>SSNU01000104.1:0-225653 GCA_012064415.1 Gyrodactylus bullatarudis
GAGTTTTGATCATTTAAGGCAACAGTGTTAGAAGTAGGGTTTTCACATTGAGGTTGAGTTATACTTGCTTTTGGTGGTTTTCGTTTGTCAGCCGGTATAGAGGGTGTGATTATTATCCCCTTCGGAGCAAATTCATTATAAATCAGACTAAGGATTTGATTAGGAATATGACTATTTGATGAGATTTTGTAATAATGATTGTCAGAGTTTGAGTTGGCGTTGTGGAAAGTAATTGAAAGTTTACGCTTAGGAAAGAGTTCTTGAATAAATTTGGAAATGGTGTTGATGTTGAAACCAGGTTTATTGATTCCATGGATGATTAGGCTGTATTTATTCGGAGAAGTTGGATTTGCTTGGGAGACACCAGTGAGATTTCTGGTTCTGGATGGAATAGTATTTGATAAATAGTTGATTGGGGCGACTTGGGCATAGGAGTTTCTTTGGTTGTTGAAAGTAGATTGATCCTGCTTATGAGAAGCGACTTGCAGTTTGCGAAGTAGATCTAATTCGGCTAAAATATCTTCAAAATATGAAATTGGAATAGTGATAAGTCCATCTTTAGGCGAGACATTCAAAGTTCGCGGTACGTGTTGGGTAGATTCAAACATTTTTTTGGATAGAAAAAGTAAATCAAGTAAGAGCTTGTTTCAACAAAATGCTAAATGTTGACTTATGGCACTAACTAGAAAAAGTTGATAAACGTAGAAATAAGCTAAACCTTGTGAAAAAACAAAATTAGAAAATTAGAAGAAAGTAAAGAAAAATAGTTATTAATACATTCTAAATAATTGATTGTTAAGAACGGAATACTTATCAAAATATGATTGAATATTTTTTAGCAAAAAACTTTACCTAGATTAAATGATTAGATCATGTCAAGAAAGAAAGAAAGACTAATCAAAATGATTTATTTTCCTAAGGGAACAGTTTTCTCAATGAGCAAGGGAAGATTTCAATTTTTCACAAGAAATTTGATTATGTTCAAAGGACAGATAATGATTAGGAAAATGTTTTAGATGAGGGATGGAGATATTTAAGGATCGACGAACCCTGGTAAGAAAACAAAAAGTATAGTTACGATAGTTTAGTTTATCATATCTAGATGGATTGTACACAACATCTTTTCATCAAGGGCTCAAGTTATTATGAAGATTTTGGTGAATCAAATCAGACGGCGATATTAGAAAAGAATTAGGAGTTTACGCGATTTTTTAGTTTCGAGTTGAAATTTTAAATGTCTCTAAATTTTGAGTCTTTTAATTAGGTTTCCAAAAGATCTTTCTTCGATTGATGAACAAAGTCGATAATTTTTTGTGTAGATCATAAATTCCCAAATTAATTGAGTATGGCTTCACTCTCTTCTATATAGAAAAATATATAGAAACTGGAAAAAAACATTCGTTAATAGAGAGGAAAAAGTTTAATGAAATTGAACAAATTTACAGATTTTAATCGATAACTCATGTCCACATCGCCCCCTTTTTACTGTCTCAGAATATTTTTGTATGAAAGAAAAGTATTCAAATAATCTGTTGTTGTTGTTGTTGTTTTCATAAGGGGAAAAGTATAATTCTTTTAGTCTAAGGATTATGAAAAGACGAAATTCTCAGTCAAATTCAAGTTATTTAGTATTTTGACAAGTCTGACTACTAGTTTTGCAGTAAATGAGAATTTTATCTAAAAACAGATTGTATTCTAAGGAATAAAAGGAAATTTCTCTATTCAAAAAAAATCAAACTCTTAACCCATCTAGTCCAAGTTCAGTCATTTATCCGACAGGAAACTTTTTCAGGCCATAATTCTGTTTTAAAGAAATTGAAAATTGTTTATTAAACCACTTTTCTATGATTTATTAAATTTCAGTAATTTTTTTTAGAAGTTATGAAAATTTTGAGATCGTTTTTGAAAAAAATTTGAAGATCAAAGAAAAGAAAGAAAGTTTTATCGAAAACCATATCCGTAGAATCCGAAAATAGGATCAACTTGAAGTCATTCCTCGAGATAAAAGAGTTGGCAATTTTCGGGGTAAAAAATTGCATTTTCTCAAACAATGAAAATTTTCAAATTTGAAGACATTTTAATTTTTAAGTTAAATTTTTTTGTTGATTTTGAGGTGTGAGTGGTTACTTTTTGATTATCTTCTTCAAAATTAGATCAAGGCTACTAAAGGTTGTTGTTACTTTTACTTGTGATTTATAATATAAATTGAGGAGTATTCAATGATCAGTGTATTTTGTCATGGAAATCTCTCTGATCTGTGGGCAAACCGATAGAGAAAACCTCATTTCAAGAAATGGCTTTTTTACTACATTCGTCGCCATAAGCAATTTTTTCTCTGGCTTATCTGTATGAATAAAGATTTCTCACTTTATTTGCTTATTCTGGGACTAATTCTCATTCTAGAAAAAAATTCTTTTTAAAGGTAAGATATTTTCAGATAGAATCACCAAGATTAGTGTTTCTATTTGAGACTCTAATGTTGGTTGATATGAAGTTGGAAATCTTTGATTTTTACAAAAATCTCTCGATTTTTTCATCAAGAATTTGAATGTTTTAGATATTTTTTGGAATCCTACTCATGCTGCCCATTTTTACCAGTTGAAGAAAAGAATTCTGAAAAGAATTATTTTTATAAAAAATATGGCCATTTTTCAAATTTCAATTTAGCTCCAAAATCCCATTTTTTCGAACTTTGCACCAAAATTTTTTATTGATTTGAATGTTGGAGGTTGATCAAAAGGAGGTTTTCAGGATCAAGATTATACAAGAAAGCTGACTGACACTGTCAAATTTTCGAGGGATTTTGAACTATCGAAATTTCAATGGGATTTTGAAGCCAAATGGGAATTTGAAAAATGGTCATATTTTTCATAAAAATAATTTTTTCAGGATTTTTTTATTCAACTGGTAAAAGTGGGAACAAAAAATCTTTTGGGGTCATTTGAAAAAAATGATAGCCAAACTTTTTATTTATCGATTCTATTCAGTCTTTACTCTGAAAGAAAATAATTTTTCATAATTCTTATTTTTCTTTAAAGAAAAATTTTTTAACTTCTGTAATGATATTCTATGATTTTTAGAACAAGAAATGTAACTGAAATGAGAGATTATAGAAAGGAAAAGCCTTGTTTTGTAAGAGGAAATTTTACACACAAGATTATTTTCCCTTGTCAACTTTCAATATGCCCATCACCATGAAGTCCATCTATATGTATTGAATTCATCTATTGGTATGGACATTTTTATAGTTTCAAAATAATGAGAGAGAAAAAAACAGACCAGATGAACTCATTTTTATTGGAAATCCCTACCTTCCCTGTCTTTCTACTAGGGATATCTTGATTTAATCTTTACTATTCTTCCATGATACGAGGGAGAAAATTCTTTCTTTAAATAAATCTATAAATAAGAGGAACAATAATTGCTAGGTAGAAATCCTTTGGGCTAAAATTATCTACAGGATTTTATTTGTAACAAAATAAATGGATTCGACCATTTTTTAGTTGGTCATTGCTTAATCAATTTAATTCTGTTTTTTAATTTCCTCTGAAATTTTACAGCATTAGTTAATGTGTAGGGCTAAGTATTTTTGTCAAGATTCTGTAGCATGATTGACATTGGGATTTAAGGAGATGTAACTTGAAATGAAATTGTCCTTCAACAGCTTTTAAGATGGACCACTTCATCTCAATCATCTAGAAATTGCATATAGCTCAAGGCAAAGAGGAGAGACTTGTCGTGTATATTAATATTTTTCCCTTTAACTTGCATGTAAAACATCCATCATAATCAATGATTGATTTGAACTATGGAAGGAGGGGAGAGGGATTTTTGATTATTATGATAATGGCAACATGCAATTTTCCTAATTTCGACATTCATATTGTCAACAATAAATTGAATCATGAGTAAATCTTTGAAGTATTTATCTTTGATCAGATAATAAACTAGTGAGGCCTATCTCAATTTCCTTTTAAATTAAATTTTTTTCCATGGATAGAATGCCCATTGACAAAGCATTTGTGTATAAAATACATCATGTTGGGCTTTTGGAAGTTTTCAAGAAACTCACTTAGAAATTTTGATTTCCTGACTTAAGAATCAAGGCTGAGACATACTGAGGAATCATAAAATAATACAATCCAGAAGATACTTCTATTATTTCCTAAAAAATTAACGCATAAACTCAAAAATTATTTTCTACCCTAATATAGATATTAAAGCATGAGAATGATATAACAAAACATGTTGTTGAGTAAAAGACAAGTAATTATTTAGATTAAATTTCTTTGAATAGTATGGATTTATTCTACTTTTTCAGATTAATAAAAAAAATTAAAACAAAAGTAAAAACAATGCAAGTATAAAAATAATTATCTAATTCATCATGAGATTTAAACATGTAGACGAATTTACGAAAATAATTTTATACCATCAAGTTTATTACAAGAATATTTTTCATAACAAGAAAAGAGTCAGGATTTTATTTAAATTTAAATTGAAAAACACATCAAGTTACTCAATAATCAAGGTTTTGATTGCATTTTGTTGGAAACTATCTATACACTTATTGGCAAGAAAAAATGTTCAATAGGTTATATGAAAAATTTAATAATTGCATTCAAATTATAAAAAATAATATTCATCAATAAAAATTACTCACCTTTTACACTATCAAATTGTTTCGATACAATTTGTTTAACAACAAATGAAGACATTACAAATCAATTCCGAGTCAAGATATCCTTCTTGGTCGTATTAGCATATGAGAAAGAAATTTATCAATGTATTTCAAGGTGGCACCTGAATTCTATTCTGAGTTGATAGGACGAATTGATTCCGTGTATTTAATTGGTTAGGATAAAATTCAATGAAATATCTCCTTTTGACACATTTAAAAAGTCTGAAGGCTATAATTTTCGACAAAAACTAAGGGTGGTTGGTATTATTCTTTTTAGTTGAATATTCTAATAAAGTTTCGATTTTTGACCAACTACAAAATTACCCATTTTGACGGAATATAAGGTAAACTAATGTTGTATTTTGGATAATTGAGACAAATAAAGCTTGTTGAAACTTATTATTTCAAACTTGATATCATTTACTCCGAAATAAACTAATTGATAATGTAGAAAATCAATGGAGGAGCCTGATTTTAAGCATGTATTTGAACTTCATAAAATTTTTGATTGTGCGATTTGAATAAAACAATCAAAAAATTTTCAAATTCCAAATCTGAACTTATTTTCAGTATCAATCCACCGCCCTATATAAATTTTGCAAATTATGACATCTTATCCTTTTCCTACGACAGCCCCGGCACTGTATCAAAGTGAATTTTCTAATTATATTTTTAGCTGTCCCTGTTCCTGCCCCAGCTCCTTTGCCTATAACTACTGTTCAAAATTCAACTGCTGTTGTTACATCTCCGTCGATAACTAAAGTTGTGAACACTGTTGTTTCTTCAGAAAAGCCTCCAGTTACCACAGTTTTTGTAGGAAACATTGCTGAATCGGTCCCAGATAATTTAATCAAGTCTTTACTTATGGTAAGCAGATATTTATTTACATTTTTCTTTAAGCGTTGTGGAAATATTCTTAGTTGGAAACGAATTCAAGGAGTCAATGGAAAGTTGCAAGCTTTTGGATTTTGTGATTTCGAGCGTCCAGAAGCTACACTCAGATGCGTTCGTCTCTTAAACGGTCTTAAAGTTGATATGAAAAATTTATTAGTTAAAGTTGATTCCAAAACTGAAGAACTTTTAGCTGAATACAAAAAGAAACATCATGACATCCTTAATCCAAAAGATGATGATGCTGTCAAAATCGCTCTAACCACTATTCTTGAAGAGCATGACAGAACACCTTATTCAGATGCCAGTAAGTTTATTGAATAGCACTAAAAAATAAGAGTTCTGGTGTTTAACAAAATAACTAACATGGCACTCCAATTATTCTTATATAGTGACTAAAAAGCCTTCTCAATCAAAAGAATTAGACTGGAAAACAATGCAAGACATGGATTTGGACCAGGACAAAAAAGAGCTAATCAATAAAGAAATCAATTCTTTCCGATCAAAATTCGAAGTGAGTTCTTAAAAATATTCTGATAAATTTGAATTGAAATAATTTTAACTTTTCCCCTCTCTCAAATTTATATCATCAAATTCCAACACACTCCTTTGAAACGCTATGTTAGAGAAATAATGTAAATTCTAAGAGTAAACTAAAAGTCTACCAATTTCTGTTCGTCTATTGAACCGGAATCCATAATCATACCGGGCAGATGGTGAGTAAAAAATCTAAAAAAAATTTTCGGTAAAAATATTTTCTTTTCTTCTGTACAAATGAAGCTCTTTAAAATGAGAAAAAGAGAGTAGCCTTGATCAAGCAATAGCAATCTATGATTTTTATTATGTCCGCATCCTAGTGAGAGATTTTATCGAGGGCAGGCCCTTTGTGAGTTTTTTTGAAGTTAATCTTGAATACCTCATATCTTGTAAAAAATTACCTTTTATAGTTATATTATTTATCAAAATAAACTGAGGAATTATCAAATAATTAAACTAATCATTTAAAATCTTAATCAAAAGGGTTCTGAAGAAGATGCTAAAAAGGAGGAAGCAAAACGACAGAAACTTTCTGCTATCGGGGCTCAAGCCATGGCTTTTGGTCGTGTGAACGAGGTTGAAATTCGTGATAGCAACAGGCGGCGTTCTCGATCTCCAAGGTCTCCCGAACGTCGTCGTAAAGGAATTGCAACTGTAACTAATCCTTCTACCGGAGTAAATGCCTTCAGTAGCGGTGGTAATGCTAGATCTCGTCAGGAAAAAGAACGCAAAATTGACGAAGAGGAAGAAATTATTCGAAGAAGATTAGCGAGAAAACTCAAGGAAAAAGAAGAGTCATATCAAAGACTTTTGGAGAGTTGGGAGGCAAGAGAAAGGAAAAAGGCAATGGAATATGAAAAAGAGAGAGACAGGATCAAGAAGAAGAAGGAGGAAACAGAAGCTGAGGCAGAAAGACTTTTAGAATTCTTTGACGAGTACGATGATGAAACAGAAGATTTTAGATACTACATGTGAGTTACCTTTGCTATTATTCCTTAGCCTATCGATTTATTTATTTAAAATCCTTTCAACTTTTCCTTGCTTCAATTAATTAATAAAAAAATAAGTCTCAAGTACAAAACTTACTTTGATTTTTATACTCTTGAATTTAATTTATAGTGGAACAGCCCTTCAACGTCGACTTGCAGATAGGCAAACTGAGATAGCATCAGATGAAAAAGACCGACAAAAAGAAATTGAACAACTTGAAGAAGCTAGATCAAAGCTTCTTGATTCCAACGATCCGAATGCAGAAACCATAATTCTACAAATGGAACAAAAGATGCAAGAACATTTGAGAAAGCGATTCAATCAAACCTCCAACGAATCAGATCCCAAGACTAGCCAAAAGATACTTGAAGTTGCCAGAGAAGCTATTTACGCCAAGAGCAAAGCTGAAGAGGAGGCTAGAAAGAAGTTGGAAAAAAATCCAGTCAACTTTCCCATGAGTCAAGTTGTCAAACCGCCTTCATCCAAAGCCGATCAAGCCTTTTATGATGCTCAAAAGGAAGAGGAAAATGAAGAAAAAGCCCTTCTCGAGGCTTCACAGGTGAGATCTCACTACAATTTCAATTAGATAAATTTCTATTCAATCGATATGCAATTGATTGAGAAAACTTTTGAAATCCATATACATACTCCATACATTTTTATGTGTATGTGGGTAAATAATCTATTCGTGAATTATAAATATAAAAAATCAATATTTTTACCTAGGTTAAATTTGTACCCGGCTGGATACCGAAAATAGAACAAAAAGAGAACCTCACCGCTGAAGAGGAATCAGAGGCTATAGCTCAGGCTGCTGCCAAACTCACGGAAGAAGAACGTAGTCGGCTCGTTAAACAAATTATCCAAAAAATACCCACAGATAAAGATTCCTTATTTGCCTATCCCATTGAATGGGAACATGTAACTCTTGAATTCATCAATGAGAGAATACGCCCTTGGGTAGATAAAAAAATGTTGACATATCTTGGTGAAGTGGAGACAACTCTTTCTAATTTTATTTGCGAACAGCTTCTCAATAAGAATACACCTCAGAAAATTCTGCAAGACATCTCCATGGTAATTTTATTATATTCATGTCTCTTTTTTCCTCTCTAATCACAACTATTTTTTAAGGTTCTCGATGATGAAGCTGAAGGTTTTGTTGTGAAAATGTGGAGACTCCTGATTTATGTTATAGCCGAAAAGAAAGCTGGTCTCAAATAATGGATGCCCTCATGTGTTAGCTGTATGTATTTGTGTATAACATAATGACCCGTTACAATCCCTTTCCAGTGAAAAATAAAAATATGTACACATTCACCAAATTCACTAATGTCAATGAGTCAATAAATATTTTTATCTTGAAAGTGTTGAATTTGTAGTCCAATTAAGAAACAATTGATATTTTCCCTGCAAAAATTGTAGTTTTTGCTTTAAAGCTCAAATTCAGGGAGTCAGAGTCTGACTGTCAGACTAAAAACATGGACTCAAATTATAGCCCAATGAAAAAATGTGATATCTTGCTTAAATTGGACTCTCTAATGAGAGATTTTTGAACTCATTCAGCCACGTAAAGTTGGAATGTCACATTTATACAAGATGTGCATTCTATCTCGACGTGAAACAACAGTGTATGCTTGATCGGTTGTGTGTATGTGTGATCTTTTTCATGTGTGTGAAAGAGTTTGGTGATTTCTCTCATATTTTGCACCAATACAGTATTAAAATAAGGATCTAGCACAATTCATCATCTCGCACAGAATATGATTTAGATATTAATTCAGCATTTCTTTTCTTTTTCAGGCTCAAGAACGTCCCCTGTTGAATTCTTTTGCTTCAGAGAGTAACAATCAATCATATAGTACAGAAAACTCTTCAGATTTACCCAAGGACAATACTGATTTAGGTTTACCCCCGAAAAATTTTGAAAAAGAGTGCTGTTGTGTACCGGTCATGCGTAAAAGGGTGAAATCATTCAGAAATGGTAGGCTTTTTCGAAGTCAGTTCTGGCAAACCTATTGCCAACTGGACATGGAAAAGTTTCGACCTGACTTTGACCGAGAAAAAATGCAAAAATACTTAACTTATCATATACCAATGGCCTCGAGTCTCCTCATGACATTCCTCTATGCAATTTCAAATGGTTTTTTGGCTGGATTCCTTCTTATCTTGTGGATTTTAATCATGTTCCAATCCCTGATGCATAGTCTTGAAATGAGAACAGTCTATGCTGAAGCTCAACCCCCAACAAATCGTTTCATAGTTGATCGCCCGAAACAATATGGCTTCAAGAGTTACGAAATTATCGAATTGAATACAAAATCTGAGAGTGCCACAATTACCGGATACTTACTTTTTCACTCTGAGAAGCATGACGATATTCCAACCATTTACTTTTTGCATGGAAATGCTGGAAACATGGGTCACCGACTTCAAATGTGTAAAATTATAATGAATGCGCTCAAGTGTAATTTCTTCATCATTGATTATCGGGGATATGGTTTGAGTACAGGCTATCCCTCCGAGGCAGGACTTTGTGAAGATTGTCAGATTGGCTTTGATTTCCTGATACAACGTCAGGATATTGATAAATCAAAGATTTTTGTATTCGGTCGGAGTCTTGGCGGGGCATTGGCAATTGATTTGGTAACCAAGCCAAAAAATGAAGGCAAAATTGCTGGGTTTTTATTAGAGAACACATTCACAAACCTTCCGGAAATTTCCTGTGTCATCATGTCCAAGGTGATGGGCAACCTCTTGAGTTATGTTCCAAATTCCTTCTTTTACAATATTTATCCCTCGTCAGCCAGATTGGAGAATTATTCTCATACTCAGAGAGAAAATAAATTGCCCGGTCTCTTCATGGTTGGTGACAGTGATGCTTTAATACCTCCGAGAATGATGAAATCAATGGCAAGTAGCTATTTCATTTATGACGAAGATGTCTCGAATAACGGTTATCAAGCCTTGAAATATTTAAACAGTCTTTCACCAGATAAGTTGACAAAAGGTGGTTTGATTATATTTCCTCAGGGAAATCATGATAACACCTGGACTCAGCCTCATTGGCTTGATGTTGTTGTCAACTTCATTGAGAATGTCAAGAATAATCAAAAGAGTATTAAAATTTATGATTTTATGTAAAGGAAATAGAACAATTAATCTTTCGATATTTTCTATCTAAAAAAGTTTTATTTTTTTACTCTGAATTGATAACATCAAAAGTTGATTGTAACAGTTCTCTATAGAAAGAATTGCCAACGTTATCATAAAGTCTTTCGGGCTTACAGTCACGATATAAAATAGAGGAAGGTCTCATTACATCTCCATCCAAGTGTGAATTGTAGACATTATCGCTTAGAGCACAGTGCACCATGGACTGGCAACCAATTTCAGGTCTAAGGAAGAATAAACTAGAGACAAACTGCATCAAGTATCTTTTGATAATGTTTGAATTTTCCCTTATCTCACGATTAAGTTCGGTTTTCACAACACCGCCAGTAACGACAATGTAAATGTCAGTCTTTTTCTCTTTAAGTTCAGAGAGATGCTTGGCATAAATATTGAGAGCATGCTTTGACACACCATAACTCAACATTGGAGACCATTGAGGAAGAAGGAAAAACTTATTTATGGAAGAGTCCATTGCTGTACTGCGAGACGAAAGACTTGAAGAAACAAATATTATTCTTGGCTTTCGATCTGATGTTGAATTCAAGTGTTTTTTTAGTGTTTCTGTAAGTTTAACGGTACCGAGATAGTTGACAGTGGCATTCATGTCAAGTCCTTCGAATGGAGATGAGTTCTTGTACGAAATAATTCCAGCATTGTTGATGAGAACGTCGATGGGCATTTTATCAGAAAACTCTTGATCGAGATTTGATATTGATTTGAAATCAGATAAATCTCCATAGTGAATGTCAATAACAGCGTTAGGATATTTTTTGGAAAATTCTGCCTTTAATGTATTTGCTTTTTTCACATCTCTAATAATGATGATCAATTTGAAAAAAATTACCGAGATATTAGGGATAAAACTTTTGAATGTGGAAGCAATCGGTTTAAAGATGATTTTCCAATTCCTGATGTTGATCCAGTCAAAACAATGTGAAGTTGGTTCTTTGGAGAACAATTACAAACAGTTCGAGATAAAGCTGCTTTCATTCTTTTGATGCATATCAAAGTGGTTGTTAGAGTTGTTATTGCCATGATCAAAATAACAGATGGCATAAGAAAATTAGTCAAAAATAGTAAAGACTAGTTTGGATTTGTAGATTTCGATTTTCTTTTCAAAGTTTATATATGATTAAACAATAATTATATTTTGATTTAAACTATTTTACTAAATCAAATTCAAGGTCGAATTGGGTTTCTAAAGTTAAGATACTTCAATCTTCAATCTGATTGGTCAAACAAATCTATTGGTAAAAATCCTTTCTACTACTTTTCATATTGAGACTCGAAATGACACGAATTATCTAGAGTGGAAACAGTACAAATGATGACAAAAACTCATGTTTTGTGAGCGATTTCATTTGTAATTTTGAACTTTAATTAGACTAAGAAATCGTAAAGACTCTTTTCATAACACAAAACAAAATGGAAAACAGATTTTAACTAAGAATACGAAGCGTAGTACTCAGACAATGAAGAGATCCTTTAATAAATCGGAACGTGAACGAAGTAAAAGTCCCAATTACAATGAGCCACCAAAACTTGAAATTATGGCCTCATTAGATGACGATGAAGACATAAATTCATCTTACGAATATCCATCAGTGCTCTTGTCAAATGATGAATACCTAAGGCCAGGTCGTACAATAATCAATTGTCCCTGTGATAAATGTGATATTAAATCATCCAAAGTCATTGAAATTGTATCTCATTTCCGGGATAATCATCGAAAGGAATCTGATGATAATCAGACTTCGATTAATCTTTTCACCTGTCCATTATGCTCATCCACACGTTTTGAAGCAGAAACAGCAAGCTCGAATCTTAGTATTCTACAAGATCATACTGTTCGATACCACGGTAAGAGTTTAACGAGGGTAAATTATTATTTTATAATTTTTTAAAGAATGATTTCCCGCTGCTATGCTCAATTCTGATTAATACTCAACAACCAAAGCGAAATTCAGAAAAAAATACTCTCCCTAATAGGAAAAAAAATTTTGGTAAGTTAACCATTCTATCAATCAGAGTTATTATTAATTATCTCAAAATTTTTCTCATGCACAAATTTTTACGCATTCAAAACTTTGGTTAAACTAAGCTTGCATTTTCTTTGTATTAAATTTGATTGGCTGTTGTTGTATAGATTAAGCTCTAATTTCATTGGACAACACCCACGCTTCTCTGATTGGTTTGTTATTCTAAAAATATTTTTGTTATGTATTTCATACATTTTAATTTAGTTGATTTTCGATAAATTTTATATCATTATTTCCTCATTCCTTTTAATATTAATGTTATAAATTATTTAATCTGTCTGACGTCATACCTGTAATTCTTATCCCAATAGATTTTTTATGCTATGTAAAATTAAAAAATAGTCATGGGTACTTCCTATATCTATCAAAGCATACCTCTCTGCCTAATAATAAAATAAAAACAATGGCCAAATAAGCAACATTTAAAATTAGTTAGTAGAGTAAAATTAGCGTGGCGATTTGAAGCTTATCTCTTATCGTGAATTGCATTCATGTCTCATTCTAAATGTTGGACTTTCAATTTTCTCTCAATCGATAAAACAAAGTTAGATTTAATTAGTTTCTCTTTTATCATTTAACGAAATTGAGTAAATTATTCCTTTTTTCTTTTGAAGTGAAACAAACGTCTGCAGATGAAAATTTGGATAACTATCCACATGGTAAGCTTAGGCTTTTTATGTACAAAGTAATATTTAAATTTTGATTTTGTATTCCAATTTCTGTTAGATGAATTCAATCAAAAAGGTTCTAGTAAAGCTGGTAGTATTTCAACTCATTCAGCGGCAATGACACTTGCCTCACTCCAGCAGATTCTGGAAAAACCTCATGAATCTGAGAAAAAGGCCAAAGTCTACGATAACGAATTTAAACCACCAAAAACTCCAAGCAGAAAGAAGAATTCTCTGGAAGCCCTCTCCAAGGTTGCCCATTTCAACAATATAATCAATGCACCAAAGCCAACCCAGAATATATCAGAATTCAAAGATAACAAAAAAGTCGAATTAAATAACATTAGTGGACTCCACACTTTAGCCTTGTTGTCAATGCAGAATCATGATGCTCTTGAAAATTCAAAGAGTTCAACCAACAATTCACCTCCCTCTATTAACGAGACAAAGATGGTATCATCAAATAACAATGTCCAACGTCAAATATTACCCAAAATAACTCAAGTTAAAGTACAGACATCTACGTCATTAACGATACCAGTGAATTCCTCTACAAATAAGTCATGTACGAAATCAGAAACCCTCGATCCAGGATCCAGTAAAGGAAACAAGATAATTCCAGGACTGCAACATTCCAAAGAGGCTAACAACACCCTCAAAGGATACAATCAAAACGCCAATACAACTCAGCAATTCAACAAGAGACCATTGCCTCCCCTTGCCATTAAGCCGGCAACTTCTCAGACAAGTCAGACTAGAAATAACTCCTCAGGCGT
This sequence comes from Gyrodactylus bullatarudis, assembly GCA_012064415.1. Taxonomy (NCBI): domain Eukaryota; kingdom Metazoa; phylum Platyhelminthes; class Monogenea; order Gyrodactylidea; family Gyrodactylidae; genus Gyrodactylus; species Gyrodactylus bullatarudis. The sequence goes on from SSNU01000104.1 coordinate 13,757, forward strand.
CATGCATTCAGCAGTTGCTCCGTCTGCTAAAATGGCAAAACTTGCTATTCCTCCACTAAGCATAAATTCTTCTACAGTAAGGAAACAGTTCTTTTGCATTTTCTCTAATCATTAGAAATTAATCATTAATTAATTTGAAATGAAAAAGGATTTCTACTTTAAGGGAAGGCACCTTTATTTTTAATTTTTCAAATTCTTTCTTCAATGTACATTAAATGTATATATATGCCTGCGTGTATGAATCCGTATGGATGGATTCTACAAAAAAATGTGATTTTCCATATGAAAGTATACGCATGCCACTACTTTAGTACAAACTAGAATCATGAATAAAATGTGAATTTTAAAATACTTGATATATAATTCATGAATAATTTTTGACTAACCCATCTCTGATTGGTTGAAATGATCAACATATCTAAAGGTTAAATGACCTCAACATTTGCTTACCTTGTCATAATAAAATACCTCTAATGTGTGATATGTATATTAATTCAGTAATATATATATATATATACAGCATCCCAAGTTGATATTACCTGCAAATGTGGTTAGTTCAACTTCCCTTTCATCCACCCCAGCATCAGTGTCTGGAAATCCTGCAAAGGCATTACCAAAGCAACAAAATACTAATCAAAAGATTATTGTTGCCAACACTGCTCAGTTGACGAATAAGACCCTGAATTCTGTCTCCAGCATTGTGAATAATCCAGATACTTCAAACAATTCAAATTTAATTTCTGTGAGAGACTTGATTAACTTGCAATGAAAACTCTATAGTTTAGGCCTTTTTATATATGTAATTGTAGTAGACTAATTGTTTTTATCATTGAAATAATTTCGAGAATTGAAAACAATTTTACTTATTTTATTCATTCTAGACATCTCAGTCTCTTCAAGATTCAATTGCTTCAAATAAGAATCTAACCGCATTAATGTTACAAATCCAGAATCCTCAGCAACCACAGTCCAACTCTATAACCACTAACAATTCGAATCCTACACCTTTAGCCATAATATCAGGGTCTTCAACAATGAAGATGCCAATAGTCTCAACTGTTAACACACCATTTGTTGGGCCAGTTTTTACTAGCAATCTAGAAGAGGACAACGCCCTCATTAGGAACAGCCCGATAAGGCTCATGATAAACCCTGAAACATCAGTTAAAGCAAATAGTAATAACTCATCGCCAGAGATCAAGAAGAATCCCGACCTGATGAAACATATGGCTATCGTAAAACCTTCAGGTATTGTCACAAATTCACCCTCTATTATTGCATCTAATAATACTTCGATGACCGCCATTTCCACTACAAATAATAGTGAATCAATAAAAATACCTTTTGAGAATGCCAATCTCCTTGACAACATTCAGAAGAAGAGCCAACCACGAAATAATGTCAGCATAAAAATGAATGCTGCATCAGTTATTTCAAATCAAAGAAGTCAAAAGTCTCAGGCACAACAGTTGTTGAAACAGCGTAAGTTTTCTTCGAAAATCTATTCCTATTTAGTTTATTGATTTACAAAGATTACCTTGAGCATTTCATTTGTAAAATGGCCTCCGAGTATCTGGGAAATTGCCATTACTCAATTTGATCAAACATTTCTACATGCTTAAGTCTAATTTATCACCAATAACAACAGAAATCTGGAATTATTCTATTTTATATTCTAGATGATGTTTTTGTCCAACTTTGAAGTTGAGTCTGTCTAATGAATACCTATCTGTAGAATAAACTCATTGAAAAGTCATTTATAAAAAATTATTACATTCAATAAAATACACTTTTCTGAATATAGCACTCCTAAAGATTCTTCCAAAGCCAACCAAGGGATCTAATCAAGTAACTGAAAGCGTCCTCAAACAGACCAACAACAATATCAGTTCAAAGAAAACAAATAGCGAGTCTATCCTTGTCAAGGTTGACAACTCATCAGCTAAGGGACCAAGGGCTAGTAGTCTACGCTCAAATCATACTAAGAATTCTAATAATCTTAAAAACATTACTCCAATTCATTGAGGAAAAGTACTCAAAAGAGGACAAAAGACCACTACGCGCTCATTCTCATCAACTTTCAAGAAAAATCTTTCCATTTTTTAAAAAATGAAATTTACTCGATAATATCATTATTGTACCCTTGATATTATTATGATAAAAATCATACAAGAATAATAGCCCATTGACTTGTAATTTCACTATTTTTTTTAAAAATACCACCCCAATTTTGGGTAATATTCTTCACAACAATTTTCCATGGATTCAAACAAACCATTAAACATATTAATAATATTATCTAATGATGATAAATGTATTACCAGTTACCTGTATAAAAATATATATTCCATGAATTTGTAAATAATATGTTCCCCACTCCTAAACAAACAAAAGAAGCAGTCTGCAACTTACTCAAGATTATTTTTCCTTGGGACTTTGTTGTATTATTTTTTTAGAAAGTATCCCTCATCCTTCTACTCCGTTGTTTGCCCAAGCCTACTATTTTTTCATTGAAACAATGCATATTTAAGATTAAGTATTGTGGTCAAAAAGACTACTACTCTGTGTATGAGAACACGACCCAGGTAATGTCCATTAATTTACGCGCATAAAATAAAATTGAATGATGAAAGAAGAAGAAAAAGAACCAATATCATTTGTGATACACACTGTGTCTATCAATTGTTGTTATATATTATTATAAACCACTTCTAATACAATTATTATTAATAATATATACCATTTTGAATTTACTTTACATTCATTGTCCAAATAATATATAATAATACAACTTTTGCTAAATTTTTCACATGACAAGAAAAGATACAGTCATTACTAACTATAGTACATCATTATTATCCATCCATTAATCGAATGAATGAACCAGACTCAAGTCCTGCAATGAGTGAGAACAACAGGGGAGGAGGTTGTGTGTGTCCTCTGTCTGATTAAGGACGTCATGCAGTAATTTTTTCTCTCGCACCCAGCCAAATCATGCCATCAAGACTATGACTGTAGTAGTACATTGACTCAACACTAACGCTTTTGCATTAGTCAAAGGTGCACTTGGTTATACAATGGTATACAGATTAAGGTTGAAGCAAAGTCTACAATTATCTTGACCATTTGCTCAGTCGATAGAGAATTCATTGAAATGACTATTTTGAAAAATCGCGCCAACATATACTTGCTAGTAAAAATTGATCACTGATCAAATTATTACACACAGGTTTTACACAAAACCTCTTGTATACATGTACATTGTACAAACCAATCTATCTATTGAACCAAATATACATAATTTCTCGAAACAGATTTATTCGGGTCTTTTATCAGAAAAATTAGTTTTATTCGTTCTTAAAGCAAAATGAATATCATGAAACTGACCGAATAAACACAGGTTGAAAATTTGTTCGATGAGTTATCAATAATAATAAATGTAGTGCATTCGATCAGATTCACGTCAACCACAACCAATTCCTCTGATAGAAGGGGTCTATTCAGATGAGTGAATTACTCAAGTCATCATAAGACAGCCATCTAGGAAGAAGCGTTATAGAGTTTATTAATCCATGGAAGTTTGTTCCAAAGTTTTTAGACTTTTGCCCAAATGAAGTGACCTGGCAAACTCGTCTCCTCAAACCTTTCTCATGAGTTATTTTACTAAATTTTTATTAAAGTTTTTCAGTGCTCAGGTCTTTTAGTATCTCCAATAAGATGCGGAGAAGTCACACATCTTGAATTAGAGAGATAAGACTCAGCGTTTATTTAATTTATAAGAAACAATCCAAAAATTTATGGAAGACATTAACATTTCAATTTGACCTCCAATCACTCACAAGCTGATAATTTAAAATTAGTATCCTAGTCAGCAGAACGAGCTCCATCGAAATGAGTAATGCGTTTCAAATAAAACTTTCGACTGATCTACACTTTTATGTATAATTATTAATTAATGAAATTCTCTTTTAAACAAAGCAAATTTATTCTCACATCAGAGGATATAATTTTCAAAGTTAATTAAAGATGTATGTTTCTTTGTATCTGATTTATGTTTGCAATATCCATTAGTTTGATCTCAACGAGACATTTTCAAATAAATTTTGGAGAATTCTCTCCTCTATAAAATTATTTATTAATAATAATAATCCTACACGTTGTTTTATTGGATGAAACCAAATTCGTTATCTTAATCTTTCAATCTACTATTATTATTATCGTTAAAAGAAAAATAAAGTTGTCTGTAGCCAATCAGGAAGGATTGATCTCCAGGAATATTATCCAATCATTGGACAGGCCATAAAATTAACCTACATACTTCATCTTTACTCTTGATTGGAAAAATAAATAATCTACACTCTCTGAATGAATGTTTCCGAGAATAAATAACTCGATTTCTTACGAGAATAATTAAATTGGTCTGGATTGGGTTCTGGGAATTACACTTTTCTCATCTGTACACTTTTTTAGGTTTGACAGATCTTTTCTAATAAAGCCAAATTAGAAGTGAGCTTGTAACTTTAAGAACGACCTCTTATTATTATTATTATTAATTTGCGGTACGAAAAATTTGATAAGAATGACCAGAAATATATTTATGGGGAAAGATATGCTAAGAAGTAAATTTTAAATTTGATTTTAGCGTCATTCTGTATTTCTTAGTTTTTTATTTAAATGGCTGATTCATCCAATGGGAATTCATGTTAAATGGTAGTTTAAGAATTTCTTAATAAGAGAAGAATAAAAAGTAAAAAATTATTAGAATTTTCAAAGTTGAAAAATTTTTAAATGTCCAGTTCTTAATTTCAATTTGAGAATTTTTTATATCTTCATATCGACTTTAATTTTTGATTCATTTACCAACTTTACAACATGAATTTGTTAATAATTATGCAGTTGATTTTGATTGGAAAACGATTTTAATTGGTTAAACCAAGGACCAATCAGAAGAGAATTTCAATATGATTATTATCATTATCGTCTTTGTAGGAATGGAACTAGCAGTAAATTCCTTTTGTTTGCATTATGAGTTATCGATTTTTTGTAACCTTTAGAGAACTCATATAAGTACCTCAAATGCACAATTGCTCCAATCGCAGAAGCTGAAAATAAGTGGAAAACTAATACTTATTAGTCGAGAAAAAATTTCCACATGAACTAGAAAAAAGACTTTTTTACTTGTCTAAAATTAGTAGGGCATATTTCTCGAAAAAAAATCAAATATAAACCTGCCTAAAGGAATCAAGAATTTTATCTGAAATATCATGTCTTGTTTTTTCTCGGTTATCAGAAAGCTCAGAGAAGAAAGGATGAAACCAGCTAATTTCTATTCATCATATCCAAAATAACAAAGTTACAGCCCTAATAATTATAACTAGTGATTTGGTCTTGAATTTTTATAGGCTTTATAAAACCCCTCTACTCATAAGGGTATTTTATTATTTTAAGTAGAAATCTGTACATTGATTTAATTTATTGACTGGAAAAATCATTGACAGGAAAAAAATTTATTGTATGAAATAAAAATGCTAGGAATTAAAAATAGAAATAATCTTTATTTTCCAAATGCTTCTTGACTAGTATAAGTGACGTAGAGGAATCCATCTGAAGCTTTATTTGAGTCATAAACTTCCCCCATTGAAACAGACATAGAGATTATGTTTGTTTCTTCCACCAAGAGATAAATTCCAATGGAGCCAGATAAATTTAATCTGTTTCTGAAAAAAAATCAACTTTAATAAAGAAAACAGTAAACACACTATACAAATTGAGTACAGTATAACAAACTTTGAAATCTGAATACTTACCGGAGAATCGAAACAAACTGAGAAGCTGTTATATCTCTGGGTACTAGGTATTTTGATTTTGTCAAGTTGGGTAAGTTGTTCTCTTTAGAGTATTTTTCGACAATTACCTGAAATTGAAAAAATGAGGTTAGATTTAAGGATAGATGAAAAATTCGGAGGAAACCAGAACCAAAAAATGATCCATAATTTTACCGGAATTTTATTAGGAAACTTCACGAGAATAGAGTTAGATTCTGCAAGTCTGACTTCTAGTATCACACAAAGTTTTAGATAGGCAAAAGTTAGAATTTAAAATAATTGTTCTTCAGATGAATACTCACCGAAGGGTTTCCTTTCCCTGAAAGGTATATTATCAATATTTAAGGAGCTTTCATAGCTGACTGTAGATAAATTATCTAGATCTCTATTCATTTAATTCAAAATTGCAACACTTTTGAATTACCACCATGAATACCTATTTGAGATTTTGTCCTTGTTTAGTAAATTAATAAAATTAAAAGATTTAATAAATTTTTCTAAGAGTTGTTTTTGTCTTGTTTCCGGCAGCCAGATTCTCTTATTATTTTCCTTAACCTTCAAACAACATTTTAAAAATTTGTAGTATGAATTCGATTTTACTGGCCTGCTTATTTTATGTAAGCTATGCCCTTGAAACGGAGCTTAACCATCGTAATTGGCATCAAGTTACGCAAGGAAAATGGTATATTAAAATGTGAGATGATTCCCCTAATATTGTTTAAGATATGCCCCTTGGTGTCCTGGCTGTAATCGAATTCAAGATCAATGGAAGCGTATTGAAACAACAAAATTCAAAGAGAATGTTCAAGTTGCTTCCGTCAATATAGACAACGAATTCGTTATTCCAACTATTCTCGGAATAACTTCAATTCCTTCCATATTTTAGTGAGAAAATTATCCATAAAATTATTGAATATTTCATCTTTTGTCATTTCAGAATCTAAATGTCTTATTCATTAATAATTATCAGAAAAGGTAATAAATTTTATTTTTTAGTATCGATAACGGCGAATTCTATCTATACAAAGGAAATTTCGATTACATTGGATTCAAAGGTTTTATCGAAGATGAGCTCTATTTTAACGTTGATAAAATCTCTCCTTATTTTACACCTTCATCATTCCATATGCAATTAGCTTTCTACGTACTGAGTTTTGCAGCCTATTTTTATGAATTTTATATCTACCTGAATACAACTGCTAGACTTCACTACATTCTATCAGGAGTTCTAGCTTTTGGATCATTTATAGTTATTGCTTTCATAATTACTTATGTAAGTCTAAAAAATTAGTTTAACATAATATTTTTTAATTATTTTCTAATCTTATACACAGATTATAATATTCACGCTGCTAAGAATAATTAAGCCCAAGCTGTTCGGAATTAAAGTTGTAAGACATGATGAACAGGTTGAAATGAAGAAGAACGAATGATTTGTTAAAAATTCAAAATAAATCTGTTTCTTGAAAAAATCCTAAAATTACAGAATCTAGCCGAAAGGCCTTATCTAATTCAATTACCCGATGAAACTTGATTTTCGAATATATAGCCTAAGTTAAATCATTTTTTTAATGCTACATTCATCATCATTCAATGAATCTGACTCATCATGAATCATTCATGTTTTTCAAAATGGTTCACAGATATACAAAGAAACTTACCTTACAATCATTTTGTTTTTTTAAAAGGTTTTATGTAAATTTGATTTTAGTGATCCAAGCTCAAGATTATTAAATAACTCTATTTGAATAAACACCTAATTAAATGTTTACAAGATACTCACTGACTTCAAGAAAAGAAAGAGTTTATATGTCTTATATAAAAAGATATCTTTCGCAAACCTCTCATCAAAAGCTACATAAACCGATTAAGAGACTGCTTGTTGCTAATAGAGGAGAAATTGCAATTCGAGTTTTTCGAGCATGTACAGAAATGGGAATTCAATCTGTTGCCGTCTATAGTGAGCAGGATCGCTTTCAAATGCATAGACAAAAGGCTGACGAAGCTTATCTAATCGGAAAAGGTCTTACACCTGTTGGGGCGTATTTGAACATACCAGAAATAATTAAAGTCGCTAAAACGTATGATATTGATGCGATCCATCCTGGTTATGGATTTTTAAGTGAAAGGTCAGATTTTGCAGCCGCTTGTGAAGATGCCGGTATAGTTTTTATTGGACCTTCTGTTGATGTGGTCCGAAAGATGGGTGATAAAGTTGAAGCTAGACAAACAGCTATAAATGCTAATGTAGCTGTTGTTCCTGGAGTGAACAAACCTCTTGATAATGTTGATCAAGCAGCTGAGTTTTGTGAAAAGTACGGATATCCAGTAATACTTAAAGCTGCTTATGGCGGTGGTGGTCGAGGTATGCGAATTGTCAAGAAGGCAGAAGTAAGTAATGTATAATAATTTAATTGAATATTTTTTTATCCTACCTTCAAACATCAAAGGTTGGAAGTTGAGGATTTTTTCTTTCAAGATTTCACGAATTTTATTCAAGATCAACCATTGCAGCTTGTTAGAACAAAGATGTGCCCTTAAAAGTTAACAAAAAAAAAGAATCATAATTACAATATGATTTACTATATTTCATAATTCTTAAAGTTCAAGTAATTTTTTTTCTAATTTGACACCCCTGAAATTATCTATAATCGTTTGGTCATGGTTTTGACAAAAATTGATATTCCTTTCAAAATTATATAGATCCCTGTGCCGGATAATTAAAATGCTTCTTGATTTTATATTAAAAACTTGAGAAAGAGGTTTCTTGCGGGTTGGGGAAATATTTAAAGGGATCCAGACTTTTTCGATAGAACTAGGAATTTCAAGCATTTTTTTGCACCGAAGCATGTATCGATAAAACCATTATTGCTACTATTGAGTAGCATTCATGTTTGAAAGTCGTGAATTTTTCAAATTGCCACCAAATTCTAAACTTTATTACAATAAAAATCTGATTATTAATTGGGTTAACACCATAATGTGGAGAATAATATTATTTCAGATAATTTATTTGAGTTCTGAATTCCTCTTTAAGAATTTTGAAAAAGCTTCACCCCCTCCTTGTGTCAGGTAAATCCTAATTTTCAAACTAAGAGACAAGCGAACCAAAGTTGGATCTATCTAAATTATCTAAGTTATTAAAGAATTAATTTTCTTTCCCCCAAAGGAATTGAAGCAGAATTATACATTGGCAACATCAGAGGCCAAAGCTGCTTTCGGTAATGGGGCAATGTTCATTGAAAAGTATATCGAAAGACCTCGCCATATTGAAGTTCAATTGATGGGTGACAAAACTGGAAATATTGTTCACTTTTACGAAAGAGATTGTTCTGTTCAACGACGTCATCAAAAGGTCATTGAGATTGCACCAGCTCCAAATCTGAATCCGAAAATTCGACAAGCAATGCTGGAAGATGCTATAAAACTCTGCAGACATGTTGGCTATGAAAATGCTGGAACTGTGGAGTTTCTTTATGACCAAAAGGAAGAAAAATATTATTTCATTGAAGTTAATGCTAGACTTCAAGTGGAACATACAGTCTCGGAAGAAATCACGGGGTAAATATTTCATTTGTAGAGTTATATCGTCTAAATGCTGTTTTATTCAATTTGAGCCTGGATCTCAAGTTTTTGTATAGAAAAAACAAAAGAATAGATATTTAGAAGGTTGTGCAAATGTACAAGAAATTAAAAATAGGGTTCCTTTCAGTCAGTTTTTACCAAGATCTAATTTTAAAATGTTTAAAAATGGACAAAGATAATCCCAACCTTTTATCAGAATCGACTTGGTTCAGACCCAAATAAACGTTGCTCAAGGGAAAACTCTGGAGGAATTAGGAATACGTCAGGAGGAAATAATCCCAACTGGATATGCAATTCAGAGTAGGATAACCACTGAGGATCCGTCCAAGAATTTTCAGCCAGACTCTGGAAGGATAGAAGTTTTTCGTAGTGGTGAGGGTATGGGCATTCGATTAGATTCGGCTTGCGCCTTCTCTGGAGCCTACATATCTCCGTATTATGACTCATTGCTTTGCAAGATAATTTCTCATGCCAAAACGTTTAAGGATTCAGCCATTAAAATGGAAAGATCTCTGAAAGAATTCAGAGTTCGTGGAGTCAAGGTTAGTTTTTTGGAAAATCTTTTCAAACCATATAAGCAAATCAAATTCTTGGTTCACGTTCAGTAATAATTTTCCCAGTCTTAATTTTATTTTCAAAATAATTGGAAACTATACATTTTTCCTATAAAATCATACTTTTTCGAATAAGCACAAAGTAGAAATTACATTGTTTTTAGACATTAAACCTACTAGCTAAGTGTGGTCACTGGTTATTACTATATCCTTGTGAATCTAACTTGATGGAGATTGTCTTCTCACACCTAGATGTTAGAGTTCGGATAAGTAAGTGTCAATTCCATAAGAGAGTCAAATAATATTTAACTCACGGTGGCAGATGTATACGTGTTTCGTCCTTATTAGGACTCGTCAGTACATACTTTTTCGATTTTGTTCTGTTATAAAAAATCTAGATCGTAAATGGAATTTTTTGATTTTTCATTGAGAATTTTACTACGAGTAATGACAAAATTGGGCTTTTTGAATTGCGTGAATTTTGATGATTTTATGGAAAATGGGATTTTTGTATATCAGAACATGAAAAATTTTCATTTTTATTTTCCCGGGTTAAAAAAAAAATCAATTTTTGATTAAGGCATGGAACATTTTTGGGGTAAAATAAAATTTTTCTATCACCTTAATCTTGACGTGGTAGAATAAATAATTTTTAGACAAATGTTCCGTTCATCCTGAATGTTTTATCAAATGAAAAATTCTTGGCTGGTAATTTGGACACTTGGTTCATTGAGGAGTTTCCTGACCTAATGAAAATCGATCAAACACGGAATCGAGCCCAGAAAATGTTGTACTACCTTGGTGAGGTAATGGTAAATGGCCCTTTGACGCCTCTATCCACAAACATTCCATCCTTGAATATAAGTCCGACAGTACCCGATCACGAAGGTATGTCTGTAGTTCTATAGAATTCTTATTATATAATATAGTAATATTATTGATCTTGTATTAATCCTCTTTATTAGTCATACAAATACAAGATGGATTGTGATTAGTCATACACTCAGTTGAATCTAGCATATTTATCCCAAAGTTTGTTCATCTTTTCAGCCTCTGTGTGTTTATCATATTTGGGTGGGATAGTGGTTTAAATTGCTGATTTGCTAATCTATTGATCAAGCAATTTGATTTCGGTATCAGAAGAATATAGAAAAATAAATTTCATCAATCATTGCTCAATTTTTAGAATAAATGAATTTTTTTCCTCAAGAGAACGGATCTAAAAAAGGATGGCGTTACATTTACAAGGATCAAGGCCCAGAAAAATTCGCAAAAGCAGTTCGCGATCATAAGAGCCCGTTGTTAATGGATACCACACTTAGAGATGCACATCAATCTTTATTGGCAACTCGAGTTCGAACTTTTGACATGCTCAAAATATCACCATTCTTAGCCAATGAAATGTCTAGCCTCTTTAGCGTGGAAAATTGGGGAGGTAAGTTGACTTTTGAAAATCGCTTCTTCAAAAATTTAAGCATTGTGAAATCAGTTAGACCTCAGAAGCTCTGCATGATTTGGGATTTTGATCTTACTTAATTTTAACTTTTTTAACAAAACGAAAATTGTAATTATAATTGCACCACAATAACATCCCCACCTGTTTTACATAAACTCAAACTGATCAGAAGATTCCTACACTACCATAATTTAACAGAAATATCAAGCCACAGTAGAGTCTGACGAGATCCGGTGAAAGAAAGAGTATTTATTCACCTATTAACTTACAGTCATTTTGCGAAATTAGTGGACAGTATTTCGATATTATAGGAGTCGTTGACAAAAAAAATTAGTGAGCAAGTTCCCGAAATAAGGATAATAAGATGTGGTTTCTCAAAATTAGTGTTCCTTTTCTCGAATTTAGTGGAATGTTTAAACAAAACTACTAGAGAGTTTTACAATATTAGGAGAATGAGATAATTGTAGGTTAGGATCTATTCGAATATAGTGGAGAGTTTATCGGAATGGAGAGACAATATATTTCGTTTATAGAGGAAAATTTTTTCAATATCAGTAAAGAAGCCTAATGTTGTATAACTCTCTAGTAATTTTTTTTTTAATTCGAAAAAATGAACACCTCGGATCATCCTGAAGTGATGTTCGACCATTTCGAAACAAACTGAACCATCTTTGAATTGTTGAACGAGAAACAATATGCCCTTAAACAGATTCCATTTTGATGAGCTTCAGTAGCTGATATTCCAAGCATAAAGTTGTAGTAAATTATTGCTCTGACATCAGTCTCATATAAATCCATAATTTTTTCATTATTGAAAGAATTTCAAAGACTAAGAATAAGAAAAAAAATTCTACGAAAAATTCTGTATCTATAAACGTGTATTCTTTCAAACAAGATTCCACCGTAATTTCATATTTGAACGAGAAAAAGTTTGCTTAATACTTTTGAAACAACCTAATATTACAATTTTGCCCCAGTTTTGGTGCATGAGAAATCGCACACCCCAATTTTTCTCATCAAGACACTGAAACGATTTTCGATAGAATTTATTTTGGAAACTTGTTCACTAATTTTGTCAATGGCTCCTCTAATATCGAAATACTGTCCACTAATTTCATAAAATGACTGTAATAAATTAATTATTGAATAATAGAATAAAGGGCCTTCATTATGCCTAATTTTTGGTCATAAATTATAACTCATAATTGAAATTTTTATTTTGGATTTAATATTCAACATTAACTTGATGTAACTCATAAATACTAGCAATTATTGCAGAAATTAAAACTACTTTACATAATAATAATTTATTTCAATGTTATATTCTTAAAAAAGGAGCTACATTTGATGTATCCATGCGCTTTCTCCACGAATGTCCATGGGAAAGGTTAGAGAATATGAGACAGTTGATACCAAATATTCCCTTTCAAATGTTACTGAGAGGAGCAAACGCCGTCGGCTATACAAACTATCCAGATAATATTGTTTTCAAGTAAGCGTAGATTGATTTCCATTTGAATTTCGTTTTTATGCCTCAGTAATTTAGTCGTTTACATTTATTGATGGACCAACTCTTTTGATTACTATTACAGTCAAGATCCTAACTGGTCCGAAGAATGATTTTAAATCTAATAATTATTCCTTAAATACAGTCGTAGTCAGAACAGGTGCAGCACCAAGATAAAAAAGATCGGCTGAATAAAAGGTTAAATAGAAGTAAATATCGTGACCATAAAATTCCACATTTGTTCATTTGGTAAATCTGTTCTGACCTCGACTTTAATCATAAATTTACATACGAAAGATTAGAATGAAATTAAATTTATTCTATCAGGCCATTAAAGCGGTTCGTTAAAGTATTTTATCTAAATTTTTAAGTAAGAAATAACTGATGGATCAGTCTAAAAAATTAACATTAGCTTTTGTGGCCATTTCCTTTAAAATTTCATATTTTCAGATTCTGTGAGCAATCAGTAAAAAGTGGTATAGATATTTTTAGAGTATTCGATTGCTTGAATTTCCTACCAAATCTTATTGTTGGTATGGAGGCAGCTGGTAAAGCTGGCGGTATAGTCGAAGCAAGTTTCTGTTATTCAGGAGATTTGTCTGATCCATCAAAGACAAAATATAGCTTGGATTATTACCTTAAAATGGTAGACGAATTGGTTAAGGCAGGCACTCATATCATTGGAATTAAAGATATGGCTGGTCTCTTGAAGCCTAGTTCGGCCAAGATTCTCGTTGATGCTATTCGACAAAAGTATCCAGATAAACCTATTCATTTACATACACATGACACACCAGGCGCAGGAATCGCTACTTATTTGGCAGCTATTGAAGCTGGCTGTGATGTTGTTGATGTGGCTGTTGATTCCATGTCAGGGATGACGAGTCAGCCGAGTATGGGTGCACTTATTTCCTGCTTGAAGAATGGCGAAAAGTGAGTTTCCTCGTTCAAACATCTAACCTTTGTTAATTGTACTTTAATCAAAATTATAGTGCCACAGATATTGATTTAGAAGATGTGATAAAATACTCTGCATACTGGGAACAAGCTCGTCTCTTATATGGACCATTTGAGTGTACAGCCACAATGAAATCAGGAAATGCAGATGTCTACACCAATGAAATTCCTGGAGGTCAATATACAAATTTGCAGTTCCAAGCATTTTCCCTAGGCCTTGCAGATCAATTTGAATTGGTGAAGAAACGGTATGCCGAAGCAAATGAGCTTCTTGGAGATATCATCAAAGTCACTCCATCGTCCAAGGTGGTGGGAGATTTGGCACAATTCATGGTCCAGAATAAGCTCAACAAGGAGGATGTTCTAGAGAGAGCAGGTCAGTTGAACTTTCCAAAGTCGGTCGTTGAATACTTTGAGGGAATGATTAGTGTTCCCTATGGAGGATTTCCAGAGCCCCTCACCTCAAAAGTAAGTCAACCAAATTTAACGTTTAATTTAATCTAATTGAACCAGATTTTTATTCAGTAGTTATTTAAACATCAGATTCTAGAGGGGTTCAAAGCAGTACCAAAGCTATATGTTTAAGTTTTTTGGAATCCTACTCAGGTTGCCCACTTTTACGATTCGAATAAAAAAATTCTGAAAAAACTTTTTATAAAAAATATGGTCATTTTCCTAATTCCGATTTGGCGCAAAAATCCCATTTTTTCGAACTTTGAACTGAAAATTTTTTATTGATTTCAAAGTGAGAAAGTGATCAAAAGTTAATTTTCAAGATCACAATAAGACAAGAAAGCCGAATCTGTTCTAATGCATAACTTCATTATTGTGATTGAGGTATTCACGTAAATTTTCAAATACGTCCGAAAATCCACTTAAAATCATATTTGGAAAATTAGAAAGAAGATTATATTAAAGCCATATGTACATTTCATAAAGCATCATCAGTGGCAATACTTTAAAAATGATAAAAGTTAAGAATTCATTGAAGATAATAATTTACAAATTATGAAAGAAATAGTGAACGTCGAAGAAAATCAGAATATAATGAGCTAAAAAAACACCAAAACTCTCCAATAAGTAGCAACAGTGGAGAGAAAAGTGAAAAAGCTCACATAGGCCAAGGTAGTTGAAGATTATAAGAATAGTTTTTTTGAACACATAAGTTTGGTTTGTATAGATTTATGAAGAATTTCTCCTTCACCCAAACGTCTGTACTGTCATCCCCTGCATTTTTGTATAAAATTGAAAAGTTTGAGATTGAAGCTTCGTGCCCTTCTTGTCTTAGATGCCTGGTCACTGTTGTATCTTTCTTAAGATGATCGTTCCCTCTAGTTGATAACTTCCTAATTGTACGATCTATATATGTAGCTCCACAGTCACATTGGAATTTATAAATCAATAGAGTTTTCTCTTCAGGTTTCAGTGAATCTTTATGAATTAGGTTAAACAATCTCTGAGTTTTAAATAAAATTTTCAATTGTATGTTGTTATAATGTTGATTAATCAGATCAGTTAACTTTCTTCTTAAATCGTTACTAAAACCATCTCCTTTGAAATTAAGTCTCATGAAAATCGTGGTTTTCTCAACTTCATCTGTGTTTTCAACGACATTTCTATCGACTGGTAAGTTGATAAATTTGTCTACAAATTTATTAGGATAACCTTTTTCCATTAAACATATCTATTTCTTTAGGTATTTCCTCTGGACTCACTATTCTTCTTATCCTCTTTCGTAGGCCAATTACTAAACCAACTTTATGTGAAACAGGACTAAAACTGGCATAATGGATATATTTACCATTGTCAGTCTTTTTCTTGAAAATGTTTCTTTGAATTGACCCATCTTCTTTTCTGGTTAGTTTCACATCTAAGAAGCTTAAAATATCATTAGATTCTTTTTCCATAGTAAACTTAATAATAAGTTTCATGAAAATCGTGGTTTTCTCAACTTCATCTGTGTTTTCAACGACATCTCTATCGACTGGTAAGTTGATAAATTTGTCCACAAATTTATTAGGATAACCGTTTTCCATTAAACATATCTTCGTGTTCTCTATTTCTTTAGGTATTTCCTCTGGACTCACTATTCTTCTTATCCTATTTCCTAGGCCAATTACTAAACCAACTTTATGTGAAACAGGACTAAAACTGGCATAATGGAGATATTTACCATTGTCAGTCTTTTTCTTGAAAATTTTTCTTTGAATTGACCCATCTTCTTTTCTGGTTAGTTTCACATCTAAGAAGCTTAAAATATCATTAGATTCTTTTTCCATAGTAAACTTAATATTTGGATTGATTGTTGACATTGGCCAAATCGTAAATTTGGGAATCGTAAAATAGTGAATCTTTCGAAAATGTGTCGGTGATATTTGGCTTTCTTGTCTTATTGTGATCATGAAAATCAACTTTTAATCACTCTCTCACTCTGAAATCAATAAAATTTTTTTCAGAATTTTTTAATCCAAATCATAGTAGTGGGCAACATGAGTAATACCACTAGGATTCCAAAAAATCTTTAATATATTCGAATTTTTGATGAAAAATTTTGTAATTTTTTGTAAAAATCATAGATTCCCAACTTCATATCAACCAACTTTAAATTATATTTACGAGAAAACAATAAAACTCTATAGACAACAGACATGGGATTGATCAAGTTTTTTGAAATCTTTAATTATATTTAGGTACTAAAAGGGAAAAAGCCATTAACCGAAAGACCCGGATTCAGCATGAAGCCTTTTGACTTTGATGAGCTGCAGAGTGAACTGAAAAAGACTTTTAATCGTAATTTTACAGATAAGGAGCTTCTCTCCTCAGCCCTCTATCCGACGGTGTTTAAGGATTTTGTGAAATTCCAAAATTCGTACGGTTCTGTTGATAAACTTCCCTCAAATATTTTCTTCAATGGTCCAAGAATTGGCGAAGAATTTGAGGTTGAATTGGAACCAGGAAAAAAGATATTTGTTAAAACCCTGGCCAAAAGTAAACTAACAGCTAGTGGTCAACGAGAGATTTTCTTTGAACTAAATGGCCAACTGAGATCTGTTCTAGTTAACGATAAAAATGCATCAGGAGTAAGTTATTTTTCGAACCAACAATATCAAACCCATAGGTGTATTTATAATATATTTTAGAATATAAAAATTCATCCCAAAGCAGACCTCGCAAATCCAAAAACCATCGGTACATCTATGCCTGGGGAGTTGTTGGAAATTCGCGTTAAAGAAGGCGACAAAGTTAAGCAGGGTCAAATTTTAGGAACATTAAGCGCCATGAAAATGGAAGTTAATATTTCCAGTACCATTGATGGTGTCATCAAAAAGATCCATGCAAGCCCCGGACAAAAGCTAAACGGAGAAGACTTGATTTTTGATCTTGAGTAATCGAAATTTTACTTTACTTATTTGAATATTTGTAGTTTAGATGGAAAATAAATTTTTACTAACATTCATCACCTTTTACTGCATTACCATTGATAATTCATCACTCGGTATTTGTGGATAAATAAATAAAACTGACCTTAACTACTTTAAAGTACATCGTGGTAACTTAAAATTTTAATTGCTCTCAATTACTAAAAATCAATATACATTGGATAGATAATTATTCATCCTGAGATTTCATAAGATGATACAAGATGGGATTTTTCAGAAAGTGAATCATTTTATCATAGATATGAGAGAAAAATAGTAGTTCTTTTGCAAAAGAAAGGCATAAATTTATTGAATCAAAATGAAAAAACATTTTCATGTATCAAAATTATAGCAAAACTCTATATTGGTTATGAGCAACGACTTTTAAGATATTCTAGGACAGCTTTACTACCCATTTGAAGGAGTGACGGTCTAGGAACACGAAAGAGGTTACCCTCAAGACCTAGATAGTTTAATTGTTGACATTGGCCAAGTTCATCGGGCACTAGAGTTATATCATTATCACTCAAGTCTAGGAAATTTAATCTGGGCATATTGTCTGGAAGTAACAGTTTCACAGTTGGAACACTTTTGAGTTTACACATTTTAAGTGAAAGAAACTCGAGAGATTTACAAGCAGGCTCTTGTAGGAAGGGTTGAATTGTCCAAGTATCAGCTTCGATCCTTTCTCCGAGCTCTTTATTTGCCTCCAGTTTGAGGGAAATTAATTTTTTCAACCTTGATAAGGATGGATTTATAACTTGTAACAGATTTCTTGACAAATCGAGATGACTGAGGCTCTCAAAACGATCAAAGTCGTCAGGAAGTGACTTTAGCTTACAATTGATCAATACGAGAGTGCTAAGATTCCTGACGAATGAGAATACGCCCAACGGCAATAGAGGAAGTTCTCGATTTGAAAGATTAACTTCAATAACATTATTCTTTGGTGATAGAGAATCGTATATGAGAGATGACCAATCTTCACAATCCGGTAGTGGTATCTCCTTACTTTCTGCATTTGCCCATTTATTTATACGAGCTTCTCGTTTGATAGACCAGTCCAGTACTCCGGATGAGGAGACACCAGGTAGATTCAGCTCTACTTTCTTATCTGAATCACACATGGGACTTTTGTTGGAGGTTGGACTGATTTTATTGTCACCATTTGAATCGCAAACTCTCCTCTCCAAAAGTCTTTTAATTTCAAAGTAGCCCTCTTCAATAACATTATTGGGGATATTTCTTATCGGATTGCCTGTTATTGTAAAGTTTGAGAGTCTTTTCAACTCTACCAAATTGACTGGTATCTTGTTAATATCATTGTGGGCCAACTTCAGTGTGATTAGAGAAGGACAAAACTCATGAATATTGTCCTTGATAATCTTGATTTTGTTATGAGAGAAATCAATAATCTCCAAATTATCAAGCTTCATAAGCTTTAGATCATAGTCTTCGATTGAGTTGTATGCTAAAATGCATTCCTTTAGAGATGTGAAACAAGAAATGTTTGACAGACTTGTGAATTTATTGTGATGCAGATTTAGAAATGTTAAACGACTCTGTTTAGGCTCGAAATCGGTACCCAAAAAGGTTAACTTGTTATAAGCTAAATCCAATGTCTCTAAGTTTGTTAATGATTGTAAAATTTCTTGATTAATTGTGGCTATTTCGTTATTGTCGGCGCATATTTTTCTAAGGGAATTGGGAAGATTTTTGGGAAAGTTTCTAATTTTATTATGACTCAAGGATAATTGCTGTAGCTTCCTCATTTTGAAAAATACATCATCATCAAGAAAATCAATTTGATTATTGGCAATATTCAGGATAACAAGGTTTTCCAAATTCGCAATGTTATTTGGTAACTTTTCGATTGAATTATTGGCAATGGAGAAACTTAACAGATTTTCTAGATCAGAAATGTTTTCAGGAATTTCACATATCAAATTATCACGAATATCAAAACTTTCTAGCGAAGAAATAAGTTTAAGATCCCCTTTGATTGACTTTATAGCATTCGATGAAAGATTAAGTTTCTTTATAGGTTTAATATCCCACCATTTTAGTTCTTCTTTATCTTCATTAGCAAAGTCGATAACTTTTTCGTTTTGTGGCAAACTTTGTATCAGTTCAGTATTTATTTTCCAAACTGACTCAGGAATTTCAGTCAATTCTTTGCAAATTAAATTGAGAATGCCTGTGTTTTGACAGTTTTTGAGAATATCCTCGACATTCTCAGCCTTTCTTTCGAGCTTTAAATTTTTTCGAAACTCGGAAAATTTTGAAGGCATTATAATAATTCAAGACTTGAATCAAAATTAACTTTTGATTATCTTCTAAAATAAGTTTCCTCAAAACAAAATTTCAACTTTCTTAATATGGATTTTGTTTGAGCCATGCACTTTCCTTCGCACATTTCAAAAATTACTCATGGTAAGTCATACTTAAGTTACTCTTAGGCAAAACGCACAAAAAAAGTCGGTATTGTTGGTAAATACGGTACCAGATATGGTTCCTCAGTTCGTAAAACCTGCAAAAAGATTGAACAGCAGCAACATGCCAAATACAACTGCTCATTCTGTGGTAAAAACGCCATGAAGAGAAAAGCTGTCGGAATATGGCATTGTAAAGCTTGTCAAAAGACTGTTGCTGGAGGAGCTTATGTCAACAACACCACATCAGCCTCAATTATCCGTGCAACCATCAGAAGACTTCGTGAAACTCACTAATAAACTTTGTATATTTACGAATTCACCAAGTACATGTTTCTTTCTCAATTTTCTCTGGATAGACACGAAAATAGTTCAAAGATCATTTGTCTTGAATAACAATATTTCATGTTTTCGCTGGTATTTAGCTAGTTCTGGGTTTTGGTTAGTAAAGAAAATTTCTTCTTCACTAATAGGCAATGAGTAATTAATCCTAATATCTCCGTAATTTCCTTTTAACTCAATTATAAAGCATTAATTGGACATAAGCCGTCTTGAAATATTAATAATTTAATTAACCAAATCAACTAAGGTCTAGCCAACCTTTTTTAGAATACATTAAAATCTCAGTCATAATCTGGTTCATCCTAGCCACTTCCTCCACCTCCTTGAGCATTTCCATATTTGGCATGATTTTACTAGTTGGTTGTTTTATTGAATCATGGGTTGTGTTGACTTGGAAGTGGTCGTCATTTGATCTTTGCATCAAGTTAAGTGCCCAAACTTTAGCAATGTTGTTTATGTTCATTTTATTCTGGCCGGAACATTCGTCAACTCTCTTGAAATGATCAATTAGGTATATCAAAATCTTTTTATTACAACTTGACAAGTTTTTCAAAGCAGAAGAATATCTTCCTGCTCTTTCCTGATCTTGAATGTCTAAAATAAAAGAGTAGCAATAATTTAAAGAACATAAAAAATAAACTTTTGATCCATCTACTTTCAAGTATTTTTCAGTTTTGAACATTAAATTAATCAATAATCACTTTTTTCCACAGCGGCAAGTGCCTGGTATGTCTCATAGTCAATAAGTGGATCTGGAGATTCTCTGAATAACTGTTTGACTAAATTTGCTACAGCGTGAATTTCACAGTCTGAAATCAGTTTTATCCCTGTTTTGAAATCTAAACAAAAACCACAAACAAATTTTTGAATGAACCACTAATCGATTTAAAAAAAGTACTCGTATCAATTTCTCTTCGCATATTCTGTACAATATCCATGGTTCCAGCAATCCTATAGATTCCCTCCTCGTACAAGCCTCTTCTCTCTATCTCCTCAATCAGGGTTGTTATGATTATTGGAATTTCTGGTATGGGATAATCATCATCTTTCAGGACAGACTTTTCCCCTCCCGACAAGGCATTGTTAGCGATAATTCTCTGACGTTTCTTTTCTGTTTCAATGATATCTTTTCTGAAATAGACAAAGGTGGTAGCATTAAATTCACTACATGAAACTGGAAAAAACCCGATTATTCTATGAAAGCTTTTTCCTTGAAAACTTGATCGGTTCCTTCATTCATCCATAGCCAATGGCTATTAGCCATGCAAGGATGCGGTAAAGAGTATTTGAATTTGGAAGTCAAATATGATAATACTTTAATCCAATCTCTAGTATATATAAACCAATATTTTAATTAACTGTCACTAAAACGTAGATCAAAGGTCATACAGATTCATTTAGTTGAATAAAATTGTCAAACGAGATGGTAATGGATCAGGTAAAAGAAATTGTGAAAATCCCACTATACAAGACATTCAAGGTAGAAAAAAATCTTTTTAGACAACAGAAGATACATTATTTGAAGGACTTTAATCAAATTTTCATGCACTTTTAACATCTACAAAATCTAAAGATCAATATCTTCATAATAGCACAGAGCATTGGTTTTTTAAATACTGTATTTATATTTTAATAAAAATCAAGAATTTTGACCTATTTGATAGAGTCTACAATTTAAAGAATACAATTAAAGATTATTGCAAGTTTTATTCAAATAGAGAAATGCATATAGACTAACTTTCCTCTGCAAAGTTTAGAGCAGTGCTCAGCAATATTAAATCCTAAAGGACAAAACATAGAATTTAAAAACTAAAATCTACGTCATTGAATAATTTTCTAGCTTTGAATCTCATTCTTCAAAACTCAGTTATTATTTTCGAACTTTCTCAATAATTTTCTATTCTATTAAAACATATTAAACATACTTGAAGTTTTGATAATTTATTTTAAAATACACATCAAGATAAGGTCTAAAAGAGCCATGAAAAATATTCCGTTTACTACAAGTTTAAATATAAATTTTTCTCATTGATCCGACCTACTTCACCCCTAAAGTCCGACTGGGTTATTTCTATCATGCATCATTTATCAATTCATATATACCTTCAAATTTACCCAATTTTTGAATAATTGTCCTAAGATAACTGTAGATTCGTAATCAGCGTATTCAAATATTTGTATTAGCCAAAGGCTTGAATGCAAGTCATGGGAAAAAATTCTCTGGCACTTTAAAGGTGACAACTTAAATACAACTTAATTATTCTGATGGAACTCTTGTGATCGAACCAAGAAGTATCCATAGGTATAGATTCTATTAATAAGTTATTGACTGTAGTCTGGATTGACTAAGGAACTCAAAAAATTATTGAATACAAAGAGTTAAAATAAACCTTAAAGAACGACTCATATTTGAACCTTGACAATCTCTTTGAATAACACGGGTAGTGATTTGAAAAATATTTTATAAGATCTTGATCTTTATAATATTTCTGGAATCAAATTTAAAGTTAATTTCAGATCTGCTTTCAGAATTTTGCTAGCGTTAATATTTTGGCCGCTATGGCCAAAAAAACAAAAAATGCTAATTTTGAGTAGCTGAATGAACTTAACTGATATTTTTGGTACAAAAATATAAGAATCTGAAACTGATTTTATCCTCAGTAGAATGAGCGTAAAATTTCGTGTTAATTAATGGGTAATACGCGGATTCAGCGCTTTCGCAAAGGTTTTTAAAATCCGCCTAAAGTTTGAAAAAATTGAAAAATCCTTTAAAAAATGCATATTTTTCGAGTATTTTTCTTCTTATTTGACGCGTGGAATCCACACAGTGGATTTAACAAAATTTGATTTCATCAGAATTTGGTATTCTGACGTAATTATAATAAACCTAACTGACATGAAGATGAGAATTTACTTTTCTTTTTAAAAACTCAATATATTTCTCCGGAAAGTCAGGAAAAATTTATTTTTCGAATTCCATGAGTCAATAAGTTGTGGAATTTGAAAAAATTTCTGAAAATATTCAATCTGACCAAAATTAAGCCGCTATTTTGATTTTCAAAATTGCACTTTTTCAACCTTCGAACACAAAATTTCTATTGATTTCAAAGATTTGAAGCAGTTAAATGCAGATATTCGAGATCAGCATTAGAAGAAGAATTCGAATTCGGCTGCAGAAATTCACAGAAATTTGTCATTATTGTGGGAAATCGAAAAATTTGAATTTATCGATTATCACAAAGAGAAAAGATTCAAAATTTAAAAGATTAATTTTTTCCTGACATCTCGGAGAAAGATATTGAGTTTTTTGTAAAAAAATTAAATTCTCATCTTTATGCCCACTAGCTTAGAATGGTATTAACACATATATACATCACGGGAGGGCATCCAATGATGATAAATATCAAATAGATTTTACCAAAATATAAAACAGACATTTAGGAGGAACTTCAAGAGTTGAATAAAAAATGTAAACATACTCAAGAAGGGCAGTAAACTTTTTGGCGAAAATATTCTGCTTGATAATGGAAGCTTTACGTTTGAATACTTGACTGTGTTGCAAAAGATTTAAGGATATATTGAAGATAATCTGTAAATAGAGAGAGAGAGAGGGAGTATCATATGAGAATATTTCACATCAACCACAATGTAGTAGACTCACTCGAGTACTCTCATAATCCATAGTAACAGTTGAATGATTTATATTCTCATAATTTGTCAGGTAATCATGGGCCAACTGTGTGAGAAACATTATCAAACATTATTCAATTTACATTCAATTTGTATTCTCTGAGGTCTTTAAAATCCAAAGCTAGAATTGACATGAAGATGAGAATTTACCAGAAAAACTAAATACTTTTTCCACTTAGCTAGTAACAAAAATGTTTTTTGGATCTCATAATGAAATGAGATAACAGGTTGTTGATAGGAAAAAAAAATTTGGCCATTTTTGGAAGATGCACCAATCTCCCACTTTTTCAATCTTTGGGATTAAATATTTTTAAGAATCGATTCGAAGATTTACAACAACTACATGCAGATTGGTAAAAATTTTCAATCAATATCAGACAAGAGTTCGGATTTCCTCAGAAATTCATCATTATTGTGGGAATTCGAACAATTTGAATTTTTTGATTATCACGAAGGAAAATGATCCGAAATGTGTTAAATCTTCGAAATCGATTAAGAATTTTAAGCTTACTGATTTTTTTTCGTATTGTAAGAATTAGACTAGTTTTGGCCAAATTAATTTTTTTTTATTTCAGCATTTTAAAATTTTTTCCTAACTATCTGGAAAAAAATTAAAGTTTTTGTAAAAATAGTGAATTCTTATCTTCATGTCAATTCTAGCTTTAGAACTTCTAGACTTGAATAGGGCAATAACACGATTAAAATTTATTGTGATTCAATGGTATTCTATTATAACTTTTCAAATAAATCTTTTTAACATGCTTTCTTCGTCATGAATGTGCGTAAGAATTTGACCGAAGAATAAAAACTTTAAAAAGCCCTTTAGTATAAAATTAAACAACAGCTATAAAGTGAATTCTTTCTAGCTCTTTAAATTTTATTTATTGTTTTTTATTCATATAAAAGCAATAAACTAAAGCTAATTAATATGAGAATGGGAATTTACGATTTTACAAAATTCTTGAGTTGATTTTTAGGATCACGATTAGACAAAGAAATCGAAAATGCTGCATCAAATTTTGAGATTTACTCCATCATAGTGTAAAAATTGAAATGTGATTTTTTGATCAATTTCCCTACTTGAAAATCGATGAAATTTGATGATCAAAATCCCTGAAATATAACGATTTTATCAAAATTTTTATGGTTTTCTTGTCTTATTTTGTTCCTAAAAATCAACTTTTGATCATTCAGTTTTGAAGTTTAAAAATAAGTTTTTAAAAATTTTATACTCTTTTCTGTCAAAACAGGCCTCATGATCTCGATTCCAAAAAATCTTTCTTAACGAGAAAAATTGAGAATTTTGTTAAATTCCTAAAACTCCCATCTTCATATTAACTGGGCATATATCAAATACAAAATATAAAAAACTTACAACTAATTCAAGTTGTGCTATCTGAATATCTCTCTTGAATAGGTTGAAGCAAATCATCTGAGACTGATCCATGTCCAACTCAAAAGTCTGAAATAATTTTAAAAATGGTTCATGTTCAATGATCGTTGATGAAACTGAAAATTCTTTTCAAGGTGGGCATTTTTAAGATTTGATTACTAAGGGTTGTTTTTTTCTATCTTGAAAAATCTGACTAAACAAGAAATTATTATTCGATAAAGCCTGCTTTTCGAATTTATAAATTAGTGTTTTATAGAGAAACAGATTCATTCTACAACTTTAGATGAATCAATCATGAAAAGATTGGTCACTGAATTTACTAATTGATTTGGTGCAGCAAATTATATAAACAATCACATTTATGTATAAAGTATTAAGTTGTTTAAATAGATAGAAAACTGGTGCAATATATAATTTGTATTTAACCTCATCTTCACGTGTTCACTTTCCTTAACTAAAACATGGCGACATGGAGCTCAGATAAGACCCTGATTATTCCTGATTCGTTGAGGGACTTTGATCATTTTATGTGGACAGTTGCCCGGATGTTCAAAGTGGCTAAAGTTACCAAAGATGAGGTCAAAATTGACAAATTCTGTTCGCTGTTAGATGTACCATCGGCTCACAAGGTCAGGGCTTTATACCCTGGTGAGAATGATTTGGATGATGTATCATGGCCAGACTTTGTGGCAGCTTTGAGAACGTATATTTGTCCAGTTCCTTTTATATGGTCGGCGAGAACAGCCTTTTTTGACATCAAACAAGATGGACGACCGTTTAAAAAGTACACAGAGGTCTTTATGGAGGCGGCTGCAGTGGCAAAGGTTTCGGATGAACAAATCATAACCCAAATAATGAGGGGTTTGGATAATCACAAAATCGTGTCCAGAGTCACTGAATTGGATGAGGCGGTGTCGCTTGAAGTGGTCATAAAGAAGATAAAGGCCTTGGAGAAAAAAATTGATAATGAAGTGGCACAAGCGATCAGACTTAAACCCAATGAGCAGCCCGAAGTCAATGCCATGATGGCTAGCACGAGATACTCGAGGAAGAATCCCTTCTGTTTGACTTGCAAGAAGAAGGAATATCACCCAGAATCCATCAAAAAGTATGCGACATGTCGAAAGTGTAAGAAGAAAGGCCATTATGCAAGTGATTGTAAGAACCCGCAAGTCAATGAAGTAAACGAAGTGGTAGCAGAAAAAAATTTGTCTGACATCTCAATAAAGCATAGTGCCCTTTATTCATGTGTTTGTTCTCTGAAGTATGTAGAAATTGAAATCAACACGGCAAATAAGATCAACATGCAGTTATTGGTAGATAGTGGCAGTTCAGTTAGTTTAATTCCCAGATGGTTTGCTGAGACTCATAAATTTGAATGTGAAGCCTTGTCAGCGTCGGTTAGTGGAGTTGATGGAAGTAAGGTCAAAGTGTCTGGTATCGTCAGAAACCTAAGCATAAGCTACGATGGGGCCAGTTGTGTGTGTTCTTTCCTGGTAATAGAGCTGGAGAAATTTATTTTGAATCGGCAAACGTGTGAGGTGTTGGGCATTTCATTATCTCTGATGCAGTCAAATCATGTACGTATTAATGGTGACTCTTTCAGCGCTATCCTCAGATTAGCACGTGAGATTGATAAACGGAGCTTAATATTTCATCATAAGAATGTACCTGTCTCACTCATGCCAAAAGTTGAATCGACTCTTAAAGAATGGCTGAAGGCCGGTATCATTGAACCAGTAGATAATCCTATCATGTCTGCACCTCTATCAATCGCACATAAAAAACGGTGAGATTAGGCTCACAAGTGGATATCACAGGACAGCTAATTTGTTCATTGATCCTGGCTGTTATCCCATCCCACGCATCGAGGAACTTCTCTCAAAGGTTTCTAATTGTAAATATTACTCGGTGATTGATCTTTCAGATGCATACCATCAAATTGAATTGGAAGAGAAGTCGAGGTACTTGACGTGCATATCAACGCACTTGCGTTACTTCCAATTCACCAAGTTACAATTCGGATTATCAGCAGCCCCAAGGATATTCAAGGATATTCATGACGAAAGCATTGGCTGGAATACCTCTGATCGCGGTGTTTCAGGATGATATTATAATTGGTGGATGAACGGTGGCAGAGCATGATGAAGTCTATGACATGGTTTGCAGCAGGCTGAAAACCCATGGCTTCAAAATCAATTTGATGAAGCTTCAGAAACGTAGTGAGAAAATTCAATTTATGGGATTCATCATTGAGAATGGGAAAGTCCTACCTGATTTAACCAAAATTAGATCGTTAGGTGCACCCACCAATAAGACCCAATTGCGGAGCCTATTAGGTTTGCTACAGTATTATGGTATGATGTGCCAGAGTTATTCGTCGGTACTGAGCAAGGTATTTGCTTTACTACAAAAGAATGTGGAATGGCATTGGTTTCAGGAGTATTCGAATGCCCTTGAGACAGTGTTGACTGGAATTGCCAAAGCAAGTGTTATGATATTTGATCCGAACAAAATGGTGTACTTAAGCACAGATGCGTCAGTTGAGGGCCTGGGTGCAGTTATTTCTTATGATCCCGAAATGAAACAGGTCATCCATTACTCGAGTAGACTACTCAAACCAGCCAAAAAAATGTACTCCAATTTGGAGCGGGAAGCGTTAGCTGTAGTGTGCGGTGTCCGGAAGTTCTACAGGTACCTGATTGGCAAAAAGTTTGTCATTCAGACGGATCACAGTCCACTACAATACATATTCTCTGACCATTCGGAAAACAGACGGGTCTCCTCGAGGGTTGATGGATGGAGACAATGGTTGTCGTTATTCAATTATGAAATCAAGTATAGAGAAGGTGAAAGAATGTCATTGCCAGATGCCTTGTCAAGAGTAGGTATAAAGGATGAGGATGTTGACATGGATGATGAATTCATGGTAGTGCCACAAGTCAACTTAGTGTATCCGGATGGCTCTCATGAAACGCTCCTGAAGGCTATCAAAGAAACGGACCATCAGTTATATTGTATGTTAATTAAAGTAATCCAACGCAAGTGGAGTGGTAATACTAAGTCAGTGAGAGTTCAGTCAGTTCAAGGAGGATCTATACGTAGAGGAAGGTGTAGTGTACATTGGTGATAGAGTGGTTGTTCCTAAACCATTGAGAACGGTTATATTAGAAGCTCTGCACAATAACCATCCGGCAAGAGATGCTATGTATGGAATGGCCAAGAGGTATTGCTGGTGGCCAGGAATGTATTATGATGTAGACCGTTGGGTGAATGGTTGCCTTACGTGTCAGAGAAGTCGCAGAAGACGCCTCAATACTAACTTGGGAGTGTGGACGGAAACAGAGGCCTGCATGGTCAGAGTGCATGTGGAATGTGGCTCATATTGATACTAGTGTTGGTTGATTCCTTCTCCAAGTGGTTTCAAATGAAAATTTTACCGTCCTTGTCAGCTGAACACACCATTGATGCGCTTCATGAAGTCTTCCAATCGATTGGGTATCCAAGAGTGTTGGTATCGGATAATGGGACTAATTTTGTGGCTTCTCAAATGAAGGAGTACGCCGAGGCCAAGAACATTTCACTTGTACAAACTCCTCCGGGTCATCACCAATCGAATGGCATTGCAGAATCACTCATCAGAGATCTACGAATGTTTTTGGCAAAGACGGTGATAACGAACATCAGGAAAGTAATCAATGAATTTGTTGCCCACAGAAACTCCACGCCCAATTCAAAAGGCCTTACCCCCAATGATATCATATTCTCTTTTCGACCGAATTCTGAAATGGACTTGGCGCTTATGGATAGCAAGTTGCAACAGGCACTGGTGTATATCGAAGGAAAAGGCTGGTCCGAGCCAACTGAGGTTACTAAAAGTTTACCCCACACTTGGAGAGATATGAAAGGAAGGCTGGTCCATGATGCGGATATACTACCTGTGAGGGGTAAAGCTGCAATACCCTCTCTCATCATCGCTGAAGCAAGCTCGAAAACCCCGAAACCGGTGAGGGATAGGAAGCCTACTAGCAGGTTGATTGAAACTTGTCTGTTAACTTTGGTGCAGCAAATTATATAAACAATCACATTTATGTATAAAGTATTAAGTTTTTTAAATAGATAGAAAACTGGTGCAATATATAATTTTTATTTAACCTCATCTTCACGTGTTCACTTTCCTCAACTAAAACACTAATAATATACTATGCAGCTATCTATTTATGAGACCAACTTTATGATAACATGTCTTATATTCTGTTTGATGGAATTAGACAGGAATAAATTTCTGCTTTTGTAAGGTTGTAGTAAATTTATCATTTAATTTGTATCGATTAGATAATGATATCATAAATAAAGGTAAATTTACCTGATTCCAGGTTATCTTTCCATCGACTGGTGTCATCACTTTGGTTCGGGCCACTGTTTCAATCTGATCATAAGAGTCTAACTCGATTGACAAGTGATAGTCTAAAATTGAAATGGTTGAAATCATCAAAAGTGTTTAATCAAGCAAAGAATATAGAAGTCTTTTAAATCCTAAAAGAAATAATTTTGTGGGAAATATTGCCGAACTTCTTCAAATATATTAGATTCTGATTTTAAGAAAATTTTTGTGATATGGTGGGGATGGCCTGATGTATCTAGGGCATCTTTCTTCTCTTTAGGTAATGATGTAACGTTGATTGTCCTTTGGATAATTTTCTCTTTCTACCCCGATTCGTAATAGCAGGTTTATGTTGCTGACCGGAGTCTTTTGTGCTAATTACAGGTTGAGAGATAATTCGATTATAATGGGAGGTTAAAACGTAAAAAACGGAAAAACTCTGTCTAAAAACAGATTTCAAAAATTCGATTTTTACACCTCTTCTAAATTAGATAACCAAAAACCAATAGCAGATTCGGAAAGCTCACAAAATTTTGATCCTGATAGCCTTTTAAAATTTTTAAAAATCTCTTCGGAAAGTCTATTTGTTCTCTAAAACATGGTGAAAATTCAACAAAAAAAACCAAAAATTCGAACATTACCTTTATTTGGCGTTAATTTCCGAAAGCCGATAAAACTCCACCCCTACAAAAGTCATATCAATCGACGCAGAATTTAATTTCTCATCTGATTGCGAAAATTAATTATAAAAATTTGGGAAATTTGGAATTTTGGGAAATATCGTTTTTTCCCGATTATCTCAGAAATTATAGTGAATTTTACAGATCTGAGCACAGATTCGGGATCAGCGCAAAATTTTACACCAGAATCAATTTTATTTTACTTTTTACCGCAATTTTGAGTTTTTTATGACCCCCTGTGTTATCAACTTCCGTTGACTTTTCTAGATTTTCACATTCTCTCTCGACTGTAGTTGTAACGGGGACTGATTTGTTGAGTTGATTACTTTGAGACGTATATAAACTACTTGCTCTTCTGTTTCATTGATTGCAATCTTGTCAGCTGTCTGGGCCTCAGGATTCTGGGTGGATCCTCGAGAATCTTAGCAACCTTTTGCAACTTTTTACATTGTGTGAACCTTTTCTTGCCAGTGATGCCCAGTTTAGTTGCCAAAGATCAGGCTTCAAATCTCTAATGTAGTGTGACTCAGCCTTGCAAAGGACCTCTTCCTTGGTTGAACGTGAATCACTTGGATTGACTTGGTATAATATGCTGAAGTTGTTCACATCAGCAGTGCGATTTGTTGAACTGAGTTGCTCCTGGACCGACGAACCTTTGTTTCCCGCACTGAGGTGTTCCTTTATTCTTACCTTGACTGGTCTCACTGTCTGCCCAACGTAGGAAGAACCACAATTACATTTAAACAAGTATATAACCCCTTTTCTTTCAAGCCAAGGGATTGAAACCTTGTTTAAATCGGGAATCAATTTCGTTGTTCTAAGGAAGTTTATGACCAGGAAATGCTCGTTTGGTTATTTCAAATAACTTGTTATTGAGTATTTGATGTGCAGCATCTCCTTAAAACGGCAACAGCAAATATGTATAATGCCTGCGCTATCAGGCATTGTATAAATTTGGACCAAATAGATCTTCAGGAAGTTGTTCGTCATATATTAACTATGACGTTGTTCGCTCGCTAGCATGAAGACAACATAATCAGATAGTAAGCAACCAACGTTTTGGTCAATTGTAAAAATTGATTACTCAAAAATTAAACTCAGGGCACTATATGAAATACCTATAGATAATTTTTATTCAAGTTTTATCAGTGTTATAAAAAGGTAACAAAGTTCTTTCGACATTTACTTATAAGTTACTAGTAGTAGTTTATCTAAAAGTCAGCTTTACCCTGATACCTTTTGACATTTACTTTAGTTTTAAATTTTTTATTACTCTACCCTTATTACTAAGCTTAATTGACATGAAGATGAGAATTTACTATTTTTACAAAATACTCTATATTTTTCTCCGGATTCACAGGAAAAAATCGTTTTCTGAATTCTAAAATAGAATCAGCAAACAAGTTGTGGATATTTTAGTAGTAACGAATTTCCCGGGATTCTGGAGACTGCCAGGTATTCTTAACCAAACCGAGTAACAAGTTTAACCCTTGCACAAAATCTGGGGTCTGAGAGACCACAAATGAACTTCCACTAAAGATAACTTATATAAAAATTAATTTTTAAGGCTGGTCTTCTAGGACATCCCTAAACAACTAATAAAAAGGCTTATTCATAGTTTATCTTAGGTTTCTTTTTTTCCCTAGTTGACTAGGATATTATGAAATCATTTGTTACTTATAAGACATATGGGGTCTCCTAGACCCCAAGTTGGTAAGTCTGCTTATATAAGGCTTGTATAACTTATTGGAATATAAAAACAATTTTCTATCTAAAAATTCATTCTGTTTTTCATGGTTAACACAAATAGATGTATTCCTCTTTGACTGACTTTCAGATTTTTTTGTTACTCAAAGCAAGATTTACTGAATTTTCAAATTTGAGACTTGAAGATTTATAACGGTAATACCTACAAAAATTTCGTTCAAATTCGTAAATCGAAACATTAAGAATTGATCATAGAAGTTCTGTAAACGACCCAAAATTACTAGAATGGCAAATTTCTTTGAACTTTTATGGCCGAATTTGACTGTACTTTTCACCGAGAAGAAAGGATGGCTTACTGTCAAAATCCAAGTTTCCAGAAACTGTATGAATCCTGGTAACAAGAATTCCGGAAATTGCTTCTTCATAATCTAACGTAAAAGAATAAATCAATAAATAAATTGAACCAACTCAATAACTAAACTGATCACGGTAATGTTTACACAAAGTCTGTCTGAAAAATTGCAAAAAAAGTTAATTGATCAACAATTAAACTCTATATAATCTTGATAGGTTGAATGAATTTCAACCTTTTGAGCATAATTGATATTTTTTATCTACAGTACAATTATTTTCTGCTTAGGTGATATATTTCCCATATTCGTTTTATTTGGCAATGAATTATTCCGAATCGCTGAATATTATAGCTTACAAAGGATCCCTACCTGACTAGTAAAAAAGAAATAATCTAAGAATGCATCTTATAATCTTTTTAAGTAAAGGTGCTTTAGTTTCTTTCAGATAGCGAGTGAATTGTATGTTTTATTCGTAAGTTTAATTGGGAATCCACTTTCAAACTATTACACTCAATGTTAGCTTCTAGAGGTTCTACTTTTATTTCTATAATCGTGAAAGAATACTTGAAATTCTATCGAAATGAAATTGATACGAATGCGAAAAAATACGATTAACTCACCTGAGAACAAATGAATTCCATATGCATTCAAACTGGGAAGCTAAAGATACAAGAAAAATTGTTGAAAATCTTTTTGAATACTATTGAAATAAAGACATAAAATTAAAATCGTAAATGGCCTAGTATTTAGATGAAACTTCTATATTTTTACAAGAAGCTCCAATAATTTTCTCCAGACAGTTAGGAACATTGAGAATGCGCAAAATTCCCCCTTTGAAAAACATTTGACTTCAAAAATTTGATTGATTACACAGATTTAAGTAGATAGAAAAAATTGAATTTGGTTAAAAATATTTCTTTTTGCAAGAAAAAGTAGTATTTCATAATTTTTGCTCATTCTTCTTCGGGTTCAATTTCCCACAGCCATGATTGATTTCTGTGGCCTAATTCTGCATGTGGAATCTGGAAAACTACATTAAAACTGTATTCCTATAAATTGTATAGCTTTTTTCAAAACAATATTAACGTACAGCTCCAAAATTAAATTAGAAGATCTAATTTTGCTGATTGAAAAATATACCATTTGGGACTAAAGGGGGGAGGGGGAGTTGAATAGTTCTTCACATGTTCTCTTCGGAGTATCATCACCAAAAAACATTAAATAATTTAATCAACTAACAGGCTATGATTCATTCAATTCGTATTAAAAGTAATAGCCGATGAAAAACAAAGAAAAAATCGATGAGTTTATTAACATTATACAGGCTCAAGAGATGCTTTTTATCATCAAATCACAAATTCAACATGAAATATTGGGGTATTCATTTTGAAATCCAAATACTTATGGAGTTTTGGTTTTCTCATCTTGTTCATCCATGATCTGCATTATATCTTACAATGATACAATAAAATTATTATTAAGAGTTAGTTTATAATCAATAGAGTTGAGCAAAGTTTACCTTTTTTTCTCAACAAATCTAAAAAGCGATGATGCAACAGATAATTTGAATTTGAAATATATGTAAGCTACATCATTAGAAATGGGACGATGATGATGATATCTTGGTATTAAGAAAAATTTTATGCATAAATCTAGGTCGCTAAGCAAATATTCAAATTAGTCTAGGCCTATTTTTTATATTAACAGTACGAAAACTTATGATATAGTCGGACAATCAAAAAATTCGAACATGATCATATAAATTTTAAGAAAGTCTTACTCATTCTTTTGATGGTGTAAATTTTGAATTATCAACTGAAAGAGAATTTTCAATGATCCAAGATCTCGGAATAATAAAAAGTTTCTTAATGACCATAAAATTTGAATATGGGGAGTATAACCCAAGAAGAGAGTATTCAAGAAATCAACTAATCTGATATAAACCAAATGTTTGATTATAACGTTGTTACTATAACAATCCCTGTAATTTTTATGATCCTTATTCTTAAAGAAATACTACACCTTTCTCTCCCCTTTCTCTTTCTACAGATAGGCCAATGCAAGCCAGAAGACAACATAGTCAGGTAGCAAGCGAAAAACGTTATAGTCAATCTATGTGAAACAACTCCCTGAAGAATTACTTGGTTCAAAATTATAAACCAAATGTATTGTATTCTCAACTTGAATTTTCGGTGAAAACTATAAATCCTAGACTTCTTATCAACTAAACCTACCTCTAAGGACTACAATGCGAGAGGTCCTAGGTTGAAATCCCAGGTTGTGGCATACTGACGAGTCCAAAAATAGGACGAAACGCGCGTATATGTCTACCATATATGTATACTTGGATTATTTCTAAATGCTTTGTGAGTTTTCTTTAGTACCAGTCTCGATGGGATCCATTAGTAAGCTGTAACATTCAGCAACATGGGCTAATCCATTACCAAATAAGACGTTCCTGTGGGATTTATTACCTAAGCACCTAGAACGAAATATTTCTAGTCAACCTTTGTAAGTATAGGTGCTGCACTATTCATGAGTCTATAAGAGGCCAGAACAAAAAAAGTATATCTAAAAAAACATAAGAAGGATTTTTGAAAATATAAAACTCGCTAAATTTCCCTTTCTCAACGTATGATAATAAAAAAAATTTTAATTTTGTCACAGAGAAATTCAGAAACATTGAACCATGTGAACCTTGAGTAAACCTATCAAAATTTTTTTTATACCTTTTTAAATTTGTTAAGAGCTGGCATCAGCTCATGGTTCGATGGAGCCTTTTGACTGTGGTTCAATTTTAGATTGAGTTCGTTTATCGTATTAATCCATTTGTTGCGCTCCTTCTCAGAGTCAATCAATAAGTTATAGCATGTATTATGAGTTCCTATTGTGAACTCAACCTTTGGCGAGTTCAATATCAGCTCCAATTGCTAATTAAATATACAAAGAAAGGTAATAATCTTCTAGCCTTTAGAAATATTTCTTTTCATCTCACCAATTTTGCCAAATCTTCGATTATCTTCTTGTAGCGTCGATCCTAAATAAAATATAAAATAAACATGTGCTATTTAGAGGGAAAGAATGCCGCACTAAATGATTTTCATTCGTTTTATTTCTTCTAGTCTTCTATCAGAATGTTAATCTTTCCTAAGCTAATGCATGATTTTAGATTATTTTCATCCAATTTGTTGTTCATAAGTTCATTGACGATACATAGTATTAGGATGGTCCGAGAGATTGATTTATTACTACTATTTTCGTAACCACGATGTAACTTTCAGTTGGCTAATTCATTAACAGGTATACCTGAAACTAATCGGCAGCACAGAAATATTCTGTCTGCTAAAAAGTCTATTTATTCATAAATGCGGGTATATGTATTTCAAAAAGAGTTAGTTTTGCCTAGATTATAATCCTTAATTTTTTTAAGTTATTAAAAGTACATTATAATTAGTCATTACATATTT
This sequence comes from Gyrodactylus bullatarudis, assembly GCA_012064415.1. Taxonomy (NCBI): domain Eukaryota; kingdom Metazoa; phylum Platyhelminthes; class Monogenea; order Gyrodactylidea; family Gyrodactylidae; genus Gyrodactylus; species Gyrodactylus bullatarudis. The sequence continues at coordinate 49,508 of SSNU01000104.1, forward strand.
TGATGAGTGTATTACTCCGAAGTCTCTGAAATTTTTGAAATAGACAACTGAAATGATATTGAACTTTTCAATAAAGGCATGGAAGCATGTAAGGGGCGAATAAAATTTTTTATGACCCTAATATGAAGGCTTATTTAGTGATTTGAGAATATCATATAAACATAATAATATCAAAATATTCTTCCATCTAAGCTCTCTGCTAAATATTTATGAAGGTATCAAACTTGTATTCATTATTCCTTCATATGTATAACTAAATTGAATTCATATCGGAACTCAAAAGTATTCTCAACATTCGTTAATAAGAGAATTATCAATAAAAGAATTACAATGAGAATGAAACTAACAGTTGTAGGAGTTTGCTTTTTCTGTTGAATTAATTGCCTTATGGAGTTTTTGGTCTCTTGAATTTTCGCTTCACGTTTCCTCACCACAGACTGATCTGAATAAAGGATGCGTTGAAAAAATTGATAATGTATCGAAATCATCTTTGACTCACCAAATTCAATTTGCTTATTATAGAGAGTGAATTCAGATAGAGGTATCTTCCATTTGATGTCGAGATATGTATCAAAGTTATTTGTGGATCTACAAAATGAGAAAATAAGTCATTCAGTCAGTTATGAGAATGAAGGAAGATAATCTTTGTTCAGAAAATAATAATACAGCCTTAATTACATTAGTATTATTAAGTGAGTACTAAAAGTCCAAATTACGTGTACTTTAATTAAGCAGTTCTCTCTTTCGAATTGCTTTTAGTTTCTATATATGTTCGCAGGCAGAAACCTTTTAAAAGGAAATTTGACAATAAAAAATCTGTTTAAAACATTAGATCATACACATTTACAATAATTTCAAAAAATAAATAAATAATTTATTGACTACTTGTTAGTAAGCAGAACCAAAATACTGCTATAAACCTTTTTTTATTTACCTTCGACCTAAAATGTAAAATAAAACTTGATCTTGCTCAATGCTCAATGATAAACACAGCTTTACTGGTAAAATTAACTAACACTTTGAACAACTTCTTCCTCAGACAGATGAGAACATCATTGAAGAGCAATATCTGTCTCAGCTTTCTCTCTCCCAAGATTGAGTTTGTCAATTCTACCATGAATCTCCAAAGGATCAATCTGCGTTCTTTTTCGACATTTTTATTCATCTGAAAGTAAATATTCATTCAACCTGTATTTTGTTGATATTGATCTCAATTTTCAGATGATCGTTGATCTGAATCGTTAAAAGGATTTGTATAGAAAAAATTTACTCACAGTGATACTTTCAACTTGAGCCATGAGACTTTTGGATCTGACCTCTTTCGGTTGACTTTTTATACGATCAAGTTCCGCTTCTGAGTCTATTTGTGAAACAAAATTGATTTCGGTTAGAAGACTGTTGAAAATATTTCTCATTTCTTCTGTGAAAGCTTCATCTTTGGATAGTTTCTGGAATTTTTAGCAAAATCGATCTTACATCAAAATTCAAAACAGTTTGTGATATCCATGAAGTCGGTTGGTTAAGTGCAGCTGAATTGAATAGAAATTGTAAGAAATTTACTTTTATAATCAACTAGGCCCTGATCAAGAGCCTTTATCTGACAATTGAAATCTGTAGACTTAGCCAGAGGAACATTGTTCAATAAATTATTGGATTTTGTCATTTTCAGGGAATAAGAAATAAGAACAAAATGTCTATTCAATATGGTATCAATCAAATTTGTCAGATTTTTAGAATCTGGATTTTGCATGAAAAAATCAATAGCATTCTTGAATAAAAGTTGATTCGAGCATAACTCTGATATTGAACTATAAATCTCATTATTCTCAATCTGGGAGGCAATTGTTTCCAATACTTTCAAAAGTTCACAGTGCTTATCTTCTATAAAGTGTATATTCTTTAGGTTTGATTTGATTTCAGGTGTGAGCTCTATTATTGGTCTCTGAATGTAAAAATTATTCGTAGTTACATGACCGAAATGTGTCTCACAATCCTCTGAGTTTCCTCTATAGTCAGAATTCGAATCATCAAATTCTGTTTTATTGAAGGGAATGAAGAGTAGATTTGATATAATGTCTTTCTCAGATAAATCTTGACCGCTTTTTAAATCAATTAGTCCTGAAATTTCTTTCAGCTTATCATTACTCATTCTCTCTGAGAACTATTAAATTTCAATTTACTTTTTAAATTAGTACAAAACGTATAATAAAAACTATTTTGCATATTTATTGTTTGTGAACTCTAAAATTTTTAAATTCAAAATTTAATTTCATTTTGAGATGGAGCTTATAAAAATGGAAATTAATATATCTTTTACTATGAAATGAGCAAATTGCAACTCTAAAATGGAATTAGATGAAAAAAAGCAAAATGATCAGGAAAATCAAGAATGTATGATGTATTTTAATTATTTTCCCTATCTCAAGTCTTTGATAGTCCACCAGAAGAGGTCGTTGAGAGTGTTGTGAATGTTACTACATCAAAAAATGCAGATGGAAGCCTCAATCGCACTACCAGGAGAACTAAAAAGACTATTGTGACAACTGTACGAAAAATATGTGTCAAGAATTCTGTTCCAATAAGTGAAGTCGATGAAAGTTTTGTAGAAACTAGCAAAGTAGAATCTAAGCCAGATGAAAATAATAAGGGCCTTATAATTAACACTATAACTTCTGAAGGCGATGGAGGAACTTCTGCAACGTTTGCCTATCTTCCTCCAACGACAAAAGTTTCCGAGGTAAGTTTTGAGTTTAGCCTTAATTTCATGTCAAATATTCGAAAATTCTTAATATATGCAAGCTTATTCTATCGATTATTTAAAATTACTTTTATGGCAATAACTCGCTGTAGAAATGTACAATTTACATACAACTCTTGAAACAGTATCTCTACATCAAATTTACTTTCTCAATATTTTTATATCAGTATGTTGTTGAGGAGAACTCCAAAAGTGGTGAACGTAAAACTCGAACACATACAACTACAACATCAATGAGCGCTACAGCCCTCTTGAATACTCGAAGCAAGTTCAAGACAGAATCCTCATCGTGAGTATTTCATGATATTTATGAAAAAAGTAAAGGATTTAATAATTTTTTTCGAATAACCATTGGCATTAATTGTAGATATAATAGAATCATCGTAGGAATAAACATTTTTTTATTATCTTTCATAAATAATAAAATTATAATCTCTAATTGCTTACGATTGCAAGGCTAAAAAAAGCTAAGGGGGAAAAAACAAGTGGGCACTTGGTTATGGAAAAAATCACCATCTGAATGCTAAAATATCCTCTAGAATAGATTTTCTTTTTCTCCCAGCTGGAAACAGAGATGGAGAGTAAAAAAGAAAACTTAATTCTTCTCTAATTTCAATTAATAAATCACGAGACAAAACATAGGGATGGTTTTGTTTGAAGACATAAAAATTCCACAAGAAAAACCCTCCTCTTTTTTTACTTGCTGTTGGGCAGGAGGAAAACTTGTATTACATGAGAAAAGTTGGATAGAGCATTTAATTTATCGATAACTTTTTCTCCCTTGGCTTTCATCCTATCTCGCTTTCTCCTTCTTTCTTACCAAGCAATGCACATCTGCACAAATTTACTGGCTAATCAATATATTTGACAACTACTAATACTGCTGCTGCTATTAGTTGTTCCTTTTTAGCTTCTTGTTTTCCTTCCTCCCTGGAATTCAACATTCAACAGTTATCATTATTAGTATTACACTATGCTTTATTTGGTTATTCATGATGCTCCCAATCTAACCACATGTTTGAAATTGTTACAAAAGTCCTTCTTTTTCCCCTTGAATGATCCAATATCAATTTTTCAAGGGATATGGTATTTTACAGAGATGTTAAGTCCGAGAATAATTATTTCCGATATGATATCTCAAATAACATTGAATTCATTTCTTTAATGGTATCTTTTTTAAAATTCATTTATTCTATGGTACGTTTTTTAAAGTTGATTTTAACAAAAAATTTCATCTCAAAATGAAAAAGAGGGAATTTGGCTCTAACTCTTTGAAAATATTTTTTCTTTGTATCGTAAAAGTGGTTCTCATGATCTAGATTTAAAAAGATCTTCATTAAATTCAAATTTTTGATTGAATAACTGAGAATTTTGTTAGAAATATAAATTCCCATTTTCATATTAACTTTAGTCTTGGAAAAGTTCTTAAAAATTCATGAAATTCTATTTGTTGAAATGAATAAACTTGAAGTTTTCAGAGTGTAAGAAATCAACTTCAAAAAAAACATACCTCACGATGAAAGTAATGATGATGGCATATGGGAGAAACATAACATAGAATAAATATTTTGATCCATCAAAATATCAATGTTATTTTAGATACCAGACTTACCATATCTCTTAAAAGTAACCATGTCTGACAGATTATAAATACCCCATTTTTGAATAACTTGCTCTATTTGAAAACAAAAACAAATTTTTGAAAATCCTCTGTTGGCAAAGTTTAGAATTTGGGATTAATACTACATGTATAATATTAGAGGGATATTTCTATATTAATCCTATATAAATGCTTATCGATAATAATAATCTCTAACCCTCTACGTCCCAGCATATCATTTCTTTTTAATATTAGAAATGATTCATTCAGATCTTAAAACATGAATATCCGAGATGAACAAGATGGTTTTGAACTACAGAGTAATGAGATAACTTATCTTAGGATTTGCTGTACGAATGTTCCTTTGTCTTTGTTTATTCAAAAAGATGGTATAGCTATGGGATCACCTCTAAGTCCTCTTTTAGCAGATATCTTAGGTTAGTTAGAATTAAATAAAATGTCTGATACTACCAATACTTTCACTGATTTATGCATCAGATATGTTGATGACACTTTTATTCAAATGTTTCAGTAGACGATTTTTTCTTAAAGATGAATTCGTTTCATCCTAATATTAAATTTACGATGGAAAAAGAGTCTAATGAGAGTTTGAGTTTCTTAAAATGTCAAACTAACTAGGAAGGAAGATCGGTCAATTCTAAGAAATATCTACAAGAAGAAGAATGATAATGGAAAATATCTTCATTATGCCAGTTTCAGTCCTCTATCTCATAAAGTTGGCTTAGTAATTGGTCTAGGAAAGAGGATAAGAAGGATTGCTAGTCCAGAGGAATGGCCAAAAGAAATAGAAGAGTCAAAATTACGTTTAAATGAGAATGGTTATCCTAACAGATTTGTAGACAAATTTATCAATATGTCTGATGATGTAGATGAAAGGGTCGACAGAGATGAAGGAGAGAAGACAACCATATTCATGAAACTTAATTTTAAAGGTGATGGTTTCTGTAATGATGTAAGGAGACGACTGGTTAATCTTATTGATCAACATTATGATAATATACAATTGAAAATTGTATTTAAAACCCAAAGATTATTCAGTTTGATTCATAAGGATTTACTAAAGCCTGAAGAAAAGACTCTTTTGATTTACAAATTCCAATGCGACTCTGGAGCTTCTTATATAGAACGTACGATTAGGAAATTGTCAACTAGGTCAAATGATCATCTAAAGAAGGATACAGCAGTGAAAAGACATATCAAACAGGAAAATCATGAGGCTTCGATTTCTCAATTTTGTATAAAAATGCGGGTGATGACAGCACAGATTTGTGGGTGAAGGAGAAATTCTTCATCAATCACTTTAAACCAAACCTGTGTTTTCAGAAAAATTACTCTTATAATCTTCAATTACCTTTTATGAGCCTTTGTGAGCTTTTTCACTTTTCTCTTCACTGTTGCTATTTATTGAAGAGTTTTGGTGTTTTTTCAGCTCACATTATATTCTTATATTTTTCAACTTTTACTATACTTATTTCAAAATTTGTAAAATATTATTTTCAATGAATTTTAAAATTTTATCATTATTTATGTGTCACTACTGATGAAATGTACATTTCGTGAATAAAAAATCTTTTCTCATGTATCTACAAATATGATTTTAAGCGGATTTTTGGACGTTTTTGATAAATTACGTAAATCATATCAACGCCAATATCACATATAAATACCCATGGATTTAATTTGAGTAGGGTTTTTCTATAATGAAAATGAAGTAGTTTTTCATAAAGAAGTATGATTAATCTATGAAAATATTGATATTTCAAGCATGACTATATATAGATTATCTGATTTTCAAATTATAGGCAGCTACAAGATAGGTCTAATCTTACTGTAGACTGATCAGTAGGGTAGGGTTTAATTTAAAGCCTCATTTTCATACAAACATAAAAACATAAATTTTTATGAGTTCTTGCTACGAAATCAATCAAATTCTTGAATATCCTTATCAACAATTGAGTTTTTACTTTTTAAAATCGAAAATGGTAATTTTGTCTTTAAAAGAAGCATAACCATGAAATTCATTGTCCTATGATGACGATGGGAATAAGTCATTCCTCACAAATACTGTATGCCTAGTTCTTTTATAAAAGGGTTATTTAGGGAAATATTAGGTTGCGTCAAAAGAAATGAGACTTTAGAGATAAAAAAATATATTCAAAAATCTGCATAAAAAAGAGAAAAATCAGGTATCAAAATATTCTCCAGCAGAATTAATACATTTCTGCCAACGAATAGGAAGCTGATCAATCCCATCAGCGTAAAACTCTTGACTTTTTGAATCAAAAAAGTTGATAAGGCCATTTTCGACTTCTCCTTTGTTGAGGAATTTTTTCCCCTTTAAAAAGTGTTGCATCGACCTGAAAAGATGATAATCTGACGGGGCTAAGTCAGGACTATAAGGAGGATGTTCTATGACATCGATATTCTCATCTTGAAAAAAATTTTTGACATCTCTTCCCAGATGAGGTCGGGCGTTATCTTGTTGGAATGAAATCCTTCCAAATCTTGGGAATTTATCCTTCAATTTGGCAACCATCTGCCTTAATGAGTCTAGATATCTTTGAGAAGTGACAGTCTGACCATAATCCATAAGCTCATAGTGGATTACTCCTTTTCTTGTCCAGAAAACTGTGAGCATAACTTTCTTCGAGAACCTGTTTGGAGAGGGTTGAGTTGCTTTCTCCCCAACTCGTTTCCAAGACCTTTTTCGACTCTGATCCTGAAGATAGATCCACTTTTCGTGGTTGACAGGGGTATTTTGAAAAATGCCGGGACACACCGGAATATTTTTGAAAAATGCCATGAAATTTTTCAATTTTTGTCTAAATCTCTATCTTGATGTATGTTTGCTTAGTTTTTGTCTTGATATCCTGTTGCCAAGATTTCTCAATTCAATGGTTTAGGAAAAGGTGCTCCAACCCCAATCTCTCTGCCCGGTGTGGTGTAGTGGTATCTCTCTCACCTCTCATTCGGACCCTCTTACTCTCGGTCCTAGGTTCAAACCCCCCCACACCGGGCATATTGAACACTCTTTCCCTGTTCCCTTATTTTTACAAATAATTTCTATGAATAAATATAAATGTTTCAATTTCAAAAAGAAAAGTTTGCTTAGTTTTTGTCTTGATATCCTATTGCCAAGATTTCTCAATTCATTGGATTACGAAAAGAACATAAGAAAAAGTCAATGGATCCAAATGTATTCAACGTATTTTTCACAAAATTTTTTCTGCCTCAGATCTGTATCTCTTTTTCTTTGGCCGTCCTCGCTGAGAGATCTTGTCTTTACCTATCAAATCTGTTTCCGCGAGTTTATTTATGTCGCAGTAGATCAATTCATTGCCGTACATTTTGATCATTTCATTTACTTTGAAATGTTTCGCGACCATATGCTCGAAAGGTTTGATAAATGAATATTAGGTGGCAATGATATGTGCGGAGGTAGGTTTTTAGGGGGTTTGGTTGCTATAAGATTTTTTTTTGTTGATGGGAGATCATTTATGTAAAGAATCGTAGCCTCATAGGGATTGCTAATACCTTGGCAACCGGCATTTTTCAAAATACCCCTGTCAACCACTATTATTTCCCTAAATAACCCATGAAATAATTTCTTTATAAGTACTGTATTATAATAAGATATAGATCGTTAGATAGACCTAAATTAGTTTTGTGCCATCTTTATGGGTCTAATTCATCTCAGAGGCCCTAAAAATTTTCCATAGGGAAGAGTGCCTGCCTTGTTCTCTTAAGAAACAAAATTTTCCTTTTACATTCACCGACACACATCGTACTCTCTCTCGAGTATGCTCTTGAGAATAGAGTAAAATTAAAATTAAATTAAACAAAACATAAATGGGCTCTTCATCATCATATATCTGAGATAATATATTTCAAGAGTCATGAAAATTAATCAACTTAATTCATGATTGAAAAAAAAACAGAAAAATGATTTTTTTTTCAACTCTAGCTCTCAATAGTTTTGAAAGATATTTAGAAAAGGGTGATGGGAATTGTCTTTAGAGATTTGTTTATCTCCTTTTTTCCCAATCGATATCAAATTTTTGTCTCTGCTGATGTCTTGTTCCCTTAACCATCCTGACATGAAAGCAATTGCAAAAATTGTGAAACACCTTTCTACTTACTACTTTCATTCTAATAATCTGCTACCAAGGTTTATTCACTTTTTGTTATGTCCACCCAAGAATTGGAAAAATGAAACAAGTATCTATATCTCCCAGAAAAGATATATTACAGTAATCTGATAGAGAATATTTCATTTAATTAAAAGATGAGTTTGACAAACGCTCAAATAAAATTACATATACTAGATTTTTATTTAAAAATATTATTAAAATAGTTATGAGAATCTGAGAGTTGTGGTACAAGTTGTATAAGATATTGACAAATTTTTGAAATGTTTTTGGATTTTAAAAAGCTATAATCAATTTGGAATCTGGTTCTGAGAGGGAGAAGGATATTGAGTAAATTAGAATATCCTCGTGAAGCTCTCAGATTGTACTGGCTGGTGGAATTGGGCGCAAATTTAGAGTAGAAGACAGCAGAAGAGGCCGTGTATTGAAACCTTTCTAGTTTCTTACTGGTCCCAACAGGTAGATCACAGAGAATACCTGATCCATAGTCAAGATGAGGTAGAATTAAAGATTTGTATAGCTTGAGACGAAGAGACGGATTATTGACAAATTTCCTGAGAAAGTAGGTTTTAAACCGTACTTTTTTGAGGATTTCTTTTGAATGGATACTGGTTTTGAGATTGTGGGCTTATGAGAGTCCATGATCTTTGATGAAGGACACTGTATTGAAAGGTGTATGATGATTTGAAAGGGAGTTCTTAATAGGCATAACTTTAGTTTTACTTTGATTGATCTTGAGACCTATTGAAGAAATTATAATAATTATCAAGCTCTAAAATGTCTTGCTGTTTTTCAGACTACTTGTGAAATTGTGATTATGTAATACAAATTTTCAGCGTTAACATAAAATTTTAATTTTTTCCATACTCTTTATAACAAACTTGAATTCTAGTTTTTTAATTTCTCTGCATAATTTTGATCCCAAATAGCTACTTTTTAAAAAGATGTCTTGTTCCCTTTCATGTTTATATCTTTTCCTTGATTTTTTCATATGTAGTTGTATCCCGTCTTGTTTTCTTGAACGTAGATCAATTGATGTGAAATTACATTCTCTACTAGCCTGTGTGTTCAATCTATTTAGAGATCATCTTGCTTCTATCAAAGTCCTAGTCTATGTGAAAGGTTTCAAGTCTCATCATTCACATATAATTGGAAAGATGATTACATTAATTACCTAAATTATAATTTTTATAACTAACTGCGTCTTTATGTTTGTCAACTTGACTTTTATTTGATCCACCTACTTATATTCCCTACTTATCTCTAGATCATCTTTTGGGTTTCTCATAATAGAATAACAACTACCCACCTTACTTTGTTGGGTGACAAAAAAATTTCTTTCTTATTCAACTTAGAAAAATTAAACCAAACTAAAAGTCAGCTAGCTTTCTTAATATTATTCAAATTGAAACAAAGTTATTAGCTTGTGGTTATCTCCACTATCTAAGGCAGGCATTTTTTTAGTCAAGAATGAAATTCTCAATCATCTGATACCTATATAAACTAAAATGATACACAGATTTTAAATCTGGTCTTGGAATTTCCCAAAACTGGAATTACTAAATGATCAAAATCAATCAGTGAAATTAATCAATAGGCTAACAAACCGTTATCTATACCTGAATATCTGACAAAATTCAAATTTTAAAAGTCTTAAAAGTCTAAATGATTCTTTTTCTCACAGGGAAGCAGATCGATTATTAAAATTTTACAATCCTGATTCATCATTGCATGAACTGGAGGAGACTGCTAATACAGAATTAGCTCTAGGAAATGAAGAGGATCTTGAAGACGTGAAAAACTATGTCCTACCAGATGGCTCCAAAGTAATCAAGAAACGTACAAAGATCTCCACAAATGATGGATCTCATGCTGAAAAGGAACACATTTCTGTCATACCCAATACATCAGAGGACGACAAAGATGGGAAATTAATTACGGCTGAAAAGACTAGTGAAAAATTGCAGACAAATAATGCCTCAAGAACAACCACAACCACTACAACAATAACTAGGAGAATTCTTTCGTTAGTTTAAATCTAAGAATTTCCTTATTTATTTAACAATATCTATAGTTGTGTAAGCTCTTGAACCCTTGAATAGAGCACTTCTTTTCCTCAATGGATTTGTCTTCGCTAAAAGAAGTGTTTTTAAGATTTATAGATATAAAAAACTATTCTCAATCTCATCTTTTTCATCAAGATATCGAAATTTTCGGAAGACTTTTTAGAAACTGGTTCAGGTCATTTTTACAGACTCATTACGATGATCAGTTCGAATTGACAGTTCATTCATAAATTGAATAGTGATATTTGGTTCCCTCGTCTAACGTCATCTTTTTCGAAATTTTTTGTCTTGAATCGGTGAAAGTATCCCTTTTGAACCAGTTTCTAAAAAAACTTTTAGAAAATTTTGTATGGATAAATTGCTTAGATTTTGTACATTACCAACTCACAAGTTAATTTAGCTCTTGACGAACGAAGATATTTAAAACTCTAACTAATCTGGTTTTACACTATAATGTGAAGTAGGAAACTGGCCGGAAAAAATACGATGAACTTAATTACTGTATTTTAAAAATCGTTAAAGCAATTTAAATTGAGTTATAGTTATAGGCTTCAAAAAGATCTCAATCGTAAACTCTAAATGGCTCACTTTTACCATTTGACGAATTATTTTCTTTAGAAAAATACTAATTTTTTTAATTCTGACCTGGAAATTCTTATTGATTTTGAAGTGAGAAGGTGATCAGGAAAAGTGTTGTAGGATCGAAATTAGACAAGAAATTATTTTCAAATTAATAAACATTTTCCAGCTCAGAATTCTTAATAAATAGGCGTTCAACGATTATGAATTGTAATTTATGTAAAACGCATAGAACCACAACTTTTTATCAAATTTTTATCTTCTTTTTTGACTTCTTATTCCTCTTATTATCAGGATCTATGATAATTCCATCTCTTACTTGTTGGTCTAGTTATGCGAGGTAAGCTAACCAAGCAAGAAATAAACATATTTGGGTTTCATTCGTAACCAAATAATTTAGCTCAAATATTTCTTATTTATCATGGATTATTGATCATCAACTCATCCTGCTGAAATACCAAAGGATAATTTGAGAACACTTTTAAAGTATAGTCTTGAGTACTTTTACTGACTGAATAGAGTCACTGTACATATCTTTATCTACTTCTCTCCCATTTTTTCGCATCGTAGCATTCTTGTTCATTTTTCCAGGAACGATTCTCTACCTCGACATGAATTCCTTTGTGTGAGATCATTATAAAGACGACCCATATCTGCTCGATTATGCATTTATTTACTGTGTATTTATTTTTGAATTATAATTCCTATCTTGGTGTCAAGAATTTTCATTACAGGTGTTTGCTTTTCTTCTTTGTCTATTTACATTTCCATTATGTATAAATTTTCCTCTGTAATAATCAGTACTTGGCAAAATTCTAATTTCTCGAACAGAATTGCAATTCGTTACCCTTTTCTTTTGTTTCATTAAATATTGGAACCCGGTAGAGAAATGTTAAACAATCTAATGTGTTATGGAAAAGTGTGATTCAAAATTTATTCCATCTTAAGTTACGAGAATCTACCAGTTTTACAAATAACTCGATATTTCTCTTAGGAATAGAAATATTTTTTGGATCTCATTATGAAATGAGCCAACAAATTGTTAAAAGAAAAAATATCCGAAAAACATTCAATCTTGCCAAAATTAGAAGATGCATCAAAATTTTAACTTTTTGATCAACGAATTCTCCTGAAGAAGTTCACAAAAATTCGTCATTACTGTGGGAAGGAAAATTATCCAAAATTTACAAGTTTAACTTTTTCTCGAAGATTTCGAGTTTCTCTTAATCTCTATGGCCAAATTCGAATTCTTTGTCAACTTCAAATTTGTTCAACTCGGTAAAAAATTTGAGGTTGAAAAAGTGGACTAATTTATTGGCTTATTCCATAATGGGATCCAAAAGTTATTTGTGTCACTGATTAATCGGAGAAAAATATTGAGTTTTTCGTAGAAATTGTAAACTCTCATCTTCGTGTCAAGTCTAACTTTAGGTGCAAAATGAAAAAGATTTATAAAATTTTTATGTTTTTGAAGATCCTTTATTCCAATTACTAGGGCCTCAAATGTCCTAAAATGTCTACTTTTTCCTTGAGGTCTATTTTTGATGAAAATGCTGAAAATTCATTCCAAAATGTTATACCTGATAAAGGGTCAAAATTAGAATGTCCTAAAATGGTCTAAAACAAATTTCTCGTCCTAAAACTAAAAGTCCTATTTCTAACGTCCTAAAATTCAAAATGGCGTGCACTTAAAAAGATTGTTGCATGCTTCTCTCTAATTGGTCGAAAAATATACACTACCACGTGTATTAAAATATTTCAACCAATCAGAAGCAAGCATTTATATTCAATATCTATTGCTTTGTTTCATTTTTGAATCATTCATTTGAAAATGGTTAACAACTCTAATAGGTGCATGAAATACAAGTCTCAGTATCCAGATTTGAATATAATTTTATGTTAAATTTTAATAAAAAAATTCAATAAGTTCTATATACTTACAAGTAGTCTTATATCATTTCGTAAAAATATAGCAAGGTCCTAAATAGGACGTTGGTTGAGATCTAGTGTATAAAAATGTCCTAAAAGTTCTTTTAGAGGTCTTAAAACTTGAGGCCCTACTAATTACATGGTTTCTTCTAAAGTAGAAAATATATCCTTCAATTTGTAAAATGTATCTAAATTTTCACTTGAGACAAAATTTCCCTTTTGTCTTCCTTTACTTTTCTCATGTTAATTATACGTGATTTTCAAGGGAATTGTTATTTCTCTAGTCTCTTTACTTAGCTCTCAGAATTATTACTAATTTGAATTTTTTTTCTTTTAGAAATTCATCAAGTGAGTCCTATTTTACTACAACATTTTACAGTCAAAATTATTTTTAGTGTAGTATCTTTCTGGGTGCTTATTATTGAGCTTTACTCGTGGGTTTTGAGAACTGTTGAGATTAAATCTTCCTATGTCAATGTGTATTTCATTAACCCTTAAAGACGTAGAGAAAATTTGTCGGGGTACACGCAGACCTCGAAAGTGAATTTTTTTTTCAAAACGAGTCATTTTTAAATTGACATAATTACTCAATGGAGTATTGTAGCTTGATAAGTCATCGATCATTCGAAAGAATATTAGTTCCTCTTTCAGAAAAGTGGTCAATAAATATTTTCCAGTTTCTCTGAAACAGAATTATTGGTTGAGAAAGTTACCTTTATTCTGTTACTTATCTAGTTTTTCTCACATTTCTACCAATAATCTCAAGATGTAAAACTTATCTTGAATTTCTTGATTAATAGTTCCCAATCCATTCAAAAAGTATTTCCAGCGCAATGAAAAACGATCTGAGAACCTGGAAGAAGACACCGATTTCGACGGATTTACTGACTTTTGGGAAACGTGAGTATCTTATAGAAGTTTTCTTCCAATTTGTCATGTTTTGATATCGGTATTATATCGATAATTTTTTTGAATTGAGCGGCTACCCTTACTAGGTGGTAACGATAACACTGTGTGTCAAAAAAAAATTTCCAAAAATGTAATAGGGTAAGATCCATTTGTTTTTGATCCAAAATTTCACGCTGATTCCAAATCTGGTCTCAGAATCTAAAAGTTGGGTTCAGTTTGGGAGATATTGAAGAAAATTGAAAAATGAGAATTTTAGGAAAATTGAGTGTAGTTTTTCGATTAAATTAATTTGAAAAAGCAATTAAACCTTATTATAATTAGGCTCATTATGTAGAGCAATTAATTCTGCGTCGATTGGTATACAGATCAATGTTGCACCTACTCAGAACTGGCGAAAATTTTAAATAAGAACTTCAAACGGTAGAAAAAATCATCGAAAAAATCCACTAAAATTTACATTTAAAACAGACTCACGGCTTTATAAAAATGAAAATTCATAGTTTTCTTCAAGATTCTAGACTGAAATTTTTCGCTCTTTCGATTGAGCATACATTAAAGGAAATTGGATTTCATCTTCTGGGTCAAATTGATCAGTTTTTATGTCCCGTTTTGTAATGAAAAATTAAAAAAAAAGTTGCATGCCTTTTTTGTAACCAATCAGAATAGAGAACGTCGAAATAACCAATCACGTTTACAATTCAGTGAGTCATGCAATATTTTTGATTAGTAATCAAAAATTTCATTCCCATCATGTAACGTTTCCAAATAGTCATGAACCGGAATTTTGAATGCAGAAATGAATGCAATCATAATTTTGATATTTATTCACAGATGTAACTCATTCAACCTCGTACATCGAAGCAAAACTTTTCATCTTCATTCTGGATCTAATCTTTATCAGTTTTCTTTAAGAAAAATATTGTCATTTTTTAAATTTCGATTTGATGTCACATTCTCATGAGCTGAGATTTTATTGATTTGAAAGTAAGACGGTGGTCAAACGAAGTTTTTTAGGAATAAAATTCGAAAAGAAAATCAATTTCGTTCTTCATCTCGTTTAAAAGTTGAATTTCAATCATTTTCACTACATGAAAATCAATGGACTTTAGAAAATTTAATGGCAATATTTTGAATCAATAAAACATTTTCACCTCATAGTCCAAGAATGGGATTCTGGTGCCAAATCGAAATTTGAAAAATGGCCATATTTTTCTTCAAACTATAAAAGTGTAGGCAACATGGCCACGATTCCAAAAATATTAACATGTTTGAATTCTTTATGAAAAGCGAGATTTTTGAAAAAATCACAGAATGAACTGTGGGTCGTTTGCCATTTGGGATTTTCCAAAAAAGAGATACAACAAATTTTCTGTTATAAGATAGTAAAAGAGGGAATAAAATAGCTCCCATGTGTGTTTACGTAAGATGCAGATTGAATTTCAATCGATTTCCCCCTCAACCAAGCATTCTTTATCATGACCTTTTAGTGATAGTTGAAACATTCAATTCTTTCTTCATTACACACACACTAGCCCATCCAAAAAGGAATGTAGAAATTTATCAGAAAAAAGAGGATATGTAATAAAATATGGAATGGAATGGTCATCATGTTATCGTAACCACCACCAGATGAGATATTCATTCGAATTTATCCCACATCTTCGATAGCACTTTTATTCAAGATTAAATTCTCCCTTGTCTATTATCCTGAAGAAGAAGAAAAATATATGAAATTTTCGAAAAAATCGAGAATTATTGATTCACATTGAGATGAATGTTGAAAATATAAGAGGGAGGAAGAGACATTCAAATCAGCAGGTCTTCACCTACATTTCTTGGATCAGGAATGGAGAGAAAACTTACTTACTCGCTTACTTTTCTTAGGATATATCTCAAAGGCTTCCATCGTAAAGATTAGATTAATTATAATTATAATTGTGCATGTACAAATATCTTGTCTATACCCAGCTGTGTTCACAATTGTGCAATATGCCATTTCTTAATGTAATTAGAATTGCATTTCAATCAAACCAAATACTGTTTTACCAGGATAGAATACTTTTCAGACCCTTTAACACAGTTACAGACTATTGAATTAGTCACATATTTGGTAAAAGAGCAAGTGGAAATTGAAAATCGAATTTCAATTTTATCAAAATTAAATTTACCAAAGTTTTCATCAACTATTTCCTTAGGTATGTTACATTTGAGAAAGACATCCCTAGACTCCCTACCAAGCACTCCAGGAAATCTACAGAAAAATAATGCAATTCTGTATAATTCCTAGGATACCCGAATGTATAGATGAAAATCTACAATTGATGTTCTTGACGTCAACAGCATCGAAACTAATTTATCTTGAATTTAACATGAAAAGAAAATCTTTTCATTGGGATCCTAATCAAGATGACATCTTGCCGAATTTTATTCGATGATCCATTTAGTTTATCAAAATCCAATAATTTTTTTTTCTTCTTAAAGAGATATTGGCAATGATGACAACATGGCTAGAAAACAAATCATCGTAAGTGCATTTATTTCAATGAATTTGGATTCGATTCTTTAAATAATCAATACAGCTTTATTTATTTGATCAGATAACCGTAGGAATAAAAAAAATTAACTAAAGATTTTCATTCTGATTTTGTTTCTTTGACGATAATCAAAAGCATGAATAAAATAATAGAGTATCAAATATAAAGAATATTTGTAGCAAAGTCCAGAATATATGAAATCTGTATACGCTTTTCTTCCGCTAATAAAATTGAGTGCGTTTATCAGAATCAAAAAAAGGAAATAACTAATTTAAATTTATTCCTCAAGAGTACAAAAATTATGCTTGATCTATATATATATTTTGTAGCATTAAGAGAACAGAAATACTATCTGTTAAATAGTGACTCAAGTTAATCAACTGTTTCTTACACCGAGAACGAATCATTATCTTTTGAAAATCTAATTCAGTAAAACATTCTTTAGTTAATAGTCTTTATTATAGAATTGAAGCAGTTTTTTGAAGAATTTGATCATCATTTTTCAAATAGTATTTCAAATCGATGCAATAGACATGATCGAACAAGAAAATTCATACTAAATCTTTCCTTCTGAAATCAAATTTCCTGTCATATTATTCATTACTTTTGGTTCTAAGTTTTATTTCTTTTATAAATAAATAAATAAATTCTTTATTGTCTGATAGTGTAGTTAGTACAAATTAGAAATTTTCAAGATATTTATAAATTTCTTTTTTCTCTAGAGGAATTTTCTTTTTTGTTAAATCATTAAAAATAGAGGGCAATCTGTCAAAGAAATATAGGGATTTTAAAGAGTTATTAATTGGTCTGAGTATTTTGACGCAGTTATTTCTAAGCGTTCTTCCACGAGGGACAGCATTCCAAAGAGTAGTAATGTTCGAGTAAGCAAGTTTGAGGCATCTAAAATATCGTCTATGTCGGAGTAATTTGATTTTGCAGAAACTGTTATTCGGCAAAGTTGCTAGTCTTAAAAATCTTTTTTGAATTGCATCTAGGACGTGAGAAATCGATAAAGATGCTGGACACCATATAGCGGAACAATACTCAACTGTGGGCCTTGCATAGATATTATATAGTAAAATTTTCATATTGTTGGTTTTGGCAATTTTATGAATATGTAAAGTTCTAGCAGCAAAAAGGTTGGCAATGGATTTGATATAATTATCAAAACGCAAGTTGAAGTCATATTCAAGACCAAGATCACGAATAATAGTTTTTCTTTTGTTTTGAATTTTATTATCATTTTGTATATTTGTATGTCATCGAAATAGGTTTTTAACTTATCAACTTTACAATACAAATATTTGAGATGAAGCACGATAATTTTTATTAAACTTAGTTTAAGCTTGCTTAATGATCAATGAAAATTGACTTGAGTGCATTCGTGATCTGATCTTTTATAAAACACAATTTTTTCAAATCTCCAGGTTCTAGTTAAATAATTCAACAGACATATAAGCGTATAAATTTCTTTATTTGTGAAATAATAATTATCTTGAACGAATTTTCCGAATTTATTTTACCCAAAATATCTGTAAAGAAAATGATTTCCATCATAAACTTTGATATAACATTATTGGGCTCTAAGATGATAGGCTTTCTCTCTATTCTATCACGATTTTATGACGATAATACTTTCTTTTCAAGGACAGTATAATGAATAAGGGAATTATCTGCACAAAAATGCAAACGCACAATTTGAATATAGGCAAAGAACCAGAATATAAAGAAAAAACCTAACACTAGATCCAAAAACTATATATATCTATATAAACGAATGATTGAATGAATTTTACTTTTTTTGAAAAATAAAGAAGAAATTAAGCGATAAAAGATTTCTTCAACATCCCTTGTGAAGGATGTGAGAAAATATACATTTTTTTCTTCATGCCGCTCCATAGGGATATTTATACGAATTCTCGGACAAGAATATAACCAGTCCAACTTTTAATGGGTTTATCCAGGGGAGAAAAATATATTTCCTCTGTAGTTAAAAATCCCATTGTTTATAAATAATTATTCTTCATTCTTGAAGCTTGATTATTTAAGTTGGCAGAATTAGAATTTTGATTGATATCTACAAAAAATATCCAAGAACTCGAAAATGTTTTGGATTCTTTTGGATTTCAAGTTTTCCTCAAATTTCTAATTTTCAAAGTTTCAACTGGAAATTTCATTGAAGTTCAATACAGATGATCCCTCCAGAAAACCAAAAAAATCACTTTCAACTAATAGAATACGAGAATTAAGAAAACTCAATAGATTTTTTTCTGGCATGGTTTCTGAAGCTTTTGAATCGAATCCCATCAAAATCCCATTTTCCCAAACATTTTCAACATATCCCAAATTGATCGGTTTTTTTATAATAAAATGCAGTGCTGATTAATGATACCTTACAAACCTATTTCTATTTAAAATTGCATTCAAACGGCTCAAAATTTAGATTTTAATCGATCGTAGTAGAAAAATTCATTGAAATTGTTGGCACTTATTCCAAAATCGGCATTTTCAATTGCGATTTGGGGTATCTAAACAAAACTTTAGAAACTCTAGAAAGTCGAATAAAATTTATTAAATTTTTTAATCTCTACAAGGAATCTGAGCGACATTTTCGAGAACAATTCAAGCAACTCCAGAATAGCATTACTTCGGAAAATGCAGATAATCAGCCTATTTTTATTACGAAGTCAACTGTTCTGAATGGTGGGCCGGGTGAAATTCTCAAGGATAACGGTTCCCTATTTCAGTCTTTCTTCTCAGGAATGCCCCTCTACCAGAGCTATGGAATGCTGGCGCAAAATGTGAGTCGATAACCCTTTGCATCTCTAATAATAATCTTTATGACCGGATTATTTAGAAATCCAACCAGGTCACTGAGACTTCAGATGCTGCTTTCATTCCATTCAATGATGAACATTTCCTGAACAATTCGAACATCTTTAGATACCTTGAAGATATAACCACAAAAGCTTTCAGAGAGTTTGAAGTTACTTCAGACTCCAACGAGGGATCTGTCCATATTCACGAGGTAAATTTCACGATGGTTCTATAGTTCTTACCAACTCAATTTTCAATCATATTTTATTTTAGGCTGGAAAAGAACCCAGAAAATCTCCCCAAGGTGACGAATCAAATGATCAAGAACCTAAGCGTGACTCATATCTGGATGAAGATAACCTCAATGATATTGGCGAGCAATTGGCCGCCAAAGCTGGCCCAAGTCGAGTAGCATGGTCAGAAATGCCAGAAGTGAGAAAATTTCTTTGCACCCAGAAAATATTTTTTTATGATTTGCACCCAATATTTTGTCTATCATATGGTTTGTAAATGCGCTGATAATCTATCTACAGTTATTTTAACTCAATTAGTTCAACCGATTGCATATTTAGATTCTAAAGATATGATTAATTTTTATCTTTGACTCTGGGAAGTAGGTTTTCAAAAAAAAACGTTTAAAAAATTCATTTTTGACAAATGATGGAGCTTAGATCTTCTTTCTGAAGCTTACATGATTAACAATGTATTGGTAAAATGATGTGTGATAGAAATAACTCAGCAGTACTTTAAGGGTTATGTCATATCAAAAATGAACGGATCGACTCTCTCAAACTGCGTATGATGGGTTGAATACAGCGTTGAAGTGGAGTTCAATATATCTCTTGCTAGAAATATATATTACCAATGGTAAAAACACATTCTAGAGAATTTCCTATTTTCTTTGCACTCTCTGTGATTTTTTTATTTTGAAGATTTTGTCATAAACTCTGAAAGAAACCCTGGTTTATCGATAAAATAATTATTACTGTTCCTTCTCTGTATCTCTCTCCAACAGTGTTATATGTTTATAGATATATATTCCGCTTATTTTATGGTTTTTTTGATGAAGGGATATTATCAAGTTTCCTGAATATTTCACCTCGAAAAGAGAAATTTCTTCTACAACCATGCAAACTGCTGATGGAAAAGGTTTGATTTTATTTCATATGGAATCTCGTAATCCTACAACCAGGAAAAAAATGTTATTCATTCAACTAGGGACTAAAATCAAAAAGATCAGGTACATTATTACTTTTGATTTTCAATCTACAACTGGGATTTTGATTTTATGAATTTGTCAAAAACTGAGTGTTTCATATGAAGCTTTCCTAATTTTCATTTGAAAAAAAAAATGTTTGAATCAACTCGACACGAACCACGAACTTTGAATGTCTCGCCAAAAGATGGATATATCACTATACCAATCTCTTATCTTGAAGATATCTTAGCTGAATTGGACTTACTTCGTAAACAACATGTCGCTAATAATAAACGAGTTCAATAAACTAACGTCAATCATAGACTCCCTTACGCTAAGATCAAACTAGATTCAGAAACTTTACTGGAGTCTCCCAAGCAGCTCCAGCTGAAACATCTTCTAAACCATCGTACTAAGACATTTTTGCCTCCATACCTCCTGCCAAAATCTTACCCAAATCTCATAATAGTAAACAGTTGAAACTTCATCTTTCAAACCTACCAACAGTCCGAGATCCAATTCACTGATCGTTCATCATCAATCATCCGAACCTTCAATCATCCAAACAACAATGACTACAATCCAGAAACACGCTCCAGGTTACTTAAAATCCTACTCTACCTCCAACCACAATAAATTTTCTAACTTTACCACTATCATCAAAGGGAACAATTATCTTCCCGGACAAATCATTCAAAATATTCATAATGACTTGATCCCACACAGCATTGTCCTCTGTCGTGTTCGATCAGCTGAACACAGATTCCGTCTAGCATGGCTAGCCGAGAAAAAGAAAAAGAGAAAAGCGACCGAAGAACTAGACGAACCACCTGTTACCCTGACGCCTATTCGCTCCCCTAAAATCACCCCAGTCAATGCTACACAATCAATTCAGTCTAATGGTACAAAAAGGAATCTTCCCCCAGCTCAAAATCCAGGAACGAATGAATCTAAAAGGTTTTTTCCCGCGCTCCCCAAAAATTCTGCTATGGAATGCGAGATCAATCCTTCCATCATTGTTTAACTGGAAGAGATTCACTATTTCCCACGCTCCAGATATTCTGATCATAACTGAATCTTAGCTCAAACCCCACCACCTGAGCTCCGAATTCCAAATCAACAATTATCAATGCTTCCGAGCTGATAGAACTTCAAACCCTGGTGCATTATCCTATTTGTACGTTCATGCATTAAATCAATCTCTTTTAACGAATCCCATCCAAAAGCAGATATCCTATCCATAGTTCTAGAATTTAATGAAGCCATTATCCAAATATTTGCTATTGCCCTCCACCTATTACAAACTTGTCTGAGCGGGACATTATATCATTTATTGAGTCTAATCTTTCACCGATCAGACAAAACCGTAATTTGATGTCATAGCTGAACCAGTTCATGACTCCGATCATCTCATTCTTATTTATATGAGTACTAACAATTCCCCTTATAATGTAAAATTAGCCCATTATGTAACAGACATATCTAACTTTCTTTCCCTTACTATTCCTCTTATTGATGTACACTAAACTTCCTAGAAAATGTATTATCCGAAAAATAATCGATCGAAATATTTCTACCTGATTACTCATGAGTACGACCATTAATTTTCAAAAATATTTTTAGAACCTCGTGTGTTCTGAAGCGCCAAATAAGGCTTGAACTTCACAATAAAATTATAAAAATTTGTATTTTGGCTAATATCGCTATGCTCTTGCCTCTAAACCTTTTTCCATTAATCTAGCTCCATTAATAAGCGAAATATATTTTTTTCGTTCTACATCAATAAAAATAACTCCATCCGATGCAGAATGAAAAGTTGTTTCACTTGCCTAAATTTTATGCATCAATATCATAATCGGTGAAAACTAGACGAGTTCAAAGTTGATATGATCGGGATATTTGTTTTCGAATGAAAATCGATAAAATTCCATTTTTAATCTGACTTTAGTTATGGACCCCCGTTTTTTCTTACCGATGACGTCATATCATGTAAGCTTTGCCATGTTGGGAGACCCCCGTTCTTATTCTAATAATGAAGGATGTTGAATAATTATAATGTTGGCAGATCCCTATCCTTACAATAAGAACGGGGGTCTCCCAACATGGCAAAGCTTACATGATATGACGTCATCGGTAAGAAAAAACGGGGGTCCATAACTAAAGTCAGATTAAAAATGGAATTTTATCGATTTTCATTCGAAAACAAATATCCCGATCATATCAACTTTGAACTCGTCTAGTTTTCACCGATTATGATATTGATGCATAAAATTTAGGCAAGTGAAACAACTTTTCATTCTGCATCGGATGGAGTTATTTTTATTGATGTAGAACGAAAAAAATATATTTCGCTTATTAATGGAGCTAGATTAATGGAAAAAGGTTTAGAGGCAAGAGCATAGCGATATTAGCCAAAATACAAATTTTTATAATTTTATTGTGAAGTTCAAGCCTTATTTGGCGCTTCAGAACACACGAGGTTCTAAAAATATTTTTGAAAATTAATGGTCGTACTCATGAGTAATCAGGTAGAAATATTTCGATCGATTATTTTTCGGATAATACATTTTCTAGGAAGTTTAGTGTACTATTTTACAATTTAACTTTTAATTTTAACCTTTTTTGTAATCTGATAGAAGCAGCTAAACGTATATCAAAGAACTCAAAAGAGTCTGATATAGTTCCATTACAGGTGAATTCAAATCTAATCCTAAAGTAGCATGGAAAAAAATTAACTTCCTTGCAAACAGAAAATCCTCCAATTCAATCCCAAATCTCAATGCAAATGATATTAACGACTTCTTCACAAGCGTTTATTCCAACTCCCCAAAACCTGACCCAGTTGATTGCTCCTCTGTAGTGCCTCCCAATATCTCAGCAAACAATCTAATTGAAATTATTCTTAACTTCAAGTCAAAAAAAGAAAAGATAACTTTTTCTTTTTATAAGAAAGGCGATTCCTGAGAAAATGGAGAGATTGAGCTCTATTTCGGGCATACTCTTCAGTCTTTACATGCCAAATATAAATACATCAATATTACAAGAAAGAGTTTGATTGGTCAGCCTTTCATAGGTAGTAATAGTTTCTGAGTATATGAGCCATGCGAGGGGTGAAAATGTACAATTGTTTGTGTGTAATTAATTACTCTCTTTTGTTTAATGTTCTCTTTTGAGATTTCTTGTATCCAAATTAGGATTACAATTAAAATGAATTGGGGGGTTAAAAAGGGTGTATAATTTATAAGTCATAAGTCATGGCATTGATTGAAATTGTCTCGTTTAAAAAAGAAGGTAATATTTGTTTGTATTGGGGGTTTGGTTGTTATTGTTACCTGTTCAATGTTCCTCCTCTCTGTTTCGATAGGTTTCCTTTTGTTCCCAAGAATGGGTTTTGGAAGAACTAGAGGTTGAATGAACTTTTTTTGGACACATAGACTGGGTTGTTCCTTCTCTATGAGAATTGCATATAGCCCATATTCATATCTATTCTCATGTATACTCAGAAACTATTACTACCTATGAAAGGCTGACCAATAAAACTCTTTCTTGTAATATTGATGTATTTATATTTGGCATGTAAAGACTGAAGAGTATGCCCGAAATAGAGCTCAATCTCTCCATTTTCTCAGGAATCGCCTTTCTTATAAAATGACTAACAGCATAGCTAAAGTTAAAGATGACTTAACTCATCACTTGATAGAAGATAACTTTTTCATTTCCGGTGAACTACTCCTATCCTTGCCAACCTCCTTTTTTGAAAACCTTGCAGTTTTTTTCAATAATTTATTAGTCAACTGTCACATTCCTAAAGATTGGCTAATTATTAATATTACCCCTATTCCTAAATGTGACAATCCTTCAACTCCTGCCGATCTTCGTCCAATTTCAAATATCCCAATTTTTCTCTCGATCATAGACAGAATCATTAATTCACATTTGAAAAAAAAACAACCTACCCTCAATCGACCCAAATCAACACGGACTCATAAAGAGAAGAAGTACCACAACTAATCTACTCCACTTTCTTGACAGGGCAACTATCTTCTATATGGTAACACTCCTTGGGCTGTAATTTATGTCGATATATCCAAGGCTTTGATAGACTGCCGTTTAATGTTATGATAGACACACTCAAAAAGTATTAGATCAACCCCCATATAATCAATCTAAAATTATACTTTCTAACTCAAAGACTCCAATATGTTAATATATCTGGTATATCCTCTACATTAACTGAAATAACATCTAGTGTCCCACAAGGCTCAGTCATCGGTCCTACCTAATTCAATTTAGTTTTCTCAAGAAAAAACCCATCCAATGACTCAGTCCAATATTTCAAATATGCAGATGACATCAAGATCCTTCTCCCACTTCAAAGGGATGCGGTTGCAATTGAAATCGAACTAACTCACCTTAATTCTTTGCTATCACACATCAGTCTCACCCTGAATCACTCCAAAACAAAAATCATGTCCCTAGTGTCCCTACACAGCCAGCTCTTGGTTAATATAATAAAGGACCTGGCACTCACCTACAATTCCAAACTCAATAACAAAGATCACGCCTCCACAATTATTAAGATAATGAATAGCAAACGCTTCTTCTTAAAGAAGTTCATCATCTCATCTAATATCCGACTGAACATCTTTAAAGGAGCGAGACATTCTCCCCAATTTTGATTACGGTTCTGGTCTACTTTGCCAACTTCCTCAGAATTTAAGCAAAAAGATCGAGAAAATTCAATATATTTATCTCAGATCCTGTCTGGGCCCTCACTCATATAAAACCCTGCTTGAATTATCTGGTCTACATCCCCTTTGGCTCCGAAGGATTGCTACCGCTGCCTCCCTTCTCAATAAAAGAGTCCAATCGAATTCAAGTAATTATAACCTAAGATCTACACCAGGATTTTCCATACTTCTCCATGTATTACTCCCACTCAGAGCCCGTTTTCAGATCAACTTATCCATTTTTAATGACATGAATATATCCCAGATTTGTAATTATCTTTATCAATTTATCCCAGTGAACCATAACTATTTTTGTAATTTTTTCAAATAACTATCAAATTTATAAATAAAAATCTATTATTTTTATGGAGGGGACAAGAAGTCAGAAGAATATTTCATCGTCAGACTCTCAGACTAATTTGATTTTATTGCACTTAAAAACTCAAGTAATGCTCATGATTGCTAATGATCATTGATTAGTCAACCAGGTTCATATTTTCGAGTCACTTTAAAAGGGTGGACTTAAAAGAAATTAAAGTTTTTAAATATTTTATAAAAAAGTATCTAAAATCACAAGTAATCTGATATTAAATTCACTTTTTTGTTTTAATTTTTAATTTGGAGATAAAAAAGTCTTTATAGAATAGTACAGTAACAATTTAGAGATTACAGTTATTAGGAGTAGTTTTTAGGATTTCAATTTTAGTAATAACAAATTGCTTAGTCTTTCAAGTTATTCAATAATGCGAGATAATCTAATAAATTTAATTTTTGGGCATTCAGCAGCAAAAAACGATGAAATCTAACTTGATGTAGATTTTCTTCTCACACCTAGATGTTAGAAAGTCAAATAATAATCAACTCACCTTATTGGGACTCGTCAGTTCCTCATAGGCAGGATTCGAATCCGGGTCTTCAACGTTGTGAGGCAACGCTACTAACCACAGAGGCCAGAAGCCCTGTTCAACACTCTTATAGTTTTGACTTCACACTGGTTTATTAGAATAATTAAAATATAGAGATTTTAGACATCAAATTTGATTTAATATATTATCGTGCGATAAGTAATGGGACTCCAACTTGAACAAAAATTTTATCCTCCAAAACTAATATGAATCCGAACAAGTTTGGTACCATTAGAAAGATAATTGATCCCTCTATTTTTTTGAACTTCTTAGATATTTCAAGAATTGAAAAACATCAATATTTTTGAGTATTTTGATAAGAATGGTTTTCGCCAGATTGTGAGATAGGGGTATTGCTTGGGAGCTGGGCCGTCAGTGAACTTTCAAATGCATAAATCCTTTTATAAAGATTCAATTAAGACGTTTCATTTCGTCTTTGATAAAAATATCCGAGATTCTGTCGGCTCATTTCTCTTCAGGACACCACGAAACCCTATTTCAGAAAAGAGATTAAAACTTTTTTCAGGAGGAGCACTTTGATTTCATAGGTCATTTCCCTAATAGTCTTTATCTTGCTCTGATAATCTCCAATTCAAATCTCTAGAACCTTTTCTTAAGGTCAAAAATTCCAAATCAAAATATGTGGTAGAAAATGGATTTAATCCCCTTTTTCAAATCTTAATTTGATGAACTCAATGCTTATGGGATTATAAAAATAAAAAATCTTTAGAATACATGTCTTTATTCATCAGGAAACTATTTTCACTGATATCCAATTGATCTTTCTCAAATTTTCTTTCAATAAAATCATTTTTTGTAATCAGTCCCATTACTTATCGCACAACCCTATATATAACCAGGGACCGCACTTTGCTAATTGGAATATTAATGATACCATCCTTGTTCAAGGTTTTACCGATTGACTCTCGTGAGATTCACTGTATATGCTTTGTAAGTTTCTTTCGTACCAGTCTCGGTGGGATCCATTAGTAAGCTGTAATATTCAGCGAGATGGGCTAATCCTTTACCAAATAAGACGTTCCTGTGGGATATACGACCTAAGCACCTAGAACGAAATGTTTCTAGTTAAACACAGTATATAGGTCGATTTTTCAAAAATTTCAAATTCTCAGACTGGAAATCTCAATTATGCTATACTTTACCATAAACAAATGTCTTAAACCAAAGAAGTCTCTGAGGGATATCTAAACCCTATAAGGTCGAAAAAAAAGAATCTGGAAAAGCCAGAGAAAAATTAAAAAAAATTTTTTTTTTGTTTTAAAGAATTTCGAGTTGGAAATTTTTATTAATCTAAAACAAGTGCGAGTAGGTTCGAGATTAGAAAATAAAATTTGTGAAATTTGCCCTAAGGATTCCGCTTTAAAATTACTGAATTTTTAATGATTGAAGATCCTTCCATAACAGCAAAAATTTAATGATAATAATCTGGTTCCTTGTCTAATATCAATTCATAAAAGTTCAAAAATTCAAATTTTAAAATCCTACTGAATATTTCCATAATATCGAAAAATATTAACCTGCCCTAGTGTTGTTTCGTGATTGCAGCCTTTTTTCAAACTTTGTACAACATAAACATCAATAGATGAATATTCTTTTGATATATAATAATACAGTATATATTATACAAGTATATAATGATAACAAGAGAATGGCTTTAATAAAATGGCTACTTCTCCTACATCAATGTGTGTATACTGAATTTAATTATAATCTTCAAACCTACATGCTGTATTTTCCTAGTTTTATAAAATCATGTGATTCGTGATCTCTCCCAATTTTATCATCAAAGGGGTTTTTGTTAGTTTTTTTGTTCATATGCTTAACTTTATTTTAAATTTGATTAATTATACATACATAAGGGTTGGGAGTAAACATATAGCCTTCATTAAAAAATAAACAGATGCTTCATTCTACCATTACCAAGTCAAAAACAATCTCAATGATAAATGATTTGAAATTTGATTTATTCTTATTCACATTCCGGCTTTGAATTCAATCGAATCAGCCGTTCGAAGAAATAAATAAATCCTACAATACTACTAGTAAGGTTTAAGAAAAAAATATGAGGGTTTTATTTCTCGGAGCTTCTTGAATATAATGTGCTGTTTTTGAGTTGTATCCTTTTGTTGATTTCAACGTGTGAGTAAGATCAAACGTTAATTTTCAGAATTACGATTAGAAACCTATTACCACTGTTGATTAAGAATTGTCAATTCATTCATTTTCAAAATTGTCTCTTAAATCGATAAAAATGTGCCTTGAGATTCGGATTTGAAAAATTCAAAAGACCTCTATGAGAAAATTTTTATAAAAATCATAAATTCTCATTTTTATCGAGCATAGCATAATATTCTTTAATGTGATTATCAAAGAGTATAGAAATATTTTCTCGATTCTACAGACCAAGTTATAACCAGCATTGTTATTTCCTATTAGATTTAAATTTAATCTAAATGATACAAGAATGAATCTACCTCGACACTTTTTGAAAATATTTTTATGCGCTTAATTTCTATTTTACTCTAGGTTACCCAGAGCAACTTTATGCGTGAACTGTCAAAGCAAGAAATCCAGTTACAAGAAGTAAGTTTTCTCATAAACTTTTAATTGAGTGAATTTTATTCTTTACTTGTAAAGTCAATCTCTTTCTAAGCATATCATATTATGTAGAATTAAGTTTTATTAAGAACTAATCTAGCTGATACAAAGATTAGGTGCATTTAGGTTTAGAATTTTAGCTCTAATAAAATTTAATACAATATGCTTATTTTTAAAAATAAAAGACAAATTTTAACCCCCGAAAAAATTTGTAATTGTAAAATCTTATTTTAGTGAATTTTAGATTATAATTTGACCCAATTACTGTATTCCAACGATTTTCGGAATAAGTTATTGAACTTCAGCCATCAAAAAGTATTCTGTAAATCGCTAGTAATTACTAGTTAAAGGGGATCAAAAGTTCTCAACTTTATATCAAATTGCTTTACTAGCTATACTTGGTCTTGATGAAGATTGACACTTAATCTTTCGTCTTCAAACATTTAGTCATTGATGTCAGTAAACAGTGGGCTAGCCTCTTCGATGTAAAAATTGCTGATTTAATTGAGAAAACCATATTACTTAGAGATGATTTCAAGCACTGAAAAATAGAGTTCATTGGACAGTTCTCTTTATAATACAATTTAAGGTTTCCTTTCGACTTTTGTCCTTCTTCCAAAAATAAATTTACGGTTGATTAAGAGTAGATTTCAATACTTCTGAAATAATGATAACTTTTTTCAATGTAAAAGTTTTCTTCATCTACAGGCCATGTTCGAAGTGATAACAAGTGAAGCATCATATTATCATAGTTTGACTATTCTGGTAAATCACTTTTACAATGCTCCTCAGTTTAATGTTGATTCTGAAGCTTCCCTGGACGAGGAAAAATCAAAAACCCCCTCTGAGATTCTCAGTGAAAATGAAAGCGCATTTAGTGAGTATCTTATTGTTGATTTTGAAGTTTTCCTTTCGAAATTATCCTTCCCCTTGTTTATCTCGATTTGTAGATGAAGGATCACTTGAGATCTCTAGGCCGGTTAAATATTCATAATATTAGATAATTATATCCTCTTCAATCTGATTAGAAAAATAAAATTTTTAATGAAAAAAAGCTATGTAGAGGGCATGTCTACACATCCTCTAGCTTGGTCATCATTAGAGCCACAAAAAATATTATCTGAAACTTTTCTTCAAGATATAGAAAATTTGAAAATAATTTAGATCTTAATACTCATAAGTCAAGTGAATAAAAATATGAGAAATAAATTAATGTCGAATTCGAACTAAAATTTTTATCTTCATGGCTATTTTTAAGCTTGGTAAATAATACATTCTAAGACCTTTTAACTTTGAACCCTGATGCATCGAGGCGATATGAAAACCAAACTCTCTTTTCTTGAATGGATAATTTCATGTCTTTTAAATCAATTACTGCATTAAGCATGGTTGTTTGTAATAAATTTTTTAAAAGAGTAATGTTACAGAAACATAAATTATTTCAAATAAATGTTCTTGTAAGCTGAAAAAAGTTACATAATTTAACCAAGTCTGTTAAATAGTAGTTTCTCTATACCATGTTAAAATTGTTAATTAAAATATTTTCCATGTACAATGTAAATTATACAAATATCAAATAGCTTTATACGATATTTATAGCCAGTACACTTAAAATAAATAAATGGAATCATTTTTTTCATATTCATTAAGGTTCGTTCCATACGATTTCCTTAATTCAAACAAGTATCATGGTGGATTTGATAAATTGTGATTATTTCGAAATTAGCTCAACTCATGTTTTATTCAAAATTTGACCTATCTATATTTAACCTCAGTCTATGAAATCAGCAAAAATATTGAACTCAAAAGTTGAAAAAAGTGAATATTTGGTGCACTTTTGAAACCCGATTTTTTGAGGATAAAGGGACCTTCATAATGAATTAGAATTCAACTGAATATTCAATGATGAAGCTTACTGGATCTCAATACACCTGCTTGATTTTAAGATTAAATTTGTCTCTAGGGATGATTCGAATCATAGGGGATAAGGGTTAATCAGTTTCCAGGGTTAATCGAATCTTTTTTTATTTCAACTTATCTGCTCATTTCATGATGGAATTGAATGAATATTTATCTTTCTGAGTATTCAGAAAAAACAATGTATTTTGGCAACATATCTGATTCGTTTAGATGGAAAGTTATCTGAAATATCTGGAGGAAAATACAAAAGTGAACAACTCTCATCAGCAATGAGAGGGAATTCAAAAAGTTTTTGTTCAACACCTTCAACATAGGATAAATGTAATAATGCTTGTCACAGGGGATTATTTCATCTGATTTACTTTCGATTATCCTAATAATATCAATGAAAAATTCAGATGTGACAAGTTCTGATTTCTATTTTTCCACATTTTAAAGCAATAATATAATATTCAACAATTATGACAAGAAACGAATTAAATATTCAAGAAATTTTTCACAAACGTCCAAAAATCACATGAATTCTTAGATTTAAAATCGAGAAAAATCTTATATTCTTTTGGAATTTTATCCTTTTCAAAGTAACACTTTTTAATCAGTAGTATGGTCCCTTAATCTTGAATTAATGCTAAAATCTAGTGGAACACAAGAATGAAAAATGATCTTCAATCAATTGAGAAAGAAAAATCATAATTTGAAACTTTGAAATCACCTTCTATAGAACGTAATTGTAAGCCCACTTTAGATCCTGTATTATCAACCAAAGGTCATTAATAAGAGTAATGTCATTTTAAAATTCTATCACTGTTCAGAAATTCAACCGAACATAAGTATCTAAACTGTTGAATCTATCTATTTAAAAAAGTACAGATTATCGATAGTTGTGAAAACATATATCAATCACATGTACAAATTCATATCAAAACTGGCAAGAGATAGTTTTGATGATTTTTTTTATTCCAAATTTTTTAGTTCCAAGCTGTAGACATTTCTCTAGAGAAAGTATTAGAGAAATGAATAGTAAGATTGTGTGGATGAAACCAATATACGAAGATCCGTTTTTCTCAAATACGAATTGTCTTCAACTTCACATTCACTGATAAGATTATTGAGTCATTAACTTTAGATATCAACTGCATCTAGTCAATATAAAGATGGGAATTTATGATTTTTACAGAATTCTCAATTTTTTCATCAAGATTTTTTGGAATCTATACCATGAGACCCACTTTCACGATATGAAGAGAAAAAAAAATTTTAAGAAATTATGGCATATTCCAAATCTCGAGTTAGCGCCAAATTCCGATTTTGCTGAGTTCAAAGTAAGATTCTAAAAATCAACTTTTGATCTCTTTCTCACATTGAAATCAGCTAAAATTTTCAAAAATTTCAAAAAAATGGGAATTTCGCGCTAACTCGAGATTTGAAATAATCTTATAAATGAATATGAATTAGAAAATGATTCAAAATATAGAAACTCAAATTTTTCATGAAAAATGATGATTTTCTCTACAATTTTTGTTCTTACTTCAAACCCAAATATCAGTATTCTTGTGTCTTCAAATTTCCTGAATAAATTGCCCGAGTAAAACAGTATTGTGTCTTTGAGAAGAGAAATTTATTCCCATCTTCATCTATTTCCTAGCCTTAGTTTTAAAATATTCTCATCTTAATAGGCTTTAATCGTATACATATTTTTCTGTTTAGATGACGATAAAGTCTTGAAGCCAATAGAAAAGCGACATTTGTTCTCCAACGTCCTGAGTGTATGCCTTGCTAGTCGATCGTGAGTTTTATTGTAATTTTGTTTATTATTTTCTTTCCCTGTGTAATTTTTCTTAATTATCACTCCTTGGGGTAATAAAAATTTATTGAAATCTAGATAAGTTGTTCGTCTATAACGTGGGAATCTCATTAGAGAATTCTTTTCTAGAGAAAGAACATATATATGACCTAAAAATTATTTCCAGCTTATTAATTTTCAACAATAGATTAATCTTTAAAAAACTGATAGAGGTTAGACCTTGTTTTGTATACCCGTGGTAATTTCTGAGTTATATGAGTTATTGTTTCGTGACTATATACCAATTTAGAGGTTCAGTGAATTCTCTAATAATTTTACATAAATTGTATATAAAAACGACCAATTCGATTTAAAAAATCGACCCTGTACTATAAAGTAGTCGTATTAAAATTTAGTATTTTTTCAGTCATATGATTGAAACGACCTCATATTCAAGTTTGTTATGCATTAATCTACCATATACCAACGTTTCAAAGCAAAAGGTCCTAAGATTACCATTTTGAGCATTTTTCATAATTCATCGATAAAATTTATGCCTACTTCTACCATTTGATAAAAATATGGTCATTTTACAAATTTCGATTTGATGCCAAATTCCCATTTTTTCGAACAAATGCACTGTGATACCACTAGGATCAACTTTATAACTTGCTTTCTAAAGTTTGGCAAAACTATCGTACAGATAAGGAATGTTTTAAAACCTTTTGTTCTTCTTGACATTTGATTCTCTTCACAGATTAAAAAAGACATATTTTTTCTTATCTTTCTTACAAAATTAAGCTGAATAATGAAAATTATCTTATCCGAATAATTTGGTATATTGAAGTACATTTTACTATCAAAACTATAGAGGAAAAGTTTGGCTAAAGAAAAAGTTTCTTTTCTTTTTTTCGCCAAGAGATAACACACACAATTTAGGCTTAAAAGTGAGGTGTATTTGAATGAGAATTTCGCTGAGAATTTTTCTATTCATCACAAAATCTTTTAGTGTTCTCTTTTGTTAATCTACAGAAAGAAATGTCTGGAGAATAAGCAAACATGATCAAATTTATCAAAATCAGGTCATTTTTTTCACTCTGAATGGATTCCTAAATACTTTTAGTTTGTCTTCTTGGATATGTTTTTCATTATCTGCTTTAACTATCGCTATAAGCCCTATATTTCAAGCATACAGTTAGATATACTTTGAAAGTTAGATCAATACTCAAAACGATGTTCATTGAGTTGCCTATAATCGGTTTGAAACTCTTGAAATCCTAATTATAAATCGATAGATCTTCTCAGGTTCAAGTATTCACTCCAATGAATTTTTCGAGAATTTCTGTTTATTAACAAAATTAATTCTACACTTGAATGTTTTTTTTTTTCATTTTGATTTCAGTTAACAGTGATTTTCTTCTCTAGATTTCTTCAAGATCTTGAATCTCGATGGATTAAAACCAGACCATATTTGCCAGAAATTTGTGATCTTATTGTGAAACATGCCAATTCGAGAAATTTCCAGCCCTACATTATATACCTTAGGAATCAAAACTATCAGATTAAAACCCTTAAAAAATTGTTGTAAGTTTAATTGATCTTGATTTGGTCCCATTACTTTTTCGATTGCGAATAAGTGAACAAGCATACAATTCCTTTGTTAACTAAATGTATGAAAAAGGGCTTAGAAAGACGGAAAATTTTATTCTGATTAAAATCTACTTTCGTTGAAAATGCTAGCATTCTTTTCTGTGTGGTGAATTTTTACTGTCTGGATTTTAACCATGATACCGTAAATACAATAGAGAAACAATCTTAAATGTCTAAAATTTTGTACCAATTCTTTTTGCCATTCAACATTAGTGATTATTTTGACATCTGTAGTTTATTTTTCATTTAAATCTACCCAACTTTTAGTGATAACAAAATCTGTTGGGGATTAGTTTTACGTACGTATTCTGGCAAGAAAATTTCCTGAGAAAATTCTTCATGTTTACACATAAGATTATTATCTTTTCTTACTTTCACAATGTTGAATACAAGCATGTTTTATAACAAAATTATCATTTTTTAAATTAGTTTGTGTCAATCAAATTCTAAAGCTATTTGATATAAAGATGAAAATTTTACAAATAAATATAATGTTTTTCTCTTGATGTATCCTATTAGTTGTTAGAAAAAATAATAATTTTCAAAACAATTCAATTTGGCCGTAATTTTCACTTTTCAGTATTTGGGATCAATATTAGATGATTATTTGAGTTTTACCAAAGATGTTTACAGAAATTCGTAATTTTAACTTTTTTAAATTTCCAATTGTTAGTTGAAATGTTCAGATGGTTCAATTTCTCAGAATAATGATGACTTTCTGTAAACATATTTGGTCAAATTCGAATAATTATCCAATGTTGATCCCAGATATCAGTATTTATATTGCTTCATATTGATAAAAAAATTTGAGCTTAAATGTTGAATTCCTTATTTCTCATCTTCATGTCTCAACTAGAGTACATTGCGAAGAAAGTATTTTATACAATTTTTAGAAGATTTTCGTTTATTTTGTAATATTTATTAAAATAGATGAATCAAAAATATCATTTTCGTTAAGAGCATGTAAACTGATTTAGGATTAACAGAAGCATCGCAATTTTTATGTTTGGACAAGAATGAATTTTCCGTCTTATTTAATCTTATTGATTCATTTACCAATAACAATTTACCCCTTTCCAAACTCTATCACAAGAATACTAAAAGAGTATTTTTATGATTAATTATCTTTTTTCAATTCTCAAATTTGATCTCCTAGACAACGAGAGGAATTTCGATTTGCATTGAGTAAATTGCATTCAGATCCAAGGACGGGTAAGAATCACTTGGACTCTTTTCTTGCTTTGCCAATGCAGCGCTTGACACGACTCAAGCTACTTGTGGAAGTCATTCAAAAGCTGCAGAGAAAAATTATCGACACTAATGAGAGTAGGGATCAAGAGAAGAAAGACAGTCATGGTTTTGTTAGGCCTGATCGTATCACCAACGCTGAAAAGGCTTTACAGGCCTTAAAAACAGTTAGTTTTTTTTCTATTCAATCTAGAAATAATACCAGCTAATCTTGAGGATAAATTTCAGAACTAAGACCAGTTGCTCTTAATTTTTACTTTTAATGCTCTATGAAATTCAAGAATACTGAATGATTCAAAGCTCTTATAAGAGGAAATTTTTTTGGTTTTCCTACTGCTTCAAGACTTTGATAATTCGTTAAACTCCCATTATGCTATTAACTAGCCATAATTTATTCGTGAAAATAATCAATTTTCTATTCTGTTATCGACCCCAGCTAATCCATTAGAGATAAATCTTATCTTTTCCAGCTCTTATCAGGATGTGAGAATGAGCAAAAACTAATGGATCAAAAGAGTCGTATTCTTGATCTATCAAAGGCTACAGTATTTCCTGACAATGTTAAGGTAAACTAAACTTCCTTTCCTGTATTCCAACAGACTGATTTTATTATCTCTCCTCTGTTCTTTATTCTAAAGGCTATTGCATTCGGAAGTAAGTCGATTTTGAAAGAAGGCGAACTCAAGAGTCGTAATGACGGCAAACAGTCAATGTTGAAGATATGGCCACCAAAAAAGTCGAACTCCTACTATTTCATATTGTTCCATGATTTATTGCTTATTACAAAATATAAAGCAGGGTTAGTTTACGTTAAACTTATTTTTTACTTTTGTTCAAAATTCAAAAGAAAGAACTAACAGGTTACTTCTAAATTTTAAGTAACCATTTTTTGAACTTTGAGTTAAAAACTTTTGCTGATTTCAGTGTGAGAAAGTTGAATTTAAGAATCACAATAAGACAAGATAACCAATTATCACCATAAAACTTTTGATAAATTCGTTATTTTAGAGGGATTTGAATCATCAAAATTTCATCGATTTTCAACTGGGGAAAGTGATTTAAAAACACAATTCAATTTTGAAACGATGATGGAGGGATTCTCAGAATCTGATTCAGCATATTTTTATTTCTTTGTCTAATCGTGATTCTAAAAGTCAACTCTCTCTTACTTTGAAATCCACAAAAATTTTCAACTCAAAGTTGAAAAAATGGGAATTTGGCGCTACTTCGAGATTTGAAAAATGCCATAATATTCTTAAGAAATTGATTTTTTCTCTTCATATCTTGAAAGGTGGCGTCAAGGTTTAGATTCCAAAAACCTTGATTAGCTCCGATTTTTTGATGAAAAAATTGTAAAAATCATAAATTCCCATCTTCACAGGTAGATAGATAAATTAAATTTTGATATTCTCTTTCAGATCTTTAACTTGGACTAATTCCTGTTATCAGTTGAAAGATTACAAACAGTTAGCTCATGGTTAAATCTTTAAAATATTTTTCTGGAATGTTTGAATGAAATCTTCATTTGGAAAGGTCTTTTCCTATGTAAATCTTTTTATTATTTAAAATTTTCCTCGAAATATCTGCCTAGATAATTGGTAATATTTAAGCAAATCTTTTCCATGATTTCCCTTATAAAACAATCAAGTTATTACTGTAAGTAAAAATTGAACTCTCGGTTTTTGATTGTTTCAATTTTATTTAAATCCCATGAATTGTCTATAGAATGTTATTACACAGGTTAATATACTATAGTCATCAGAATATTTATAAGGTCAAGCTCAGATTACACCCCTTTTCGGATTTAAAGAGTTCTTCAATCTATTATGATTGAACTCAACATTTATGAGGAAAGAACTCTGACTCTTAATCTAAAAATGATAAAACTGAAGGCTATGTGAAAAAAAATCTCAGAATATCTTTGGAAATCTTGAATAGGTTCTGAATTAGAAAAATTTAGCAAACAATTTTAAAAATAGCTTAAAAACGAAATATTTTTCCCAAGGGGGTAGACAGAAAGTTATCACTTATTCACAGTTATCACGGAAGTAAAATTGTATATGACTTGATCAATCAGCTAAGGGTCTTCACGTATAGCGGAATGAGAAATCATCAAG
This sequence comes from Gyrodactylus bullatarudis, assembly GCA_012064415.1. Classification (NCBI taxonomy): domain Eukaryota; kingdom Metazoa; phylum Platyhelminthes; class Monogenea; order Gyrodactylidea; family Gyrodactylidae; genus Gyrodactylus; species Gyrodactylus bullatarudis. The sequence goes on from SSNU01000104.1 coordinate 87,039, forward strand.
AGATTTTCATCGATAGTGGAATGTTTTGATGTATGCTTCGGTCTATAATGTAATGTTTTAATATAGTGTAATTAGGAACGATCATATAAATTCGTACGTCTCAATGTCAAACATCACATTATAGACCGAAGCATACATCGAACCATTCCACTATCCATTTAAATCTCTCAACGATTTCTCATTCCACTATACGTGAAGACCATTTGCTGATTGATTATAATTATTTCCTCTAGAGTTTATAATCATTCCTGTTGAAGCATAATTCTATGGTATTAATAAACTATAATATTGCGGTACTCTGTTTCCCTGGATTAATAAATCCAGTTTTTTATTCGTGAAGGTTATGGATAACTTGATGTTGTTGTAATTTGGTACCGAGTGGCAAATAGAAAGTATATTTTTTCACTAGACATTCTTTATTCAATCGTTTTTGTGTTTACTTGCTAGTATATTGCTTATATTATTAATTTTACAGTAAGGATGGCAAATACATTGTACTGGACTATTGCAAGAAGGACCTTATTGAATCGAAAATCGATGAACTGAATCCCCGATCAACGCCCCCTACTAACATCAATGAAGAAGAAGACAAACAGACCCCTTCAATTGACGAGAAACCAAAGAGTAGCTCATTCAACAATACATCCTCATTCATTGGCTCTTTCAAGTCGAAAAATGTCAGCAAGGCAAACACCTCAGAAATCAATCCGAACAAATCAAATGCAAAGTTGATCAACCGAAGTAGTAGTACAATAAGTGCCAAAAATAATCCAAAGAATAATAATCAATTGAAAGGTTCCAATTCCCCTTCATCACAAAATAGTGAGTTCTTAACTTAACCTCAAGAGTTTAACCCTGATATTCTTCCTTTCTTCATTATACTAATTACATACTAAAGAAGAATTCTAACAGTTTAAAACAGTGATAGACATGATTTTTCTAATTGATTTACAATCATTTTGTGCTAAGAAGATGAATTGGCATTTCGTACAGTTTTCCTTTTTATTTGGATTCCATTCAGACCGTAGATAAAAACGATTTTTTCATTGTATATGTGCTGTGGATCTTTACGATTTACTTTAGAATCATTATTACCTTCGAATAACTCTTGAATGAATTCCTCGAATGTTTTTGAATTTCTAGTTGGCTCTGAGCTGAAAACTTTGGTTGATTTCCAAGTAACAATGTGGCCAAATGTTCAATAAATATTAGTAAAAGTAGATTTGATTGGATTATAATTTATGATCAACCTTTTTCCAAAGTCTTTTCCAGACATTTCGGTACTGAGAGGTAGTTAAGTAGCTTCTTCAGTGAAATGAGACGCTTGTACTCTGAACTATCTTCAATTTTATCTGAAGACCTCCTAATGGTCCAAATCTGAAAAACCTTTCACAACTAATCCTTTAAATCCCAAGATATATTTTCTTGACAAAGAATTTTTCCAACATAGTCTCAATTTATTGAAGAATCTCTAGATGATAAATTCAAAAGAATTAACTCTTTAAATTTAAAGACAAAAAAGTTATGAATTGTTGCTTTTAAATCACTATGTAAATTGCTGCAAAAACTCTTCATATTCATCGAATTGCAAAATCAGCTGCTCTAAAGTTACTTCTCTTTAAAATGTATGCAAGACCAACAGTTGAATATTGCTCTAGTGTATGGTCTCCATCAAAAATTTCAATTTCCTTTGTTCTTGACCAAATTCAGAAGAGATTTCTAAAGTTGGTAAACATCCCTTCCAGTGGACTTCAGAAAATCAAATTGCTTCGACATAGACGGTATTATAGATGTTTGAAGATTGCTAAAGAAAACATATCTACTTTTTGGAATGCTAAAACTTGTACTAGAGTTTTGAGAAATAACCATCCTAAATTGGAAAGACCGTTAAACAATCCACTCAAATCTCTTTATTTTTTTGATAGACTACCAAATCTCTTTAATGAAGTGATAATGAAAAATAACTCTTTTAATAAAAAAGATTTGTACAATTTTATAAAATATTTGTGACATAATATGACAATAAAGTTTATTATTATATTTATTATTATGTGACTCATTAGCATTTTTACTTTACTATAAATAATATTCTTTCATATAAACTTTTACTAATTAGTAAAAGTCTCAATCTTTTATAAAACATAAATGAAATACTTTACTTTTTCTTCAAATGTCTGGAGATGTAGTTCTTTATTTTTGGTTCTTAGTTGTTCATCTTCTTCAAAATAAGCAATTTCCTCAGTCATGTAGTCTATTTCACTTGAACATGATTCATTACTGTTATAATTCGCTTTTATCTTGTTCTATAAAGTCCATTGAATCCCTTGAGATAAAAGTTTTTTATCAAGTTAATGTGTAAATCATTGTGAGACATAATGCGTTGATCCAATCAAATTAAGGGGTCCTATTGTGACTTTTTCAAATCACATAAAATCAGACTATTATTAACGCTAAACTATCAAAGATTTTTATTGTGTTTCCAAAAAAATTCCCATTTCATCAAGTTGTGTTCATCAATAATTTATGAAAGTCTTCTCTTTGCGTATAATTGTAACCGATACTTTTTTAGGAGCACACAGGAAAATTTCATACCTTGAAAATATTCTTTACTATGTTTTTAAATTTATTTTCTAGGCCAACTTGACATTACAAATACGTATTTGCACTTGAATCTGAAAGGATCCCATAACGGTACATTCAATCAAATGAAATTATTCGCTAACTCACAGTCTGAACTGTTTGCCTGGTTGGAAGCATTTCAAAAGCCATCTACAGCGTAGAAAGAAAGTTAAAAGGATGTGGAAGGAAAAACTCAAATTTTATTTTCTTCATCCCATGTTTCCTTGTTCCAATTCTCATCCTTCCCTGAATTTTTCATTTACAAACAGAAAATAATATTTAACCACTTGTTCTTTCAGACAATTCATCAAATTTCTTGATTTGCCTTGTTGAAGAATCTCTCACCTTTAAAAACCTAGATCATAAATTTTTCTTATTCGTAATAGTAATTGTATTATTCTTTATTACAGTTCAAGTTTCCATAACAAACATTAAAATACAGCTTGTTATTTTGTCAAAGTTTTCACCAGATCAAGTTGATATAAAATGTAAATATAAATTCTTGGTTAATATGTATTTCATAATCGATCAGCTCCTCTTTTGATATTTGTACACAATTATAATACAGTTATGGAATCCTCTGATTGATTATTCAAATTCAACTTTCGAGTTGATGTAAACAAGGGGAGTTAGGGATTGTGCAATTACCGTTTTTCAAGAAAAGAGTCCTTACAACATCCTTCCCTGCTAGCTAACTGCAGGCTTTACATTGGTTGGCTTGAAACTTGATAATTACGGGTAGATTGTAACCAAGAATCGAACCAGAATTCAACACTCAGAAAACTGGGCCAACTGCATGCCTATCATGTTCTTTTACAAACGATTTTTGATTGGCCTTGAGTTAAAATACTGCATATTTAAAAGATTAACTCTGAGAACCTATAAAACCCTTCAAAATTTCTAAAAAATCAGAGGCCAGTAAAATCTGGCTAATTTTTAAAACTCTTCCAAAAGCGTACGTGAATATTTTATCATGCATGTAGTGTAAGGTAGAGAGGAACACGTTGAGATTGGAAGAGGCATATATCGATTATAATACATTGTGTTAATACACTTAACCCATAGCTCTACGTATTAGCTCCATAAAACCCTTGTGAATTAATCTATAATATAACTCTGCTTATCCTATCAACCATATCAAATAGTTTCTTTTTCAATCCAATTCAACTGTAGAGTAATCGTTGAAATTAAATTTGACACCTGCTAAAGTTTATTATTTTCTTTCTTTACAACTTGGTAGAGTATAAAATTTATAATCGGTACTAAACTTATTAATAGCCTTAAAATGAGTTATTTCTATGTCAGAGAACCTTGATATTGATCAATATTATTATGTATATATAATGTATATCATTATAACTATTTATAAATTATAATTTTTCCATGACTCAAGTTTTCATCAAATTTCATGAAAAGTTCTACTTTGCAAAAAGTCTATTGGTCAATCTGAGTAAAGTTGGGAATCGATCAAATCACTTGAGAACCGACGGACTGATTACTAGCACTTTTTATCTTTCAAACTATATAATGAATGCATATTCAATTCACACCTCTTCATTATGTGATACGATACCCTTATTTTGATCGGTCGCTTAAAAGTAGATCTACACAAAGCAAGGAACGAGAACCTTTTCTTTTATGTAAACTGATTTTTTCAAATACTCAAAGACCTCTCTGATTCTCACAATTGAAATTCTCCTTCTAAATTGAGCTACCCTTGAAAACAAAATTTTGAATCAAAATTTTCGAAAAACCCTTTGTAAAACTAAAGCTAATTGATATGAAGTTGATATGATTTTTACGGAAATCTTGATTTTTTCATCAAAAATTCGAATATGTTTTTATTGATCTTTATCAGTAAAATTATTTTCTAATTTTTATGATGAAAAAAAATAACTAGGGCCATGCAGGTTTAATTTTATAAACCCGTAAGGGACTCTAATCACCTTATTACGAAATTTATATCGAGTCCTCAACTCAAACCCAAAGCCTCATCTTATCGAAATTTGATTATTCTGGCGTTCTCATAATAGGAATATCTAATGAATCCACCAGAACTATCGTGAAAATTCAATTGAGATTTCCAAGATTTAGCTTCGATCCAGTTAGCTACAAAGAAGGTCACACTCTCTCTTCTCTCTTGGCTCTCTCTTCATGATTTTCATTTTTTAACAATTTGCTAAGCTCAAGAATAGCCTTGGAGATAGTAATTTGGATATTATCTCGATGTTTTAGATTAATTTCAACATTAGTTTGTTTTTCAAATTTTTATTCTGTAGTTCATGTAAGATATTTGTTGTAAATTAGCGATAAAGTATAAAAAAGTACTTAGAATCGAAAAATAATACTTTTCAATTTTTTAGATCTAAAAAAATTATTTTTAGGTATTATTTTTTGAGGCTCTAGTAATAAGTCTTGAGGATCAACTCTCTCTATCGAAAACGTTAAAATCTTCGTTGACTACTTGATAGTAATAACATCAAATTAAAGAGATTTTTTACTAAAAATGGAACTTTGCCACCTAAATAAAAATTTATATAATTCGAAACAAAAATTCATTCAGAACCATGTTTTCGCCCAGGGAAAATCAAATTGAACATATTAGAGTTGAAAAATCTATCCCTACTAACAAACTTGAGCAAACAAGTTGAAATAAGAGAAGAGAGTCCCATGAAAACATTTATAGAAGTACGACCATTTGTAGCCTACCCAGAAAAGGCTTTCAATGCATCGGTAAGTGTTCGTCTTTCTTTCTCTTTTCTAAGTATGAATTTATTTTTAATTCTATTCATACTCACAAAGGTGTGCAGAAAATTTAGAGAGAGTCAATTCAGAGTTGAAAGTTTTATTGAAATATTAAATCGTTATTAATAATTTTTTCAATTTTTCTTGATCTTTTTCTGAAATTTAAAGAGTTATTGTTAAAGAATTATTCGAAATTCTACATATTTTAACACTTACGGAGTAGGATTTTAAATAAAAGTTCATAAATAAAATAAACAAGACAGACGTATAGGAGATGGACATTAGGTAGAAATGGTTTGGAAAGGGACACTGTGTCATCCATGCGTTCATAGCGTAGGCTGTACCATATACAAATTGGATCTGAAAGAAATAAAATTAAAGAAACAGGCAACAAACTAATTGAATGATAGTCAGGTAGGGTTTGAGGATGAGAATTCTATCAAATAGCTTGGGATACACTGAAAATGCATAGTAGGAGTACATGACCACGTGTACTAGACTATTGGCAATGGCAAACATGGCTGAACCACCTCCACAGGCATAACGGACCACAAAATACCAAAAAAGAAGTATAGTAGAATGGTGATAAACATGTAGGAAGGATATTTGATTCTTTTTATTCCTTAGAACCATGAAGATTGTGTCGAAAAATTCAATCGGTTTACTGATAAAGTGCAAGTAGAGTCCATTTGAGGCCTTGAGAATAGTTTTTAAATAATTTCTTACCCTCATATTTGCTGGTGTAACATCATGGCTGTAAGGATAACAGAAAAAGGAATATTCTCTTATTCCCGGATCTGCTAGATAATGATATAGCTCATGGGCACAGGCAAAGTTTAGTATGACCATAAGGATGTTGTAGAAGAACATGAATGGCTTCAGGTTAACTTTTCCCTCAAAGTTTAAGTACTTTGCATTAGAAATCATTAACAGGTAGAGCAGAATCAGAATCAGACATGATTGGATATTTTCCATGAGAGGGTAGCCATTTACTCGGGGATCTTTTCAAAATTTTATGTTCCAACAATATCTTACCCACGACCAATTCGTAATGAGAAATGTTAAAGGTCATTCCAATCCAAATGTAGAATTATTTCCACACATTATTAATTTAAACGAGAAAATTTTAAGCAAAATTTTAGGTGAAATTTGTTTCAATTACATGGGCAATTTTATTTTTATTTCATCAATATACTTTTTAGTAATTGCAAGAAAATTAAGTCAATAAACTATAAGTATAAAAATCGAAAAGAGAATTATTTTTCATGGTTCTGATTCAGAACTTCTGACTAATGATTCATTCACATACCCCCCCTTTCATTCGAGCACAACGTGTTCAAAATACTATAAAACAAATAACCCTTAGTACGAATAAAAATTGCTTGTAAATCAGAATCAAGTGGGGGGTTCGGGATTGAATCACACATCAGAATCATGAAAAATGAATAGCTATAGATCATCTAATGTAAGCGTTGGACATGAAATGAATACTAATTTGATAAAAACATGTTTCTATTTGATAAAATATAGGAATAAAAAAGCACATAAAATCAAAGCAATGAATATTTTGTAGATGAAATATCTCCGGTTGGAAGCATTTTTCAAAAATTCAACCAAATACCCATGAGCGGATTCGATATTCAAATAAGAATCATCAATATAGTTATCAATCCTATTCACCACTTCACCTTGCTCTGCGACAAGTACAGCAAATTGAGTATTTATTTCACCTAACTGGACTATTGTCTGTTCTACACGACGCATACCCATATCCCGTTGGCGTATTTCTTGCTCGAAAGCGGGAATAACTTTAGAATTTTGTTCCACAGTTAACTGTTGTTGATAGTGAAAAATTTGACCATTTTGGTTATTTTGATAAGAGGGCACTTCTTTAGGTCCAGATCTGAGCAATTTTTCCTGTTCATGTGGGTCTAGGAGAATATTATTGTAAACTGGAGCTTGCTGAGGGACGAAAAAATTAGTTGTTTGAGTTTGATTCTGTAGAGGTTTTGCTTCATATTTTATCTCTTGAGTAGATTCCTCATATTTAATTGTTATTTCTGTTATTATTTCCTTATTCTTAATAACAATATCACGAAAAATCATTGTAATTGATGCAAGAAATGATTGAAGAATGTAAATTAAAGATTCATAGTGACGAAAAAATTGATTCTTTGGAGAAAATCCAAGTGAATTTAAATTATTCTTGATTGTTCCTGATAGTTTATTAATACTCTTATTACAATCTGTCAAATCGATTTCGATAGTATCCACAAGCTTTACTATCTCAGATTGCTTCTCTGGCAAAAGTGCAAGGCCTTTGGAAAATAAGAGTCCTAATTTAGCAATTTTATTGTCAGTATAACTTATATCAGATATTATAGATTGAGCAATTGGACCAATAGTACAAGATATCTGCTTCTGAGAGTCGGAATAACGGTATCGGAAATATAAATCATTTTTGTTTAATGGAGCTCTACCGTATTGTCGGTGGGAGTCAATGCAATAATAAAGTTCTTTAGTTCTATTCGTATAGTCAATATCAAGCATTATCTTTATAGCTAAAAAACCTTTAAATTTTGGTCTACGTATACTACTTCGGGAGAATCATTCAAAATTGGTTTCGAAATAAACAAATAAATTTTACATGAAACTATAAATGACGTTTCAAATTGCACAGATAATTAAGCGGCCGTGGTTATTAGGATTATTGAATTTATGGATACTTGGTAGCGCTGGGCCAGTAGCTAATTTAGATTATGTTAAATGATATTGAAGCTAAGTACTGAAAAGAATTTATTGTAATATGTAAAAATCTTTGAGGCACGAACAAAAAATTAACACTTGAAGTACAAAAATTTGCCTAAATAACGTAAAGACCATTAAGATCATCTCTTCCTTTTTGAGTATTCTTTTGTTGTTCAACACTTTGAAAGTAAATTTCACCGGTGATTTTCAATGCTTCCTTTATTTTTTTACCAATTTTTATCGTCGTATCTTTGTCAACAGCGTTTGCTGTCCAGACAGCTAGCTTAATCATACGAGTTCTGACTTGAATAGCAGTACCACATATTTGATTGTCTTCTTCATCGGTTTCCCAGTAAGAGCCTATCGTAAGTAACATCAACTCTTCAAAATAAGTGTCAGCATTGGTTTTATCACAGGGGATGAACCACCTGCCCCCTTTTTGGTTAGCTTTATCTTCCCATTTAGGAAAAATGTCATTCTTGAAAAGGTAGTAATCAGTACCATTGAAGAGTTGAGAAGGAAGAGTCATCCCAGACCAGACGGACCAAAATCCCTCAACTGTCTTGAATGTGGCAATCTTGTTGAAATTATCATCCCAATCTCTTGTTCTGTCTGGCGTGAAGAGGTAAAATGTCCATCTATGGTTATAAAGTTAAGGATTTACTTGTCATTGAGGTCGTGTAGTTTGACCTTGGTAGTGTCGAGGAGTTCTTCAACCAAACTCATGGTAACTGAGATTTTTAAAACTGCTTCCTTAGCTGTTTTATTTAAACAAAATTTAATTAAATAGTTATTAAAATTCTGTAGTTTTATAAGTGTTCGTATTTGAAACATTTGGCAAAAATGTTGATAAAAAGGCTAATAATATTTCAAATCTTATTATTCTCATTGTATTTGGCTCAAAAAGATTTCTACAAAATCCTAGGTGTTAGTAAGAGTGCCTCCAAATCTGAAATAAAATCTGCTTATAAGAAATTAGCAAGAAATTTGTATGTTCTAAGTAACTCTAAGTATTTTTCAATAGTCATCCGGATAAAAATAAAGATCCGAATGCCAGTGATATTTTTACAGAAATTAATGAAGCATATGAAGTTTTATCTGACTTTAACAAAAGAAAGGAATATGATGCATTTGGAACAGTTCATAACCAACATCATAATCATGCCCCTCCAAGAGATTTCTTTCAGTTTGACGATCTATTCAACATGTTCAAAAACCAACAAAAAGTTTCTGAAAATATAATTGTAAATCTATTCCTTCAAACTAAAAAAATCTTATAGAATATTAACTATTACAAATACAAATCGAAATATCTACCTGAATCAAGACATACTCCAATTCTTATCACGACTCATCAAAGAGGATGCTTTCCTTGCAATAGAATGATACCCTTGTGGAATAAGATTGCAGATACCATTAGCAAGCATGGCATCGTTGTGGCTCGTGTTGATCTATCTGAAGATGACTCGGCCATGAGGGATGCTCTCAATATTTATCATACTCCTGGAATCCTTTCAGTTGTCGATGGAAAAATTAGCTACTTTTATTCTGATGGCTTTAACGAAGCTGAAATTACTCGTTTTCTATTCAATTCAATAAACATGGGAAATCCATGTCGTATTTGTAATGCACCAAAACTGCTTTCCGCTAACCTGGCTACACCTCTAATGAAGTCTTTTGATAAGGTTCCTAAAGTCTATAATGAATTAATACAATTTTTGCATGGCTGGAAATCTGATTCAAGACCCAGAGCCATCTTTTTCATGAAAAATTCTTTCCATGAATCTTTACTCAGATGTTATCTGGCCGCATTTAGGGCTGCTGATCATGTTGCTTCTGCATACATTGCACTGGATAATATTGCAGAAAATTCAGACTTACAAAAGTTCCTAGAGGATTTTGAAATCTCTTATGAAAAAGTGAGCATTTTAGTTTTTTATTTCTTGTTAAGGAGAGTCTATTAATATTCAAAGAAGAACTATCAAGACCAGCTCTCAAGTTATCATCTTACAAGTTGAGTAGAAGTCAAATTGATGAAGCCTTTTGGAAGAATAATCGATTGGATTTGCCAAGAATTTCAAATTCCTTTAGATTGGTCAATCTATGTCCTGGCGATGGAATGGCGCCTAATAACTTTTTTGATGATTCATACGAATTTGATACTTTATCAAAGGATCGACATCACCAAAATCATAAGCATATCTGTCTTGTTCTCCTCTTGGATAGTCATCGCTTCAAGGTATATTCTGTAAGTGAATTTCATCATACTTTGATAAAGTCATTCAACGATATCGATAAATTGATAAGAATTATTCAATCAAGATCAAATTTACACTAAAATTCCAATGTGAATTTTTCATTTAATACTTCAAAGTTCATTTAACGGATTATATTTTCTAATTTATTCAAGAATATTGTATTTTTGGTTTCATAAGAAAGGTCAGAGAAAACACACATGTCAGTGATATATTTCACCTAAACCGTTAATCGAGAAGCTCAAGCCGGACCTGTGCGTTCATAAGATAATGGAAATAGAATTGGGATTCAAAGTCTTGAACCCAATCAGTGAACCAATTATCAGCTCAACACAAATTGAAACTAGAAAGGATTCTAGAAATGACGAGAAGTTGAAAAATGACGATATTCAACTAGTTCAATGCAGTTACAATTATAGACAAAATTTGAAACCGAACAAAAGTCATCAATAATTGATTATAATTATGTTTTTTTTAGGAAAAGAAGACACTTCATCAAGTATGGTTAGAAATAGGAAAGAATCTTACAATGAACATAAATAATGAAGTTCGCCAGCGTCTGAAAAATTCTAATTCTGACTTTCTCAACAATTTCTTTGTGAATCCTGTCCATATATTTGCTGATAGACAGAGGAGTTCTTTGGATGAGTTATTCTACAATGCAGTTTATGCCTCAAAGTATCCTCAAGATGATCAATCTGAAGACTCTAGCCAAGAAGAACTCAACTTAGCTAATAAGGGTGAGAGATGATAAAGTTTAGTACAATTTCTTGTTCTAATCTTGGTATCGTATATTTATTATTCTTTCACAAAATGAGAATTAAGCGGTTTGAAATCTGATCTTGAATTCAATAAAATGTTTGTACAAAAAATGATTAATAGAGATGTAACAAATTTTCAACCTATTTTTAAAACCTACTCAATTGATAATACTATGAATTATAAACATTATTTTATACAAGATCAACTATCAAAATGCTTGTCTATGATAATATTCAAGTTTAAAGATCAAACTTCTTTAAAAATGCCGCTAGATTTTCAATGAACTTTTACTAGAATTTCGAATATCATTGCTGATAAAGCTTCAAGTGTTTTTTTTTCAATGAAAATAGAATTAGAATCATGTTAAGATCATTTCTGTTAAATTTTTTTATACCACTATGCCTACAAAGAAATTTAGGGAAAATGGGCATTGCACGTCTTTGCATGGGATTGCAAACGAATTTTCAGTTATTTTAGATCTCACACATCATTGTTATAAAAATTATATGCGGAAATTACACGGAAAACTGATTGAATAAAAGGTAAAAATTCGTTACATCTCTAATGATTGATTGATAAAAAATTTGAAAAAAACCAACTTTCTTTGAAGCACTAATTTGACGAAAGATAGAGCTGAGATCTTTGCGTATTCCATGGGATTAATAGATTTCCTATCGAATGGGTAGTAAACGTTGTATTTTCTGAGCCTCGAATGAATAATGATAAGTCGGTAGAATGATATGTGATAAAAATTATATTTTTGCTTTATAAATTTAATTTGTAAACCACTTACAAATTTAGATAATCTTGGCACATTCATATTGCTCTGGAGAAGAACCAGTAAGAAGACAGTCTATCATTTTCTGAATAAACAAGGAAAATATCAGCCAAAAGAAATCCTTAGTAAGATTGAAGAGAATAGTATCAAATCTACCCATACAAATCAAGGACATGTCGATGACCTGATAAAAGATATTGTCCGCGCCATTAAAGATTGGTCAGATGTTCAATCATCTGACGGCAATGGATGGATTATTTCCGATGAACTTTCCCTGGAAGATTATTTTATTGACGAATTTCAGTTCAGTATTTGGCATCGAGTTAAACTGAGGATCGGAAGCCTAATTTATTTCATCTATTCATACATTTCCAAGTTAGCATATTTTTTTTTCTTCTTTAAGAAGATAAGCTTCAAAATGAGTGCTTTATTTCAGGCATACTCATCGCTGATTTTGATTCAATGATTATTAGGGCCTCAAAAATAGTACCAAAAGAAAAATAAAAAATAGCATCTTATAATGGTTACTAGAATTATTTCGTTCTAGGTGCTAAGGTAATATATCCCACAGGAACGTCTTATTTGGTAATGGATACTTAATGGTATACTTAGATTATTTCTAAATGCTATGTGAGTTTCTTTCGTACCAGTCTCGGTGGGATCCATTAGTAAGCTGTAACATTCAGCGACATGGGCTAATACATTACCAAATAAGACGTTCCTGTGGGATATATTACCTAAGCACGTAGAACGAAATATTTCTAGTCAACCTTTGTAAGTATAGATGCTGCACTATTCATTAGTATCTTAGTATAAATTCAAAAATAAGTAGAAAAAAGTACTTTCAAGAAAATTTAAGAGATTTTGAGTAAAAAAATAGTCTTCTACTGTAAATTGTTGCAGAATTTTTAGTCAATCTGGTGTCAACAAAATTTCTGATTTTTGTTCAAATTTTTTTCCATGATAGAAAATGACCGCTCAACTGTTCTTGTGCATATTTTACAAAATACATACATGTATATCCTTTTAGTTGAAGTTTAAAATTCATGAAGAAATATTATCCAACAAAATGCTTAGATCTAGATGCTATTTTCTTAGATGATGAAAGCTCGATATCAGGAATACTGTATAGCTATCAATTCATCGAAAATTTTGATTGGTAGTTAGTTGAGGAATACTATATTTTGAGATTAAATTTGAAAGATTTTTCTTGGCCCTAAAAAACTCTCTTGAATATAATCACAGTTCATGAATATTCCCATGCTGATTATAAGGAATCATTTCTCTTCTAATCTTACGAATTTTTTCTTCAGTTTTGTTACAAATCCGATTGGTTTCTTTTCCTCAATTTGTCTCATTGGATTTTCACTGTTCCTTCTGCATTTAATGAAGGTGGTCTCTGGTGAGATTGACTGTACCAGTGACATGAATAAACCAAAAAGGTAAGTTGAAAACAACTCAAAGATGAGTGAATCAATAATTTTTTCATTTCATTTTATTAAGAGCCGACTACAACAAGAATTATACAGCACAGTCAAAACAGAACTTGAATAAAACTCCCATTATTGCTTTGAACGAAACGACCTATGATGGGTTAGTTAGCAACTCAAAGAATCCCTATTACCTCGTTCTGTTGTGCATAATGGACTCGAGTAAAAATGTAAAACTTATCGATCAGTTTCAGCATTACATGACTCGTTATGGGTAAGTTGTGAATCTTTTTAATAAGTAGAGCACTAAATTTGCGACTTTTTCTATCAAGGAATTAAGATTGCATTCTGAATGGATTACGCATTACCATTCGGGAAAAAGCATGGTTAATTTAAATTTACTAATGAGTAGCTAGTTTAATGTGTTAGTAGATCAGCCGAATCTAATAAAAAGACATTTTTTCCAGCTCAAAGAAAACCATATCAGCAACAATTCACTTGCCAACATACAGCGACTGGATAGCTAGCCTTCTGCGAGTTGTAACAAAATTGCCCATTTTAGTGCATAAAGAAGACGATGAACAAGACGAATCAAGTAAGTGATTTTTTTGGGTAACCAATTTTTTATTGAAAAGCTTTTATAAAAATTATTTTCAAATAGGAGTTCTTCTGAAGACAATTATCACAGATAACATAAGCTTAAACAAAAAAGCAGAAATACTTGTCAAATTATTCGAAAAATTTAATTTTATGATCATTTCAGATAATTTAAATTTTTCGCAACTCAATTCTTCCAGATAGTCATGAAGACAAGAACTTTTCACAAGACACAATTGAATGAGCCTTGTCCGATAAAAAAATATTTCTGAGGTATAAAAGATGTCACAGTTTTAATTTGCGTTTGAATGTCAGAATTCTAAATATTGATATTCTGAAGGACCTTAATATCAAGACTTTAGATTCGGAAAATAAAAACTTTCAAATACAATTCATACTCGTAGTCTCAGAATTTTTTCTGTTTATCTTTAAAAATATAAAGGATTACATTTAATGAATAATTTTATTTTCAGACTCAAAGGACCCATGTATACGAATGAGACCAAGAAATTGTCTAGGTACTGTGATAGCGTTGAATCCTGTGAAAAAGTATTTTTTCATGTATCATCCAACTATGCCTAGCTCACAGACTGTATTTGATCAAAATGATTCAGATAGTAATGATCTTTCTGATAGAGAGATCGATCCTGATGATGTAGAGAAACGTCGGACAAAAGAGGAAATTTTCAATTCCAAAAAGGGATTTCGTCTTACCCATCGTAAACGACACATTTTCGGACGAGTATTCGGACTCGACTCAGAAGATGAAGGTGATTTATCTAATGAAGATGATGATATTCCCGTAATGAAAACACAAAATTTATCACGTGGACTCATTAAGGAAGGAGAACTCTTATCGCATTTGCCCAACTGGCTAGACAGACTCTATGAAGGAACCCTACGTCGAATGCATGTCAATGATTGGCCAAAATTAACTAGGCATTAACTCTGAATAAAGTTAACATAACAGCTTGCATTTGATCCTCTACATAGCGAATAATCATCCAACAAAATAGCAAACTTTCTCTACAACTAAGCTCTCTTTTGCCTCATTCCAAAAAATTTTACCATTTTAATCAACCCAGAATTTCTTACAATGCAAAAAATATTAAAATAAAATTTATTTACATTTAGGATTTTTTAATTTATAATTCTATATCTTAGATTGTATAGTTTTATGGAAACTAAGATTTTAAAATCGGCGGATTGTCGAAACTTGGGACTAGAGCATAGTACGTTGTCATTGATAGGTAAAGGGATACCTTGTTTCTGGCTCAGATTGGATATGGGAAAAATTATTTTCGAATTTCATTCAAATATGAATTATCATTCATGAGCACTAATCATTGAGTAGGGCAACAGAATGCCTTTCTTGTTCATAATTATAATTCATGTATATTATGCTCTATTACTTTATCTAATTAAACTTATTTTACCACAACCATTTGAATTTAATTTGATTTTTCTGTAATTCTAAGATTATCCAATTTAGAATGACGCTTATTCGATTAAAAACACCCTAAACTGTTAGGCCCGCGTCGATTTTTTCTTTCAAGACGATTTTTATCTACCATTACTCGAATTTCAAGTCTCTTTTTGAAGCTTTCAGGTTTGGCGCAGGAGAATTTCCTTACATTTAAAAGTGTTAAAATAGCTTAAATTTATAAATGTATCATAAAATTTTATGAAAACGTCTTTATACTGATCAAAAGCGGTGAAAAACAGAGCTCTTTCATATTTCACTATCCAACATTTGAATGATTTTTTTTACTGAAATCTGATCAGTAAGTGAAAATTACAATTGAATGCTACAATTTATTTCATTATTCTAAAAATATTTCTCTCCACCGTTGCTATTTATTGGAGAGTTTTAGTGTTTTTTCAGCATAAATTATATAATCTAATTTTCAACTTTTACTATACTTCTTTCAAAATTTGTAAAATATTATTTTCAATGAATTCTTAACTTTTATCATTATTTATGTGTCACTACTGATGAACCATAAAGAAATGTACATTTAGTGAATAAAATTACCTTTTCTTATATACCTACAAATATGATTCTAAGCGGATTTTCGGACGTTTTTGATAAATTACGTGAATCATATCATCGCCAAAAATATTCATTAACACAGTAGTTTGAGAATGCTAATTACAATTAAAAAGTGGAATAAATAAAATAGAATAATTCTATAAATGAAAATCTGTATCGTCATCATCAAAGACGGAGGAGACAAAATCGTCACAAGATTTTTTGATTCCCTTCTGGGCACCCTGAGATGGAAAATTCAACAGGTTGGAATCAACATGCTCCTTTCTTTCATTAGCCACATCAAGAGAGCAATTAAGAGCATGTCTGTCTTCATCTTCTTTGAAAGCAAATTCTTCAAATAACCTATCGACCTTTCTAACTTTTCTACTGGGTTTTGTGTTGTCTTCCCTTACCAATAGCGCTATGTCATCTTTTTCATTGAAAATATTATCAATTATGTTATCTATTCCAAGATCATTTGAATTGACAATTTTATCCATTTGGGAATTGTTGATTGATCCATCATTAGGGATGGTAAGGGAGATTTTCTGTGGAGAGTAACTATGGAAGTGAACATCAAGGTCCTCTAGAATGTTTTCTTTTTCATTTTGAGAGGACCCAATTTGATTTTTACCCTTGGAAGAGACATTCTTCACCAGAGTGGATGACTGCAATGAATATTCATGGAATGGATCATCTTCAATATCAGCAGATTGTTTCTTTGAATTTTGAGAAAGGATTGACTCTTTCTGTGTTGATTCGGCATTCCTTTTCACATGAATCGGGGATAATTTTGGTCTGTTCTGAGTGGATGGAAGAAGTGAATATTCATGGAATGGATCATCTTCATCTGACTGATTTTCACTTTTTTTCTGGTCATATGGACATTCTGTGTCATCTTCAATTGTAATGTCCAATTTATTCGATATTAATTCCAATAACTCATGGTATTCGCCCTTTGGATCCACTGGGTTATCTCGGACTATTAGAATCTCGTTAATACCGCCTACACCACTAGTCTCGTTCTGGTCAACCTCTGATAATATTGACTGCATGGAGAAATCTACTAGGCATATAGCGTAGATTGCGTCCTTCGTTTTGAATAGAAATCATCAAAATTAAAGTATTACCTGTATGGTTGTCTCGTGCCTGGCACAGAGACGTGCATGAGCCCTGGTTAATCGTATCAGAGAGTCCATTAGGCGAGGAGTAAGACGGCCAAGCTCTATTAGTTTTTCATTGGCAAATTTTCTTCTATGATGAAAATATTCTGAAAGTATGCGAGATGACTTCTCTCCTAGCCTCGGCTTAAATGTGGCTTTGATCCAGGCAAAATATTGACGAAGTCGATCAGAACTCCAGCTATATTGCTGAGAATAAATGATAAATATTGAATGCCTACCTTATTTCCGAGTCCTCCAGTATAGTTTGCCTCGGGCTTGTTATTCACATTATTCAGAAAGAAGTCACTAACTTTTTCATCCCATTCTTTCTGATTTACAGGGTCACAGAGCCGGAAGATGAGATCAAATCTAGATAGAAGAGGAGCTTTAACGTCGAAAGGATTTTCTTTTGAACTCCTACTAGAGATTGGCTTAGGATTGGCAGCAGCCAGAACACTACATCTGGAAAACAGTTATAAATAAATACTAGATTATACCTGCAATTTAATTGGACAAGAAGGCCACTCTTCGCAATGCTTATAGTCTGTTGTTCCATAGCCTCGTGAATAATGTTTGCTTCGTTAAGAGATAAAGCAGTGAATTCATCAATGGCACAGATTCCAAGATCAGCGAGCACTAGAGCACCAGCTTCAAGAGACCATCCTGAAGCATCCTTTACAGCGGATGCTGTTAAACCTGCTGCAGAACAGCTGGTAGCTGTTGTCATCGTTGCTCTACTGGATGAAGCAACTATTGAACGCAACAGTACAGATTTTGCTATACCTGGATCACCAAGGAGAAATACGTGAGGACTTCCGCGAACATATGGTCTCTCATTAGCGTCGACTCCCTCGTAAACTGAAGAAAATACAATGAAATTATTAATTTTGATTTGATATCTAGGATTAAATACTATTTTCTATCTAAAATATTTAAAAAAACCAATAGAAATTAATTTCACCTAGTAAGCTCAATGTGAATTTCCATGTTATATAGGGAAGATATTTTTTATAAATTACTTTCATGTGAGCTGGGAGCTCCAGCTAACTGGATTGCCAATGCCAATTTTACGAAATACATTCCGAATATTTTTGGGAATATAAAGTTGATAATTTTGTTTCTGTTTGTTATTGAATAATCTGATTTCCAGAAATTTTCAAAAAAGTCCACAGTTTCATGACAGAGATCATGTTCCGAGGATTCAGAAACCTTAATACATGTAATATTTTCAATATTATTAGCCTGTATGCACAACTCAATTTGTAATTTTTGTCCAAATTTTGGAAGTTTCATTCGTTCTTTAACAATTCCGTTAACAATAATTTCATCTCCTGGTTTAATTGAATTAACAAGGTCCTCTTCTAAACATACAGTTATAAACTTTGGAATTACTCCGACAGTAAGACAATGTATTTGCTCACATACAATAGCTTCTTGTATATTTTTTAAATTTACAATCGAACTGTCTGATTCAGAAAATTTTGCATTTGAACAGTTTTGAGGACATCTTTTTGGATTTGGTATTTGATTGTAGAGCTGGAAGTTAGAATATTCATGGAAAAAGTTCTTGCAAGAGGAACACTTGAATTTTTTGGATCCTTGAACAACATATACGCTAGAAACTTTTCTAACAAAACACCGAAAGGCGATGAGTTTACCCAAATCTTTAGTTGTTGGTACATGAACTCTGAAAATGTCGGGAATATTTGGAAGAGAAGATAGGCGAATCCTAACTTTTTGTTTAATCTGGTAGGAATTTTCTTTGATAAAAGAATCTAGAGATTTGTTCAATACTGATAGTGTTTTCTCTGGATATTTGAGCAGATTGAGGATGAATATATCCGAAAAATCAGTTAATATCGGAAAATGAAGATTAACATAAGTGATTTCAGAGCATTCGGTAGCTTTTTTGAGTTCACCAATACAATTTTGTGTTATAAAACTTTTAAAGGCGATGGAAATTTCGTCTTCACTATCGTACATATTATCTTAAATTCTGAGGTCTTGAATTTATAATATGATTTTGAATGATTTTAGTAAAACAGAACATTTTTATTTGAGCGGTTGTTTATATATATTGAAATATGTACTATTTCAGTACTAATTTGAAACTGCAAATCTAGTTTCAGTTTATAACGATGGAAAATGGGAATTAAAATATCCAAACAACGCCACAAGCCAAGGATCACAAAGGCCCAAATTCCTTGGCTTGTGAGAGGCGCTATCAGGAGCAACAACATCGAGACAATGCAATATCTTTTGACTTACCCAAACGATGTCAATCCTAGCATGGTTATAGATGGAGTTTGCCCATTGAATCTAGCGATCGAGCTGGGCAGAATTCAAATGGTCAAAATTCTCATCAAAGCCGGAGCTGATATTCATGTAGCTGAATCACCTCGATATCCTCTTCATCAAGCTGCTATATTTGGTCATGCAGAAATTATAGAATTTTTGATCAAGTCGGGTTGCTGTCTTTCAACATTTACAGAGCGCCGAGAGTCATGTTTGCATTTGATAGCTAGTCAGAGATCTGAAAAGTATATTAATGCTGCTCATGTTCTAATCCAATATCAAATTGATCCAAACATTCTCAACGATGATGGTCTTTCAGCTTTGCATTTTGCTTCTGCTCAGATGATTCCAATATTTTGTAGTGTGAGTAATTAATTGAATTTGATTTAGATTTGTAGTTCGATAGGACAAATTTGAATATATTGAGTGAGGCTGGAGATAGTCCTCTTCTATCAGCTATCAAAGACCGCAAAGAGGCTGAGGTCTTGGAGCTCTTAAAGTTTTCCAAGTTTGCGTTAGAGGAGAAACTGCTGGATAAAACACTTCACAGTTCAGAGATAACCATCTCAGAAAATTATGAATCAGACAGTGAGTTTTAGTCATTTTCTGTTTAATTTATTCTATGATTTGATTTTGTTTTTAATTCTCAAGACTACAATCAAACCATATCAAGACAAAACACCAAGAATTATGAAACGAGTTTCTACACCAAATTAAAATCTGATAATCACAAACGAACCTCATCCTCAAAATCAACCAATTCGACTGTGACTAGTAAAAATCGATTAAATCTTTCCGAACTAATGAGTCGTGGATTGGCAACAGTTCGTGCAAACTCTACAACTTCTATTCAATTAAACAACGTTAACAACTCCTTCTCCAATAGGCAGAGTCACACTCCCAATGAGAACTGCATTTGTCTCGTTAATCAATCTCAGAATCATGAAGATAAACCGATAACAGCATTTATCAATAGCTTAAATACTAGACTTGTTAATTGGCATAACTCTAATACTCTGAGAAAATCTTCAGAATTCATTTCCAACAAGTTGTTCCTATCCAAGTCCAATCATCAAAAATCTTGTGTTCCTCATTGTGAGTCAACCTGTAAATTAATGTTTTACACATTCTTATCATATATATTTTTGACAGATTATAGTGGCTTAAGAATTAATAGCAGTAACCAGAAGCTTAATATGCAACAAATGTTGATGTATGAGAATGCTTGTCCGAAACACCAAATGAACAACTCGTTCTGTTCCTCTCTTAATACAAATTGTCATCAGACAATTAGACGACAGGAATCTTGGAATAAGAATATAACTCCTCATCATCCATCACTGTTGACATCGACAAAGGCTCTGAAAAATCGTCAGAATTCTCTTTGCGGAATGAGTTTGTTGGATGTGAGTGGAACAAATCCTGGAGTTCCTCCTACAAATCAAGTACTATCAACTTCTTCGTCTACCAAAAAGTCTTCTAATCGAAATTATTCTAAAAGGAAATCCCATTATCGATACATAAACATTGATATTCAGGATAAAATAGGCATGACTCCTTTGATTTTGGCTGCTGAAGCTGGAACATCTGGCCTAAACATTTTCACTGCCCTCCTGAATGTTGGAGCAGATTTGACTATGAAGGATAAAATGAATATGAGTGCCCTGCATTATGCTGCCTATGTTGGAGCATTGGCAACCGTTAGAGTTTTTTTCGACTACACCCACACAAGATATCCACAAATGACTGCTAATATACGAAAAAAATCCCATGAACTACTCAACATCCAAGACAAGTATGGTAGGACCCCAATTTATCTTGCTACAGCAAGGGGGCATAAAGAAGTTGTCAGTTATCTCATATCAATCGGAGCTGATCTTCATATAGCCAATTATGAGAAAAAGTCACCTCTGTATATTTCTGCTTACTTTGGACATTTGGAAATAGTCAATACTTTACTCAGGAATGGTGCCAAGGTAATTTTTTAACATTAAATTTTAATAATAAAAATTTTATTTCAAATTTTACAGGTCGATCAAGCTGACTCGCATATGAAAACACCCCTCTATGTTGCGACATATCACGGTCGTAATGATATTGTTGATCTTCTCCTAGCAGCCGGTGCCAATGTTAATGCTACTGATAAGAATGGCAAAACACCCTTGTATATAGGGGTATTACATGGCAACTTGGCTCTAGCCAATAAATTATTAAGAGCTGGAGCTATTATTAATAAACCAGACCATGAGGGACTAGGCCCTCTGCATATGGCTGTCAAGTTTCCCAAGCTCGACATTCCGATGATCAAGTTATTACTCAGTCATGGTTGTGATCCAGTTAATCTTGCAGCCTTTACACGCTGGTTAATTACCCATGGGATCATTCCTGAAGAATGCATTGAGAAAGACGAAGAATTAAGAACATGGCTGCACCTCGAGGAGTCATCAGTAAAATCACTTAAGAGAATTTGTCGAGTAGAAATTCAGAGGGCACTTGGGCATATTGACTCAATGAAGTCCAAAATTGCCAAGTTACCTCTTCCAGAATCTCTTCAAGCATATGTTTCAATGAAAGCACTATAGATAACACTATTATTATTATTAAGGAGAAACTGTGATTTAATGTGATCTTAACCGAAATTCTTGTTATTTTTGACTTATTCAGTATTTTAGGTATCATAAATTGTTGATCGTTAATCGATGTGCAAAATGTGATAATTTTGCACTATTGCAAATTTCAACCATTAAAATTTATGAATCAAGAATTAATAAGAAATAAAATTTAAATTTTCATTAGAATTTTTGCTGACTATGATAACTAAATCGTACAGTTTCAGCCCTACTAGTAGAGCGGCCCTACTAGCCTAGTACTAGGGCCTACTCCTTATTAATGACTCATTAATAATGAGTCCTTATGATTAAATTGCTCAAATTTATAGGAAATTCCATTATGGAATTATTCCATACACTAGTAGACATTTTCTAATTTCGAA
Source organism: Gyrodactylus bullatarudis (assembly GCA_012064415.1). Lineage (NCBI taxonomy): Eukaryota > Metazoa > Platyhelminthes > Monogenea > Gyrodactylidea > Gyrodactylidae > Gyrodactylus > Gyrodactylus bullatarudis. Next base: position 109,455 of record SSNU01000104.1, read on the forward strand.
AACTTGATAAGTAAGGTAAAATTTATATCAATGTTTTGGTTATCAAAATAAAAATTCTCTAAAATTTAGATAACCTAATTTATATTCAATCAAAATAGTAGTAGATTACACAAAATTTGTTATAATCAGAAATTTCGCCTATAATTTGAAACATCCTGTTTTTGTTACGTCCCTTAGATGCATGAATTATGACCTATGATGTAATAATTTTGGGTGCCGGTATATCTGGACTATGTGCATCTAAAATTCTCAGCAAACAAGGCCTCTCTGTCCTAGTATTAGAGGCTCGATCTCGTCCTGGTGGTCGAATACATTCTGTTTATCTTGGCAAAAATAGTAATTTCTTCATGTTTCTCATTTTAGACAACGAAAATAATGATATAAATTGTGATTCTCGTTCTACTTTCAATCTTCAAGAATCGAATGAAGATATTTTAGTTGATCTTGGTGCAAATTACTTAATAGGTTGCAATACCAAACAAACTGATCAGCCTCTATATCATATGGCCAAGATTTTACAGGTATTTTCCCTTTAATTAATACTTATCAGCTTCCAAGTTGTGTTGCTGCTGGAGATTTGATCAAGAAATATCGTGGCTGGGAATGCGTTGAGCTAAGCGTATGGCGTGATTTCAATGGAGAAGTCATAACTCAGGAAACTATTGGCGAATCAGTATTCTTATTCGATAGAGTTCTTTCTCTGGCCATGCATTTCCATCGAATTGAAGGCTATCAGCGAAAAATGAATATAAAGAAGAATCCTTTGTCCTTCAAACAAATATTTGACATGGCTAAGGAAAAAATGCTTCTCACAGAGTACGAATGTGGGCTGAGAAAGGAACCCAACCTTAATGAAACTGATGAAAAAATATTTGAATCAATTACTGTTCGCTATCTTAGTTATGTTAATCCCCTGGAGAGATTATCTAGAGTCCTTTTTGATAACCTCTCAAACTCCCATGACGATGGGAAGCAAGAGAATGAAGAAATGCTCGTAAAGAAATACGACTCTGACTCGAATGCTAGTCTTGAACAGCAAAAGACCAAAAAACAGTATATCACCTGGCAATATGATCAAATGATCATTAATAACTGTATCAGTAATAGCAGTGGTGAAGAATCAAACTCTTCTAATAATAGTAGTAGTAATCCGAATGAGCAGAGTTCCGAAGAAATATTCCAGGGTCTCTCTGCTCTGGCCAAACGGCTAGCCCAGTACTATCCTACTAAAGAAGATCGTATCGCTTACTATGCTTTACTTAATGAAAAATTTGATATTCTCTCTAGAAAAGCACTTGAAACATGCCAAAATGAGAAAGAGTAAGCTCTTTGTTATTGAAAATTCTCTGGTGCTTTACAAACACGATTCTATTTCAGTAAAGAACGCACAAAAAGGCGTCATTTGAAGCGAAAAAAATCAATACCACAACAGCTTGATATTAAAAATGAATCTAGTCAGTTGTCTCAAGCCACTCCAGAACAATTTTTCTTTACCTCAAGCAACAAAGTTGATATTGACAAGTTCTATCATCTATCTAGACCACATTCCACGCAAGCATGTGGAGTTTCATGGGAAGATAAGTTAATGACTAACAGATTTAATGCCCTGATTGAACCCTTTCTGATAGGCTCTAGTATAATTTATAATGTGATTGTAAAACATGTCCAATGGAGTCCAGACAAAGATGGGCTTTGTAAAGTAACAGTATTCAATCGAAAAACAGAGACTACAGAGGAATTCCTCTCAAAGCATATTATTTGCACTCTACCTGTAGGTGTACTCAAAGGTCTTTCAGAAACATCCAAAGTGATATTCACTCCTGAATTGCCAGAGACAAAAAAGTTGGCTATAGAAAGACTTGGCATTCCAATTTCTGGGGCTGAAAACCACGAAAAGGTCATCCTCAGATTCTGTCCTACTGAAATATTTTGGGATGCCGATGCTGTCCATCTAAAATGCCCTGATCCTAGATTTCATATTCTCAACCTGCATCGTTATGGTGAGTTTTCTTTACAAGCATTCTAAATTATAAATTCATTTCAAACATTATTTAGGCAAAACTGGAGTACTGTGTGCGCACATTTGGGGTGGTAGTGGTCTGAATACCTCTCAAGAGACTGATGAACATATTATCCAAATCATTATGAATCTATTCTACAAAATGTATCCCAAATCTTCTAATTATGATGGTAGAAAGGTCAAGCCAATATCTTATATCATTACTCGTTGGAGTTCAGATCCCTTCTCTCTAGGCAGCTATACATCTGGTGAACCTGACTCTGTAGAATCAGACAGACTTGAATATGCAAGAACTCTCAGTGATAAATCAAATATTCCTAGATTATTCTTTGCTGGAGAAGCCACTCTCAACTCTGATCAAGCTAAAGAGTGTACTCATGGAGCTTTGATTACTGGATTAGATCGATCTTTTGAACTAATAGAGTACATGGGTAAAGAAAAATTACTTTCCAAAAAGAACCTCCACGATCCTGAAACACTGAGGAGTTACCTTTCTCTGATTAAATTTCAACTTGCCAAATATCTACTCGATAGAAATGGAAGGTACACTTTTTTCGAGAAAGGCTCAGAAACATTAAATAGGAGAAAGAACCGCTTGAAAAATAAGTTACTACTTACGAATAATGTTTCAACTAAAAAGGAATGTGATTCTGACACAGACCCTTGTACAGATGATGCATGTGAAAGAATTAATCTTCCCTGTAAACCATATCTTAATATAATTTTGGAAGAGGAAATAGCTGAGGAAGAAAAGGAAAGTTATAAATTTTGTAAATTGTTGCCCAACGAACTTTCCTGGCAGATGGTCAACTGATTGTACATAATTATTTGAATGATAAAAACCTATTTCTTATTATATTGAATTCATTCTTGCACTCAATTAGAAGGTGATTTTTAGGTATGGCTTGCAAAAGATTTATAATTCAATGATTTTCATAAAAGTGGCGTTTTTGAAATTGCAACACTACTAAACAAAAACTCAATACATTAAATACTCTTTTTACTTTACCACACTGGAAACTAATTCAAGTTTAAATGTTCAAGTCTCTTGTCTTCAAGAAGATTGAGACTTGCCAAATCTTCAGCAATAACGAGAGTAGATCTCAAAAAGAAAAGCAGACAAAGTCTGATAACAGAAAGATAGAAATTAGCAGTCTTAAAATCATCAGAACTATTGGAACTGGAACTTTCGGAAGGGTTTTAGCTGTTAAAAATACCGATGAAACTTTTGCGCTCAAAATTTTAGCAATCAATGATGTTGTTAAGCTGAAGCAAGTAGAGCACGTTAAAAATGAAAAGAATATACTGAAGAAAATTTCACATCCTTTAATTGTTAAACTGTAAGTATTTTATTTTTTTCATTGAAAATATTAATCTTTTCCCAGAAATATAAATTTCTTTTCAAAAGAATAGATAGCAAATAATATTCTACTCACTTAAATAGAATCGCATTCGGTTTTATTTGGAGTAAACTATCAAAAAATATATTAATCTCATTCAATGGCGTTAAAACATGAATAAAAGTAGTTTTCAATATATAGGAAATTAATTTTTATTAGAGTTAGAGAAATTATGAGATCTTTTTCATTTTATAAACATCAAATTTTATTATTCCTCTAGTTATTTAACAAGTCATGATTTCAAATTTCTCTACATGGTTTTCGAATACATATGCGGAGGGGAACTGTTCACATATTTGAAGAATCTCAAACGTTTCAAAAATGATCAAGCACTGTTTTACGCAGCTGAAATTGTCTCAGCCATCCAATATCTACACAGGTAAGAATTTTTATTCGAAATTCTTTATTCACATGCATTCTCCTCATGATTCTCATCTGCAAACTTAAGACAAGGCAATTCTGATGAGATACAAACAAGTCAGATGATTAATAGTCTTTGAATATTATTCATTATTCCTTCTCAATATGTTTCTCGTTACATTTCAATTGCTCACTTTTTTGGATTTTTTTTACTCAAGTCTTGAGAGTCTTAATATACTATTGTACGAGGCAATCTTATTTGAGAAAGCCCCAATTTTTGAATGAATTGGGAGAATTATTTAAAATAACTATGATCCTCATATTTTAGAACTTATAAAATTTAATCCAAAATAGGACTCTTGAAAGCAATGTTGAGCGTAAGCCAGTTCCAGATCTCCAGTTTGTTGAAAAGTGAAGCTAAAGAGAACTCAAGTAGAGATTTAGTAGAGAGTGAGGTTTTTCGCAGACAATAACAGAGCCTTGGTCAGATTTTTTTGCAAGCTTTCTTCCCTCTCATAATTTTGTCTCTCCTTTTCAGTCTGAAGATTCTCTATCGAGATTTGAAGCCAGAAAATGTCCTTCTCGACCTTGACGGTCATATTAAATTGACTGATTTCGGCTTTGCAAAAATCGTTTACGACAGAACCTATACAATGTGTGGAACACCAGAGTATCTCGCCCCAGAGATCATCCTATCAAATGGTTATCAATTCGGCGTGGATTGGTGGGCCTTTGGAATTCTCCTTTATGAAATGTTGACCGGGTGAGTAATCTGTTTGTTTTATCCCGATAAAGAATAGATATTATTATACTTTAGAGTTGAAAATGGGAAATAAATATCGATTATCGAAAACCATGGGATAAATGTAAACAATCGGTTGCTTTTTTCATCGATGAAGAAGAATGAAATCCTCTCTCCTTTGATGATTGATTTTTCCACTCTTATATCCACAAAACAACCTAATCTGGTTAAAAATAAAGTACAACAGTCAAACGTAGATACTTTGTTTTTAAATAAAACTTTTATGGGGACTCTTTATTGTAGAGAAAAAATGTAGTTTAATTGGCAAGTAACCAACACTTTTTCCAAAGCCTAATTTGGTAGGTTTATTTAAGGTTGTTCAGATGATGCTAGGTGTAAAGTTTTATTTTTTTAAGCTACAAATTTCAAAAATTAAGCGGGCTGGGATTTGAACTCTGATGTAATTAATAAATAATTCAGTGTGGCCACCATCCGACCATGATTACTTTCTGAATATTGTTGTGTTTTTAATCTGAGTCGGAATTCACAAATATTTGAGCCTTTTAAAGTATAGATTCAAGTTTATCTTTGACTTGGAAAAATCCTTAAGAAGAAAATCGGTGCTCTGTATTCTGGTTGTAATCTTTTAATGATTTAAAAGATCAATTGCGAATTATCTTGACCCAAACTTGGGATCAAACTCCGTATTATTATACTTAAGGATATCCAAAAAGGTTTTCAAGCAAGACAACGTGAAATGTAACATGATGGTCATAACTATTATTACATTAATAAGTATATTAACATAAATATAATGACGATATGCGTTTATTTTCTCTTGATGTTTAAAAATTTTTGATAGAATAGAATAAGGTCATAAAATTTAATTTCTCTTGTAAGAGAGAAATTTCTTGTGTGAAACTGAGACGTCTTCATGGCAATATGCATAATAGACACTTGCATTAAAGAATTAATTCATTGCTTGATACAATATAGGATTGTTAGGCTTATTTTATTATCCAGGCATTTTCGTACTGTAACACAATCAGAGGTGCAAGTAATAAATGGCTCATATAATACAAAAATCACTTCAAAGATGATTTTTATTGATCTCTTAGAAGAGACAAGTTACTAGGTTATTTCTTGTACCAAAAATCCTTGTATAATTGAAACCTAGGAATGGATAATTTATTGATTCATTTTCTATGTAAATTGATCTTTTTTTCTAGAATTTCGAATTTCAAAAACACTAAACATTGGCCAATAAAAGATAAAGCTATTTTTTAGAAAACATTTAGTAAATAATAAATTTCTTTTCGAATGAGGTGTCTCAAAATTATGAAATATGATAGGAATAACCTAGTGGTTTTTAACATATTCTGTGAATTGATCTTGTAAGTTACAATGAGATATCTGACAATTTTCAATTGATAAAAGATTTTAATAAATTCTATAACATAATTCTCTATTTATTGATGTATCCTAGGGCATTTTCTAAAAATTTCGTTCAAGTCTATTACGCATGTCTCAATACAAAATAATGCTTTGAATTCATAAATCTATCAGAAATAATCGGTACAAAAATAATCTTGAAAATTTCACCCTATTCTATATATGTATTTAGAATATATTCTTCAACTTTTACTACTATCGTAATTCATTAAACTCTGGCCTATTCTCCTCGACAACCAGGCATTGCTAACTCTTAAATAGATAATTCTTGAATAGAATATTTTACCTTGAACAATAATCAAAGATGAGATTGAAACAAAAGAAAATCACTGGAATTCCCACTTTATTCATGTAGAATTTCAGATACTTGAAATGAAAAATTCTCTTTACAATTGTAAGAAACTGTATTTCCAAGATCTTTGATCTCATTCACTTCTAGAATTAACTGAATCCATTAGTATACCTCCCCGAAATTCTTCCCTGCTACATCAAAAATGAAATTAAAATTTCTACTCATTTGAGTCGTAGTGGACTCTTTTTGCTCCTAATTAGTTAATTTTCAAACACAATGCATGATATTTTCAAGAATTTCTTGATTTTTCATGGATTCGGAGCGATGAAAATGTCCAAGAATCTTGATTTTTTTCCACGTGGAAATGTAAGCCATTTTAATTTGGTTTCTAATCTCACTTAACGTTTTTTTGTGCAAACTCTCGATTGATTTTTCCTCGATTTTGGAATCATCATCGACAAAAATCATAAAGAATTTACTCTTAAAACAAGTAATTTACCCGCTATCATTTGGACAAACTAGACTTGCAAACGATGACAACTTGAAGAATTTTTTTCCTTTCATTCGTGAGAATTTCTGAGAGAACTAAGCAAAATCAAGAATTCTATTGATCGTCTACATTACTTTTTTCCCAAATACAAAAATAAGGGATCATTAAAACTGAATAAATTTCATTCAAGAAGTCTTTTTTAATTTTTATTCGACACTCTCTCTATCAGCCAGAACAGGAAGAACTGAATTAATCATTTTCTCTTTCATTAATCTGACAGGAACAGCTCTCCTCTTGATTTTAATTGTCTCATATTAAAATATCATTTCAAAACAAGATAAGATGGATATAAATCTATATACCTTTTGCATTTCGACTAGGAAGATATAAAATTCATTAAGGAGTAGTCTTTTAAAATGTCATTACTAAAGGAAGACATTGAAAAACAATATGAAAGTAATGCAATTCATTCAAGGAAAATTTATTCATAAATTTAGTTGAATTTCATTATTTTGAGAAATTAATTTTCATTAGAAATAGAGAGATATTTTTTTAATTTTATAAAAACCAAACTTCATCATTCCTTTAGTTATTTAACAATTCATGATTTCAAGTCTTGGCTAGTCCTAGAATTTTCTTAGGCAAGATTCCTCACTAAGGCAGGGATTGATATCTTTGATTCAAAAATAAATAAATAGATGGGAGAAGGGATCTTTGAGAAAATAAAGCATGTTTTTCACACCTCTCAGAAGAGAATATGAAAAAAAGAAATATATTCAACAGTCAATTTGAATTATTGATCATACTAAAATTAATTATGTGTAGATTCTCGTTTGATTCAAACCGAAATCATATTGTTGAAAAGGTATCATAATTTTAGAAGAATTTCTATGATCAATTCGATTCTTTTGATGAAATGTTATTTTATTCATGTTATTTATTCTATTCAGCTTATTATCGAAACGAATAAATTGTTTGATAACACAATATCTGGAATATGACAGGACTCTGTGAATAGGGTATTTACTATCTTCATCCCAAAGCTCTGACAGATCCATATTTCTTTGTTTACTGACTCCGAAGTAGAGTGAAATACCTATCCATTTCTGCAGCTCTTCGAGGGTTATTGGTGAGGATTTCGACTTTTTAAATCCCATATAGAGATTGGAATATTTTACAACATCTTCCAAAATTGATAAATCTATCAGAAGATGAAAAAAGTCAGCCTGGTCAACCATTTTACGAGAATGAAGCGTTAATCCACTTCTGAAGTTTATGATGTTATGTGCTGGAGTTTGGGAGTTGATGGGGGGTAAAGATGAATACTTGATAGCTCCACACTTTGATACAATTGTATTATAATAATTATGATCCAAATTATGGTCGAATCCATCATCTGTTGGTTCTTCTTCTTCTGGATCTGGTAAAATTTCATCTTCTTCTGATGAGTTGGAGAAATCATCAGCTGCTTCAAGATTTCTGAATAAATCCTCTTGAAGAGCGAGAGCAAGAGCACCGTGACTTTTCGCTGGGTCCATTGATGTAATAATGAATGATAAGAAGAGTTATTCTTTCATTTTGAAGTCAATCCTTATCTGTTTCAGCATGGGGTCCAATGGACCCCGTCTTATAAAATATGAAATTTTTTATATTCAGGTTGCTAACTTCCTAAATAAACAGAATTGGAAATAAAAAACATTCTGTTCATTTTATCAATAGTATCTGAAAGATGTCCTGGAGTTTCACTTGTCTCATCTTGAAAATAAAAAAATTGTCGGGCTTCGAATTCTTGTTGGGGTCCGATGGACCCCATTTCCAGTGCAAGGGTTAAAGACCTCGATTTTTTATTTCTTTATGTATCATGATACTATAATAATTTATAGGCATTCTTCTTTTTCAGTAGAGAAAAAAAATACTCGCTTCATTTCTTAGGTCGACTAGCTCAAATCAATTCAAGATGTTAGCTATTCAATGAGAATTTTTTTTGATTCTGAAATTAGTACTGGAAGAAAAAATTAGTGATCAAATTTATATTGAAATTAATCATTGTCTCATTAAAGTATCAATCTGAGGCTTTCCATGCAATAATCTATAGTTTTCATTCAGAGATTCGTTTTAGCTGAATTTAAATTTGAATAAGATAGATAACCTCATCGAAAAATCTTTGACGAAAATGATGTTAGTGAATGATACACCTCTTTGGTCTTTGATATGCTTCAAGATATTTTTATTTATATACGTAGTATCATGTTAATGATGACATCTCTTAAAGTTCAGTTCACTTTAGATCACAATTTAAAATTCAAAAACAAAATCATAACTAAATATTTATCAAAAAATTGAAAGAGAATAGGTCTGGTTAAGTAGAAGTCTCCTTACAGTTAAATATACTTAAATTTATTATCAGGGGAAATTTGTTTATAATATGAAACACATAATCTTTGTGTCTGTGCAAGCAAATCACTGTGGGGATTCACTTTTTTAAAATCTTGATATGCTGAAGGAAAACCTGTTGCTATAAGCATGAAAAAAGAAAGTCTCTTTTACATTCAGGAATCAATAAAAAAAGGACATTGTTGTAGAACGTCTATTCGTGTAATATCGGACTCTTATTCTATTTTTATTAAAAAAAAAATATTTGGTTTAAGCTAACAGATTAAGACGAGCGGAGATTTTGAATCTTTTTTTCTTTCTACAAAACTTCTTGAACATGTTTTAGTGATCAAAACTAATCTTATAGACTAAACAAAAATCTTTGTAGATTACATCGAAAGTGAAATATGGAATTTTAGTGATATTTTCAGAAAAATTACCTAAAGTTGAAACAGATTCTTGAAATAGATTGAATTTTGTAAATTCTCCTAAACTGGATTCTGAATTCAATTTGATAAATACATTGGGAAGATCTTAATGATCGTTGTACTTTATCTTCAAACGGTCTTGAGAGTAAGTAGGACATCTTTAAAATTTATACTTTTTTGTCAATTTAATCTCTGAGGATGATATCGTGCTAATTGTCGCTTTGGGATTTTAGCTTCTAATTTATTGCCAGAGAAGTGATCTTTGAGAAAACAAAGCATGTTTTTCACACCTCTCAGAATAGAATATGAAAAGGAGAAATTATTCTTAGACCAGCTAAGCTTCTTTTCAAAGAATTTGAGTGAACTTTCTCCTTATATAAAACTGTTGATGAAAACACGAATTTAGGTTCTTACAAATTTTCGCTACCCCTAAAAGAGAATTATGCTTCTCAAGATCGATATAGGGAAATAAGAAGCGTTGTCAATTTGAACAAACTACAATGTTCTTGTAGTTTTGCAAAAATTAATGGATATTCCTGTTTCTCCTGAAAAGTATGTCCCAAATGAGTAATCTCCTTGAAAGCAGCTTACTCGGGCATTTTCTTTCTACAAAACCTTTTGAACAGGTTTTAGTGATCAAAACTACTCATAAACACTTGGTGTTAGACATTAAGTTGATCTTTCTGAGTGCAATTCTAAGATCAGATACAGAATCTGCGTTGAATTTTGTTTCAGATTTCATTGGATCAAAATAAAAGTGTCACTCATGAATCAGTTAGGATGAATCATTGCTGATATGGTAGCAAAATTAATTTTTATTAAGATGTCCTTATCAGATTAAACTTCTCAAAAAATCGTATTTGTAGAAAAATTTCATATTGGCAACCAGTTTTCATAAAGGTCTAACTAAATTATGGGCCAATAATAATTGCGAATAAATGAAAAATTTGAGCAAAAAAAATTAAGTCAGAATAAATTTTAAAATTAATTTAATTATATCTCATCAAATTTCTGTTTTCGCTGCAAAGAATAAATTATGTCCTCACGATAACATATAGTCTAATGACTCAAGAATTATTTTTAGCCTTATGATAAGCTTGTATTCGAAAATTTTAGGAAAGGGGCTAGAGCAAATCAATACTCGAATCGATAATGTAAAATTTTGATCCATTTTTTTGCGCCAAATGTTTTAGATTAAATTTCCAATCGGTAGAATATCACATGAGCGGATCGCTTATATACCCCCTGAATAATATAAATTCTTTTATTTACAGTGTATGTTTTTTATTTTTCCATAATAGTGTTTCTGGAAAGTAGCCTTTTTTAAGAAAAAACTACACCTAGTTAATATAAAGATGGGAATTTATGATTTTTACAAAATTCTTATTTTTTCATCAAGAAATCGAATTTGATCGATATTTTTTGGAATCTAGATCATGAGGCCCTCTTTCAGTATACGGAGAAAAAAATTCAGAAAAAATCAATTTTTAAGGAAACTACAGCTAATTTGATATCTTGAAGAAGCGTCAAATTCCCATTTTTTGAGCTTTGAGTTGAAAATTTTTGTTGATTTAAATGTGAGAGAGTGACCAAAAGTTGATTCATAGGATCACAATTAGTCAAAGAAATTAAATATGCTGAATCTAGTTCTAAGAATCACCTTATAATCGTGTCAAAAACAAATTTTGATTTTTTCATTATTTTCCCTACTTGAAAGTAAATGAAATTAGATATTTCAAGATCCTAGAAAAATGTCGAATTTATCAAACTTTTTATTATGATCATCGGTTTTTTTTGTCTTACTGTGATCCTATGAATCAACTTTTGATCACTCTCTCACATTTAAATCAACAAAAATTTTCAACTCAAAGCTCAAAAAATGGGAATTTGACGCTTCTTCAAGATATCAAATTAGCTGTAGTTTCCTTAAAAATTGATTTTTTCTGAATTTTTTTCTCCGTATACTGAAAGAGGGCCTCATGATCTAGATTCCAAAAAATATCGATCAAATTCGATTTCTTGATGAAAAAATAAGAATTTTGTAAAAATCATTAATTCCCATCTTCATATTAATTAGCTTTATATTTTCCACGTAGTTATCAGAGACTATTTGGCCAACAGACCCACAAAAATAAACTCATTTGACGGAAAAATTACTTCTAAGATTCTATGGAAATTTTCTTAAAACCATTAAGATCTGAGTCTAATTAAAGACCTTGGAGATTATACACAATCAGAATGAATTATACACGAAGCCTTTAATCATCTGGAAACCTTTTAATAGGAAGAATTTTCGACACTTTTCTATTTATTTTTCTTTTCTACTTTCAAGCGATCGCACAAGTAATTTCAAGAATAGATAAGTCGAATTTAGTTTTTACTAATAAAATACCGTTTGATTAAATTTTTTTTGGCAATATATTTAATTTTATGTGGCTTTTTCCTTCAGAAATTTGGCCCACATATCGACCATGGCCTTGAAAGGGTTAAAAATTGCTTGAATATTAACGCATCTAACTCTTAGAAAATTTGAATTAATTTTAAGATTTACAAAATATACGTTACATACATTTTTCAACTGAACATTGCTTTTACTACTACTATTAATAAGACAATAAACTGTATTCTCTTCCTTTTTTTAATGCTTTAAACGAGATAAAAGGGATTGGTTAAAAATAGAATTCTCATGTCCATTGAATGCTCATCATGTGCTAATGAGTTTTTATGGTTTTTCTTCTTATCCAATACATGTGATTACTCTTGCACAGGTTAAAATTTTTTCTCTATTTAGGAAAAAAACAGTGTGAATTGTAACAGATTAAAAAAAACCCTCAAGTAAATAAGACATGTTAATATGACGAAATGGATCTGGGAAGATTTGAATATTGATAATAATATTTCTAATTAATACACAACGCTAATGATGAATAAGGATTAGCATACAAGAATCATTTGTATGCCCAGGCAAGCTAATACCTCCCAGCATTCATTCAATCCATATTGGATGGAAAAGCTAGTTAATATAGAGATGGGAATTTATGCTTCTTACAAAACTCATCAAGAAATCCAATTCGGTCAAGATTTTTTGTATCTAGATCATGAGAGTCACTTTCATGAAAGTTGATTTTCACGATCAATCAAATATACTGAATCAGATCTTGAGAATCACCTGATAATCATGTGAAAATTGTATTTTGATTCTCCCTACATAAAAGATTCGATGAAATTTTGATGATTCAAGATCCCTGAAAAATTACGAATTTAAGTTTTATTGGTTTTCATGCTTCAACTTTTCATCACTCTCTCACTTTGAAATAAGCAAAAAATTCTCGAGATTCTGAAAAATCTTGAAAGGAATATTGGGATTTTTTTAAAATGAAAATTTTGGAATAAAAACGTTCTATTTTGACCGATCACAATTGTTATATTTGCTACAGTACAACCTTTGAATCAGTATGTTTATAAATAAACTAGTATAAGTTTTGAGCCAGTACGAAATCAGTATATCCTTTGAATTCTTTCTCAAGAGTTTTAATGAATTTACTCTCAAGATACAATCTGTCTTATATTCTATTCTCTCTAATACATTTTAAATAATACTTATGTTTCTAATTTAAAAAAATGAAATGCTTTTGTATCAAAATTTAAAAATATTTTTCTATTTGTTTGAACATGGCATGGAATGATGACATTTCGAGTTATACAGCACACCTTTTTTACACTAACATTGGTTGGTCTGACACGATTTTGTACAGTTGCATTTTTGATACCCTTGACCAGAACCAAAGGAAGAATCGGGCTCGATCGAATTCAGGTAAAAAATGAGATCAAAACTATAAAGAAAGTGTTGGCAAGTTTTAATTGGCCATTTTTGAAGGGTAAGGCCACGAAGTATTTCATGTATTTTTATAGGAAGAATACTCTAAAGTCTTGATTATAAAAATCCCAGTGAAATAGGATTGAAATCAAAAATAAAATCAGGTTTGTACAAAGGTTTAATCCAAAAATTTGCAATAATCCGAAAATCAATTCTAGTCAATAATGAAATAACCAAATAACTCTAGATTGAGAGTAAATTCATTAAATCTTTTGAGAAAGAATTCAAAGGATAAACTAATTTCGTAATGGCTCAAAACTTATACTAGTTTATTTATAAATATACTGATTCAAAGGTTATACTGTTACATATTCATGAAATATATGAATTTTTCATTTTTAATAACACTTAATATATCTTTAATAAAATTAAAGTCATTTTTGCAATCTTACTGGCAGAAATAATATAAATGCAAGTAAAAATCATTATAAAACCTGTTTTATTCGAAAATTTTTATGATTTTGTTCATCTAATTACAGAAGTATAAAAAGATATTTTGATGCGATATTTCTATCATATAGATAGGCGATTTCAGTAATTTAGGAAATTTTTGCCAAACTCTAGTCGTTACTTATCAGTTTGGATCACCTTTCTTTCCCATAATAGACTAGTAGACATTATCCCGGAGTAGATTGCATTATAGATATATTATATATGAAATTATATTCATCTGATTAATTTCATAACGCAAATCTAATTACGTGGGATATTTTTCATCAATCTCGATTCACTTTGCTACCAAACTAGAACTGTATTATTCACTTTGGTTTGATGGAAAAATTTGTATTATTCCTGAGGCACTGCTCATTTTGGAATAAAAAGAAAGTTTGAATTTTCACATTTTTGTCTAAGAGTCATAGAATTCAAATTACCAAGACTAACATTCATATTTGGCAAAATATTTCCTTGCTCAAATAGATAGTAGCGCGTATTGTTAGCGACGGGTTAAAACAAGTATCTGGGATAACATTTTCATTTGTAGAAATATCTAAGGACAGTTACCCATTTTCTTTGATCCAAATTAACTCGTTTCTCTCCAAGTTTGTCTCATATTACTCAACACTCTGATAGTTTTCACACCACTTGGATGAAATTTCGTAAAAGTAATAAAACCGCCTGTAAATTTGTTTAAATAATCTTTGAGCTATTTCAAAATCAATTCCATTATGTCTGGTTGAGTCAACCTTTGAAATGTTTGAAACAAAATCTTAGAAATTTTGAACGTTCTCAATGCTCTTCAAGTTTAGATTTTCATTAAAAATGTCTTAATCTTTCATATTAAAAATCCAATAAATTTAAAATATTGAATAAAATTTATAAAATCGAAATTAAAAATAATAAACATTCAAAATTTGAATCTTTACAAAGTTTTGTTTATTTATTACCAGAAGCATTCTAAGAGTTGAATCAGTCAGGCATGGGGGAATGATTTCGAAAGATTTACACACGAAAGTACTACACACTGATTTGTTTAACGAATATTGAAGAAAGTATCAATAGTTTTTATTCAATTTTTTTACAAATTTAGTATGATCAGAGTGTCAACATTTTTGAAATACTCAACGAAATTAAAATTGATTGATTCAATTTGAGACCGCCATACAAGACTTTGGTTTTAGAAAAATTATAACAAATACATCATCCCCTATTACCTACAGCTATGATAGGTAATTTCAAAATATGAAATTGAATCTATGCCAAGAAATCTATTCATTCTTTTCTTTGTATTCCTAGTACAGTAATTGAATATGCATAGAAAAAAGATAAATTACATCATCTATTCTACTTTCATTCATCTCTGTTAAAATGTTATTCATGCTTTTTCTATTCATTGAACATTAAAAATTCAACAACAAGCTACCTCCCTTGTCAAGGAACAAGCTTCAAACTTTAATCATTTTTTCTTAGAATTCCTTCTGTATACCTCTTAAAGACCAACAAGGAAGAAATGAAAATCAAAAAGGATAAATTACTACTCCATAGCAAAGTAATTAAATTCATTAACACTCCCATTTTTACAACTTCCTCTCCGAAGGAAAAGGAATAAAATCAAATCTCTTGATTTTTGATTATACAGTAGAAAAATTGCTAAAGAGAAATCTGATATCTTAAATGACCACGTAGTGAATAATAACCCTTTAGGATGAAATTTATATTTTTTCTTTCAAAAAAGACGGTTTTTTTTATTGCCTTTTTCCGTCATTTTTGCATGATATGGGCTTCATAAATAGCTGTGTCTCTCTGTCAAATTTAATAATATTTTTTGTGTATTTAAAATTCATCATGCTAGAAAGAAATTAGACTCTCACACATCTGATAGGTCTAGAGTTTGAATTAAACAAATAACCAAAAGAAACTTATTGATTGAATATTCTATTTTTATTTGAACGAAACTCATTATTTCCAAGAGTGAAGAAATGCTTCTACCAAGTCTAAATCCTATTTTCATTATTCTCTAGCAAACTGAAACAAAAACTTTGCTACCATTTTTCTCAAATTATATTCCTTCTTATGAATAAACGAGAAAAATTTTTAAACTTGATCATCACGAAATGTAACCAAACTTTTAATTCGGTTTATAACTGTAATGAATTCAATAAAAAAAATTCTTGGAATAATCCCAAAGCAATTGTCATTGAACAATATTTCCGTTGAGAAAATTTGTAATTTTATCAGCAAAATAAATGTAACATTGAATGAATAATTTGTGAAAATTTTATCTGAATGTGATAATAATCTACAAATTCCATTACTATTATAATACGTTGGCCTAACTTGTTTTTATTTAGTTGGCTATTTTCACTCGTGTTTCGGTTAACCCTTCCAGTGTCGATAGGCATAAACGTCTATTTTTCTATATTTTCGAACTTTTTTAGTTTATTAGTTCAAATTGAAGCCCAAATTACCGACAGTTACCCCATTTTCGAGAGATTTTAAGTTATCGAAGTTTCATTTAAAGTAAGTGACCCAGCTCAAAACAAATGTTAAAAAACATCTATCCGACGAAATTTCATTGATTTTAAACTACTGAAAATTCTTGATGATAACATCGAGAAATCTGTGAATAGATTCTCAACTTCATATCAATTAGCTTTATATATAAAAATTTTACAGAACATTATAGAATACGGAGAAAAAAAATTTGGAAAAGTAGCGTCAAATTCCCATTTTTTGAGCTTTGAGTTGAAAATTTTTGTTGATTTAAATGTGAGAGAGTGATCAAAAGTTGATTCATAGGATCACAATTAGTCAAAGAAATTAAATATGCTGAATCTAGTTCTAAGAATCACCTTATAATCGTGTCAAAAACAAATTTTGATTTTTTCATTATTTTCCCTACTTGAAAGTAAATGAAATTAGATATTTCAAGATCCTAGAAAAATGTCGAATTTATCAAACTTTTTATTATGATCATCGGTTTTTTTTGTCTTACTGTGATCCTATGAATCAACTTTTGATCACTCTCTCTCACATTGAAATCAACAAAAATTTACAACTCAAGACTTCAAATTAGCTGTAGTTTCCTTAAAAATTGATTTTTCTGAATTTTTTTCTCTGTACCGTGAAAGAGGGCCTCATGATTTAGATTCCAAAAAATATCGATCAAATTCGATTTCTTGATGAAAAAATAAGAATTTTGTAAAAATCATTAATTCCCATCTTTATATTAACTAGGTGTAGCTGTTATGACAAAAGAATACTCAATGCATTCGGTCTAGCCATGGTTTATTCTCAATTTTTAAACTGTTTTACTATAAAAGGAGAGTTTCTCACAAACAATAAAAACATATTCTTTATATCAAGAAGCGTAAAAAATTCAAGCTCCTTACTTTCTTTCATATGTACTCTTGCGTAAAGAAAATGATTTTACATGCCTAGAAGTTGGCATGCACTACCTCACACATGCAGAGAAGCATTTTCGACATGTTTCCTTTTTATCTTCGAAAGAATATACTTCGTTCTTCACTTTTATAAGCTATTATCTAGTCAAAATATTTTGAATGAGACGTAAAAATTTCCTCAGTTGAGCAAGTGAAAATAAAATCTCCAAAAACTATTATTAACAGTAGAAATAAGACAAAATTTCATCTGACTTACTCAAATTCTATTTCTCCAAAACATTGGTTGATCATCCAGTAAGCAAGCCTTGATTTCAAAGGGATAATTCATATTTTTATTATTTTCAATGACTATCACAAGATGGCTGGAAATATTTTGGGAAATTTATCTCCAGAGTTTCATCTAAATGCTTGCAATATTATTTTTACAGAACATAGATCATCGATAAAGATCTCGCCTGATACATTCGTTCCATTCTCAATGAATTTTCAAATGGATCTTACTTTGAAGAAAAAAGTTTGCCTCCATTGATGATTTGGTTTATTGTCTACACTTTTATCTTTCAAAATAGACAAAAAGTAAACGTATACTTGATTCCAAAGCCCTGATATTGATTGGTCACTTACAAGTAGACCTAAATAAAACAGGTTTTATAAGAGTGCCTTAAAACTTTTAAGTTAAAAGGGAAGGTTTTATGTTCTTTTAAATAAGGCCTGAAATTCCTTGTAAATTTTACGCTCTAATTTCTTTAGCCATTGAGTCTAGGTTCCGAATGTATTACCCGTAAAGGTGTTACGTCATGCGTTTTCTTACCTCGCCAATTCAGTTTATTGTTTTAAAGATCATTTAAAAGTTTGAATTGTATAATACTTCAAGCCCCAGTGGTCTTACATGAGATAGGTAACTTTCTCAAGCCATAATTCTGTTATAAGGAAACGGAAAATAATTTATTGACCCCTTTTCTGAACGAAGAACTAGAATTCTTACGAATGAACTATGACTTATTAAGCTAAAATATTTTATTGGGAAGTTGTGACAATTGAAAAAATATAAAGAACGTTTTTTTGAAAAACCACTTAATGAGATCGAAGAGAAAAAAAGAAAGAAACCATACTCATAGAATTCGAAAATCTGATTACCCAGAAGTCATTTCTTAAAAGTTGGTTTTTGAAAAAAAAATGCAAAATTGTTATCAGCGTATTCTAAAACCATACAATATTTCCAATCTCAGCGATGTACCATGAAAAAATCAATCATTTCTCAATCCTATCCCAGAAATATATTTACTAAAAGTGCTCCCAATAACAATAGGGTCTTTGAATAGATACTATAAAATTGTTTTGTTTTCTCGCTAGCCAAATTATCATAGTAAATTGATTAATTGAAGTACAATGACCACACCAGTGTAAATCCTTTCATCTACGAGATTTCCTATTCAAATTTCATCTAAGTCTAAGCCAGAGTGATGCAAAGTTGCCTGATCAACTCATTCAGGATATATATTAAGCTATGTATAATGGGAAAGAGGATTCCAAATGTAATGTACATATCTTTGCTGTTGGTTAGTGAAGAGATGTAATACTATATAGTCGTGAATTGATTTTCTATTAAATTACATAGAAATTAATGAATATGATCAGGGCGGAATTTCTTATTTGCAACTAATATTATTCTTGTTATTATTTAATCACGCTACTAGAAGAATCATTTATATTTAATACGATAGACGAATCCTCATTTCACGTATAAAAATAAAAATGCAAAGAGCTATGATTAATTGTCTGTAAAGTGTTGAAAGAGGAATAAGTAGTTGTTTTCTCTTGGATCAGGTTGAATGGGGGGGTAATGGGTTGCCGGATATTCTGAGAGTAAACCAACAAGAATGACATTGAATCCTACAAATAAGCACAAAGATATAGCACAGATCAAATTAGAAGTTGCTTCGGTAAAATTATGGTTGTTTTCGATGGAAAATTGAGCCCTGGTCAAATTATGAGATTACTAGAAAATATGGTACTTGAGCGGATAGTTGATTTTAAATGTATTTTTCAATCTTGTTACTAGTTTCACGCTTCACTTAAAGCTATAGTATCTAAAGATCATCCGTTGGAATATCTGAGTGATCATTGGCTGAAATCAGACTTGAAACTGTATTAGACAAGAGGGAGGATATTCGGTGTAACTGATTCAGACCATTCGACTTCTTAAAAAAACTACTCTAAAATTTTGAATTTATTTTCAATAGTTTTAGAACTATTTTACTGATGCTGTAGTATAATAAGACTGACAGGCCTATTATTCCTCTATTTCCTCCAAGTCTTGATTTTCTCAAGTTTTAAAGAGAACTGAGAAGAATCAAGATACTGTATTTAAAAAAAAATAAATTTCGAATGGGGGATTTACACGCTACAGTTTATAAATTAGTAGTTTTTCTTTGAAGGAGTGAATGAAGCACTCGAGATATTCAAATTTTAAATCTTGAAAAAATAATTAATGACTTGATACTTTAGTTGAAATGATTAATGAGTTACCATCCTCTCTCCAAGATTTAATGATGCGTGGAATTTATCCAGAAAAGAAAAAATTTAAATTTGTTGCAACATTTGAGATTTTATCAACAAAAATTTTTCCCCTTTAATTGGAATGCTCAAAGAGGGAATTCCTCTAAAAGCTTTGCTTTCAAAGACAAAAGATGAATTGAAAGGTTTTGGAATATCTTGGTTTAATCTACTAATCACATTTGATCATAATTGTACCCCTTTCAGTAATTTTAGCGCTGTATTCGTTTGCTGGACTCGATTCCACCTATAAAAGGTATAAAAATTTCTATTCTAATGTTCTCAAATTTAATTGATAGTTTTATTCAGAATTATTAGTTCTAACTTTATTAATTTTCGCCAAAAAATTTCTTCAAAGATATCGAGCAAAAGTATTCTAGTTTCTGGCATGAAAAATATGTCTAAAACTAAATTTTGATCATTTTAATGCTTCTGTTGTAGCCACTTTATGAAGAGGTTCTAGACTATATCATCCGAATGGCATCTTGAATATTATTCAATCAGGTAGTTTTTTTGCTTTTGAAATCTTTTGATTTCACGCATATTGCCTGATTAAATCATTCATTTCAAAAAGATTCGAATATTTTCACATGTAACAGTTGATTCTTTTCTTTTATTCACATACAATCATTATTTGTAAGAATATCTTATATAATTCCTGCTCTTTTTTCTCTAAAATGTCTCTAACTAAATCTGTACATCTGTTGGTATGCGTGTAAAATGCTCTAGCAAAATGATGAAACTTCCTTTCTCCAGCAATGCCATGCCATTTGTATATACCTGAATGAATAATATTCATTGAATAATAAGTTTATGATGACTTTTAATTTTGAAGATGGCTATTTGGTAACATGAGAGAACGACAATGGTTTAAAACAACCGAAGATGGGGTACAAAAAAATGGAATTTTTTTAAAAATTACCTTTGTTTCAGAATGCTTAGAATAGAATTTTTTAAACTTTCCCTGTTTTTGTTAAATTTACTCGATTCTGAATGAAAAAATTATTAGAAAACGTTCAGAATTATAAAATTTCCAAGATTTTGTTAATTTGAAGCATTAAAAATGTTTCTATTTTTCATCGATTTCGTTATCTCTGAAACTTTCTCAAGCTTAACCCGGATCCGTGGATATGTATCCTTAGTTTAGAAACTTTCTGATTCTTAGAGACCCAACTTTGTATCGACAGCATTTAATTCTATATCCCTAAATAATATGAATTATCTGATTGGGAAATCTTGACTGATCTCAATCTGATCAACAAAAAAGTCTTTAGCAAACATGTTTCATGAGTTAGACGGTTATGAATTAGATTCAACCCTGAATTACAAGTGAAAGATCCAATTTCTTAACCTCATCCCTTGTGCCGCAGCCATGTACACAAACCTATATTTTTCTTACACTCTATATTCTCCGTTCCTTTCTGATTTTAATGATTTTATAGTAAATATTTAGCTAGAAATTATTATATGATGAAAAATCTTTAGTTTAATTACCAATCAGTTGAATATTTCAATCAATAAACCAATCAGTAGGATTATGTTAGTTTTTTTATAATGTATAAATGAATTTTATGCCAGAGTTATTTCATAATGTGAGTGATAATTAACTGTTTAGAGGGAGAATAAGAGCTAAAATACGATAAAACACTCATTCGAATATTACTCACAATATCAACATATCACGATATTTGTTGATACGTGAGAACTTGGGGAAATCAATTGAACCTTTTAGGATTGCTAAATTTCCTATTCCTTCTTCTAATATGTTATAAAAATATCTTTATTTTATGTGAATATCGGATTCTTGCTCTCAGCCCTCTCGTACGCATTTGATTAGATCGAAAGATCTATTATTCACTGTATGAACAATCTCTTGAACTTTTATTTGAATCAATTGACCTCAGCTAAATTCCCCACTTCAAGTTTAGGTACTGGAGGAGAAAACATGATGGGAAAAGTAAAATTTCCCATATGTGAGAAGTCCCCGATCCCCCCTGCTTTTTTTCTAATGTGTGAATTCAAACAAAAACCCAGCAGAAAACAGAATAGGATCAGGTTACAATTTGTTTGCTTGCTACTTTTCTCTCTATCTTGTCCACAAAATTCATCATTTTTCACCCAAGGACTCAAATATTTACATTCTATTCTAATATAATGTTGAATTTTTTTCAAATTGAAAAACCATATTTACCATAATTAATGCAGAGTTGATGAAAATTTAAAGAGATTTTCTATTTTTATCACAATAGTGCAACACCATTTCAAGATGAAAATGTCATGAAGACCTATCAGAATATAATTAAAGCCAAGTTCACTTTCTCTTCGAGTTTGGATTTACGTTCGCAAGCAAAGTGAGTCATGAATACAATTTTCAATTTTGTTAATGGACAAGATAGAACTCATGGCTGATAGTTAACAAAGTAAAGTTTATAGATATGAATTTGGGAGCTTTAAGAGAAAAAATTTTCTGATTTGAAAAGAAGTCTTTCTAAGATCAGAATTAGACAAGAGGATAAAATTTGAAAAAATCCGATCTAATGATTCGCCTCATTATCGCCTGGGAGTTGAAAGTGGGCCTTATATTCTGGATTCCAAAACATCATTCGAATTCTTGATGAAAATAGTTTTTGTAAAATTCATATCAATTAGCTTTTGAGTTGACGATGATATCGGTTTTAAAATGAGATAAGTCTTCCATTTTTGTAAATCAAAGAAGAAAGCGATGCCATGGTTTTCACGAATAATGCCTTTATTTCGGGCATACTCATCAGTTTGATACATGTCATATATATAAGGTTTTATACTTGAGCAAAAAAGTTTATTGGTTATTAAATACTTGTTACATTACAATTGGCTTGAACTTGTAACCAGGTGAGCATAGTGTGGTTTATCATATCGTTAAAATTAAAATTGGGTGCTATATGGCGTGTATCAAAAACTTTGACTTTACCAGTGACCAAAATTGAAATGATAAAATTCAAATAAGAATTATTTTATTTAAAATATTTGGTAAAAAAGTAAAATTTAACTAAACTTTTTCAGCTGAAATTTTGACTGTGGTCTAATAACTACAGTTGGGATATTTACTATCAAAATTACATTAGAATAGGTGAATATAGGAACATTAATAACATGGCCATTGGCCAAGTGGTCGGGTACCTTTTTTAATCAAGAAACTATTAAACGTGTTGAGTATCTACTAGTCTCTTAGCTTTTTCAATCTAGAATGGAACAGCTACATGCTTTGATAATTTTTTCTTTGATTAAGGTTCAAAATTCATTCCATGAAAAGCTATGCTATAAAAATAAAGAAGAGCTGTAAAACTTGAACAAGTTATCTATTTATCCTTTAGCCTGTTCTTCTTTTTTTCATCGAATAAGGCCTAGATATTTCGTTTTTATTGGTTAATCAAATTTACTTTTTCTGAAAGAAAGCTTTCTCAAATTCGGATTCTTTTACAGACCTGGATCTTTTAATTTCATTTTCTTGATGAAGCAATTGATGATGTTATGATGCTTGTTGAAACCTAGATTTAAGCACTGAAAGAAATTAATTCTCAAAGGAAAACGTTTTATAAATTTTGAGTTCACACCAGAGATTTGGACGTCTTCTTTCTAACGTTTTCATATAATTTCTTTGAACTTTGCTCTTTAACTCACTATCATCTGGGAGTTGAATTTCTGTTTCTTGAACATTTTCACTACTATTTGAAAATCAATGATATTTCTACACATCAAAATCCCTCAAAAATGATGTTTCTGAAGAAAATTTGGAAAATGACGCAGTAAGATTCATTGAAAAAACTTTTTTTTTCCAATCGAAATTTTGTACAAAATGCTTACTAACCTCCCTTAATTATTTAGTTAATAAAACAGATTGTTTTTAATCCATAATATTTCTGTACCATCATATTTATAACTAACAATTTTTTTCTTCGTAAGGCGTATACGCCAAGTTAAATTATTCATAACAGTAAATAGATTGAATGAATCTATCGTCTGATTTCCTTGATGTAGGAGAGTCGTTTGTAAAGATACTACTTTTTAGGGAGATAAGAGAACAGCTTATTTAACATTAACACACTCTCAAAGTTTGTCTACATCAATGATGCTATCCAATTTCTCCATAATTTATACAAGTATATGCTCTCAAAATTTATATATTTATCATGGATGGAAAAACAGAGTCTGTCTCTGATGCCAGTTTTGCTTGAAAAGGAAAAAAAGATTTCCGTTGTCTAGAGGAACTCTTGTGTATTATTAATAATAGTTGTAAATTTATTCATTAATGTATTTTTCACTATTTCCTATTTGAATGAAATGATAATTTTTTTAAGCGGCAAACTATATACCGAAATCACTTCTAAGAAGGCAGTGAAATTACTTCAAAATTTTGATCAAATCTGGAATTTCAGTTTATGTATTAGAGAGAGACACTTTTCTTTTTGACACTTTCAATAGATTCTTTATGCTCCGTAATCGTGGTTTTGGATAACCGAATTTTAATAAATTTGGTTTTCTGATATTCATAAATCCCATTTCCCCTAAAATTTTTATTTTTTCTCAAATTGATTTTTTCAGGATGTATCAATACATTGTATTCAGATTCTGAATTTAAGAATATACTGAATTAATTTGACGTGAAAATCTGATTGAAAAAATGATGGCGTAGATTTAAAAATTTGACATCTTCAATTGATATTGGGAATAGCTAAATAAAATTTGATCAAAAGAAGATTCTCATTCTCAAAATCTGTGACTTTTCTGTTGAAAGTGGACGATTTTCGACTCCGAAGCCTTTTATAAATCTAAACTACTTCATTAGGGATTTATAGAATTTCTGTAAGGATAATTATGAGGGATGGAAATAAGGCTGAATTGTCTAATAAAATAAGAGGACGAGACAAGTATGCCTACATAAGTCTCTTCTTCTTGTAGACAAGAGAGATATACAGAGATATAGAGACAAGAAATAAGAATTCCATGTTTATACACTTACTTACAAGATGATTAGTTTCTTCCTCTGTGTACATAATAATATATCAGGATACTTACAACACTCATTGATTTATCCATGTTTACTCTTTTTCCTCTTGCCCATAACTATTTTCTCCTCTTTCAAGAATTATCACATGCAGAATCCATGGTTGAGCATGTAGTAGAATCATTTGAGGATGAATGTATTAAATTTATTTAATTCTTAAACAAAGCTGAAAAGTAGCTGAAATAATCTTTTTGTGTGTAGAGAAAGTAGATTAAAATTTTACAAACTGATTTTTCGACAAATAATTCAAATGTAGTAGTAAATTATTTTCAATGAATAATGAAGACGGAAAAAATTTCAAAAAAGTGCCTTGTAAAAATAGATTTGATAAAATATTCACGCATTCACTGAATACTATTCAGAGTCTAAATGTTTTTATTTTTTAAAGAAATAAAAAATGAAGAAGAGGAAGAAGGTATATTTAAATTCAGTCATAAATTACGAGTCATAATTATAAAATTAAAATTCTTTCTTCAGAGATTTGATTTCAAAGTTGATCGTTTTTGAGCCTTCTAAACGCCTTGGTATGTTAAAGGTAAGTCTAATCATCTGACTCTGGTGAATTCGAAATTTTTACTTTCATAATCTAATTTTTTCTAAGAATGGAGTAGAAGATATAAAGAGTCATCAATGGTTCAGTTCAGTAAATTGGTCTGATGTTATTTCCAAAAGATTAAAGGTAAACTACTTGAAAGTATTTTCGCGTAAATATTTTTTAAATACATGTTTATTTCATTTAGCCACCAATTAAACCAAAAGCACAGAGTGTTTCAGACACAAATTGTTTCGAATATTATGATGAAAAGGATATGAAGACAGTGAACTCTGCTAGCTCCAAGCATAGAAGTTTTTTCTCAGACTTTTAAGAATCCCCCGCATACAATCAGAAACCGAGTTACAATATAAATCTTATTTTTGTATAGAGCAATTTACCATTTATTACACGCAGAAGAAAAATTTCAAGATTTCTATGGTAAAATACATGTAGAAAAGAATACTGAATAAAATAATGGTGATATATAAAAAATACCTTTTTATGAAAGTTTATTTTGAAAAACATTTTATATATTAATTAAATGTAAGCCGGTCATTGTTAATTCAATTCATGAAGACAACTACTGCACTAAGAATACAATTTTTAAAAATCTGAGTTTTAATAAACTATACTTTAGTGTTTACTTATTTAAATAATATATATTAGAAAGTTATTGTAATTACAATAAAAGATTATAGTCATTTCATCATTGCTTAAACAATGTTTAATAGTCGATGGACATATCATTGCTAGTGGGATCTTTCTCCTTCGTTCTGAAGCACGAGCTGCCTTGGAGCCAGGTTTTGGGATCCAAATTCTGAATGTTGGATACGTCTGGATTCTATAGTATACAAAAGAAAAAAGATTATTAATTGGAAAGACAAGTATTTATTGAAGAATACTCCTAAATATAAAAAATCTAAATCAATTTCTCTTTACATTAAAAGCTTCAGCAATTTCTCGAGGTAATTCATCCGAGGGAAGTCCAATATATTCCTCGCCAATAGCAGGAACTTTGGTCTTGTCAAGGTCCTCGAAATACTTGTGAAGAAGCACATCTCTAGCGTTAATCCTTGTATTAGGGTTGTATGTCAACATTTTCTAAGGGAAAAGAGTTTCAATTAGAATATAAAGTATAAAGAGTTTATAAATCACCCGTAGTAGGTCCATGGCTGTTTGACTGAATGCAACGGATATTTTTTCGTGTGTCTCAAGACGATCAGGCCATTTAGGGAAAGTAGGTCCCTGATAGTTTTGAAGAGACCTTAAAGTAGGCCAGGTCTCCTCATCTGGTGTGCCAAGAATTTTGAAGATGGCAAATAGCTGATCGATTTCGGAATCTCCCCTGAAAATGGCTTCAGAAATGGCTAATTCAATGAATATACAGCCCATTGACCAAACATCCAACGAACAATTGTACCTCTGGCAGCCTAAGAGAACTTCTGGTGCTCGATACCAAAGGGTGACTACTTCGTGGGTTAAAGGACGAATAGGAAGTCCGTAGGCTCTAGCCAAACCAAAATCAGCCAATTTTACGACCATATTGACTTTGTCTACTAGAATATTCTGGGGTTTCAAGTCTCTGTGTAAAATTCGTCTCATATGACAATAAAGGAGTCCTTGCATCATTTGATACATAAAATTTTGAACTATTGAAGAGTCCAACCGTTTACGACGATATGAGTCAAGAAATTTTTTCAAATCTTCGTTTACATATTCAAATACAAGATATAATTTCCCGTTTTCTAGTATAACCTGTTCTAATCTGGAGGAAAGATTAATTGATAATTTACTAACGCAACAATATTTTTGTGCTTAAGCTCTTTTAACAATGCCATTTCTCGTATGGAGGTTGCCGGTACACCTTCTTCATCGTTTTCCAATCTGATTTTCTTAAGAGCTTTCATCTCTCCAGTAATCCTATTTTTGCATTGGTAAACAACGCCATAAGTACCTTCTCCAATTTTGAGACGTCTCTCAAAATCTGATAGAGCATAAGGTCCTCCTGCAGGCATTGAAATTTAAGCGCTGGTTTTTAGTGTGAGTAAATTTTAATAAAACAAATCTTGAATATTCAAAATTATTTTGTTTAAAATGAAATATAAAAAGAGTCACAATTAAATTTGAAAAACACAATTAAACATGGGTGCCTACTCGTCCCGACCTAACATGAAAATAGAATCTCATGCTGATGTTAATGAGTTTATCAGTTATTGTACTGCTTCTGTTCAAGGTTGGCGTATCTCCCAAGAAGATGCTCATATAAACAAACTTTTCTTTGATCAAGAATCAAAATCATGTCTTTTCGGAGTGTTCGATGGACATGGCGGTCCTGAAGTCGCTAGATACATAGCCGCCAATTTTCAGGAAATTCTCGAGGATAATGAAAATTTTAAAGCTATGCCCAAAAATGTCGCTAAAGCTCTAAAAGACGCATTTTTAAAGTTGGACGCTCGTATTGCTGAACCTCAGACTAGAGCTGCTCTAGAGGAGCTAGCTAGTGAAGATGAAATGTCCGATGACGAAGACGAGGAAGGAATCAAAGCTCTTTGCGAAGAAGCTGATGAACCTATTGAGAAGCTTATAGAAAAGTATGGCGGTGAAGACAGTATTCCCGAAGAAACAAAGATGTTGCTCGATATTCGTAGGAAAAGTCAACTTCTGAAAGATGATAAGGTTTCTGAAAATAAAGATGATGAGAAGGCAGATAAGTCAGTAGAGAAAGATAACAAGGCAGATGAAAAAGTTTCGGAAGAAACTGAAAATAAGTATGATGTCGAACTTGATCTTAATGGTAAATCTGAAGATGCTGAAGAGAAGGACGACGAAGAAGAAGATGAAGAGGACGACGATGATGATGAGGAAGATGAAGAGGATAGCCTAGATGATGATTCCGAAGATGATTGTTCTGAAGATTCTGAAGAAGATGTCAAGAATATGTTTGGAGATGGCATTCCAGGATTCTCTAGTGGTTCCACTGCTTGTGTTTGTCTAATTGTTCCAGACAAAAAGACTCAAAAAGTGAGGCTAGTAACAGCAAATGCTGGTGATTCTCGTGCTGTGCTCTGCCGAGATGGCAAATATATAGATCTTTCTCTTGATCACAAGCCTGAAGATGAAAAAGAACTTGCTAGAATCAAGAGTGCTGGTGGTTCTGTTAATGACGAAGGTAGGGTTTGTGGAGGTCTTAACTTGAGCAGAGCCATTGGTGATCATAGTTACAAGAAGAGAGAAGATCTCAGTTTATCTGAACAAATCATTACTGCTGATCCAGATGTATGTGAAGTTGAATTGGAGCCAAAACTTGATAGATTCATTGTGATTGCCTGTGATGGTATCTGGAATTCAATGACCAGCCAAGAAGTTATCGATTTTGTAAAAGCTAGACTTGATGATAACTCTCTTATTCGTAAATGTCGCAAAGAGTTTCCTGATCCTAGTGATAGTGAATATGACGATGATAACGAATCGGAAGAGGACTCTGAGGAAGAAAATGCAGAAGATGATGACAAAGAGATGAAAACCGATGGTGAAGAAAACAAATCCAAAGAAGAAGCAAAAAAGGAATCTGATGACGAGATTAAAAAGACTGCCAAGAACCTCTTGAAAAAATTGAATGGTAAGAAGAAAGATTCAAAACAAGAAAACGGTGATGAAGAAAAGGAGAAAAATGGCGAAGAAACTACAAAACCAGAATTACCCCTGCCAACGGATCAGGCTGGTATTCTCCGCGAAATTGTTGAAGACTTATTCCACTATATTGTTGCTGATAAAACTTCTCCTGATGCTGTTGGCTGTGACAATATGACTTGCTCTATTATCATGCTCAACGACCTTGAATCATATGCTAAACAAGCTACTGCTGAATTGGAAGACATCAATCCAGCACTTCCAGATCAGACAATGAACACCACAGACGTTGTTGTCAAAAAGAGAAAAGCTAATGAAGTCGAAGAAAACCAAGATGCAAAGAGAATCAAGACTTGATTTATATATCTAAATGCAATGAGACCTAAAATATAATAATCTAACTTGTGTATTGTACTCAATATATTTATTTTTATAAAGGCAAATTTACAGTTATAGTTTCTTTTATTTTTAATCAATTCATTAATTTAGTAGGGAAAGCTTCTCTGACAGTTTTTGACTGAATTTTTTCACAAACAGTTGACTTTGAGCGTTGAGTAGTTGTACCATGGTCTCATAACTTTTAACGTTGAATTTGTCATCGACCAAGTCAAACTCTTTAGATATTATTTGAAAGCCTAATGATGATACCTTTACGCATAGCTCGTCTCCTTCTAGTGTCTCAACATTTAAAAACGCCTCGGACTCATTGAATGGCAGTTTTTGGGAAATAGATATAAGTTTAACTCCAAAACTAAATTCTTCTACAGCCGCTTCAGCTTCAGTAGAGCAAAGATCTTGAAATTCTCTTGACATAAATTATTAATGTCACTTTCAAGAATTATGCTACTGATCTATATTAAATAAGGTGAGATTGCTAAAAAGTTTTCAAGATTTGTGAAATCCAGACTCAAGATTTAATCTATTAAATTTAAGTTAAATTATTTAACACTTTTGAACAGAGAAACAATTTAAACTAATTTTAGAATTTAAAGTTAGTATAAAGTTTAGTTATAATAAATGCTTTTAACTAAGTTTGAAAGTCAAAAATCCAACATTCGGTCGTTTTAGTTTGTCATAGTCATGGGGGATGCATTTCTCTGCAAAATATGCCATAAATTTTACAATTCTGTATGTTTTATTTATTATCATTATTTTATTTAAGAAAGCAGAGCTCGATTCTCACAAAGATGCTGAGCACCGAAAGAAACATGTATGCCCCCTATGTACCCGATCCTTTAATTTGGAAAATAAGCTAAGGCGTCATTTCAGCTCAGTACATTCAAATGAAAGACCTTTTGTCTGTAATTTATGTTCAAAAGGATTCTCTCGTAAAGATAAACTAAACGATCATATTCGTCGCCATAATAAGGCTATGAAGTTCTCTTGCAACTTTTGTGACAGCATGTTCGCTATGCGTTCACATCTCAGTAATCATTTGCGTACCGTTCATCAGGCTACACTAATTAAGAGTTCCAATACTGTAATGACCAATTCTGAAAACTCTCCTCAAAGCTCCGTGTATGATTCCCCTATTGAGTCTACACCTCTTTTCAATCAGGACAATTTGAAAATTTTAATTTCATCTGGAGTATCTCTAGGTCAAAATCCAACAAATCAATTTTGTGATAATGTTTCAGATCAAAACATTCATTATTCTTTCTCTTCGAGCCATCTTTACCCTCAAAATATCAACTCAAATCAATTCGAATGTTTGTCTTTGAAGGAATTCAACCAAAGTAATGACTTGGTTACCATGGTGAGTTTAAATCGAAAACATTTGAGAACATCTTTGTAAATATCAACTTTTTATCCTTTTCTAGAAAAATGGAGAGACAGGCATTTTAAATCTGAATAGCTACCGAGAACAAGAGAGCTTTGGCCCTACTCAATGTAAAAGTCTAGATTTATCCAACCACGACTCTTCAAGTTGGCTTAATTCCCTGTACTATTTGGCAGGAAATGCATTTCACCAACGACAACAAATGCGTCAAGATGAGTTTACAACCTCTTGTCAAGATTCCAACTTGAAATTTATTCAAAACAATTTCCAACAAATTCATAAAATCAAGAAGGAAGATAACCCAAGTCTATTTTATTGTCAACCAATACATATGACAACAGATGAAATTTCATCCAAAATCGAATCTATCCACTACCCCGAGACTGAAGGCAAAGAAAACTTTAATCCAGTCCAAAAGCAACATTTGCTCACTTCCAATCTTCAGCAATCTAGCTTTCAAAATGTCCCTTTCGACGTCAATACCCTAAACATGGGATACACAGATTTTAACCAAGATGCACAACTCAATCAGAAATTGCCAAATCAATCCAAGCTTGATAATTTTCCACTGATCAAGTTAGAAAACTTTGCTTAAAAGCACCAATAATGACACACTGCCATTTTCAGTCAGTTTTTATTTGTCAGTCACTTGATAATTTCATCAAAACACTCATACATTAGAAACCTAAGAGTATGCATTTTTTCGCTTCCGATAGAAACAACTTAATTATTATTCATTAAAGTATGACTTACCAAAGATGTGAATGAAGTCCTTGTACATCATTCTTTTCATTGTCCTATCATCAGAAAAGATTTTGTCCTATTTTTTTACTTTCCACCTTATTCATATTAGAGACTTGCTATTTCTTCATGTTAATTCATCCGTTTAATTTAAATTTTTAGCCTGCCCAGTTTTGCTGGATCATACTATGTGAAGTATGGGTTATTATCATTTATTATTATTAGAACCAAGAAGGACTTTGTATTCTGTTATCTTGGTCAAGATTTTAAACATAATCAGAGTGAACTATCGTTATCATTGCTATCATTTTTTTTGACACAAAACACAAAAGATTTATTATAGAAGATTGTCTGGAAACCTTGCTATATTTTTTCTACAAATAAAAAAACAATTTTACTACTCAAAAATACCTATCTCTCCTCTTCATTGAAAGTAGAAACTTTTGAGAAAATCATTAAGCAGTAGTAAAGCGTATGTTTACGCAAAATAAAAATAGCCTTTACTGAAGAGTCTCTAGTTCTGGGAATAATTTGGATTGTCAATGACAACTTGTCATTCTTTTGTTATAATAATAAACTCATTCGGGCTTACACGTGCAAGCCCACCAGATTATTATGATAAAAATTACAATCTGACAAAAATTTCGCTGATTAAAAATATATATTCATTAAAGAAGCGTAAAGAGCCTACCAGCAGTACTTATAAGTTTTGACTTGTTTATACTACACACAGTGTGTACATCGGTAATCAATGATTGATTAGACTTGTTCATTCATGAAATTCATGATTCAATTTCAAAAGTAACAAGTCTATGAATAAATCTTTATATTTGCATTTGGGAAAAAGGATTACATGAGCTGTGTGGATTGAAATAATCCTCCTTTAGCTAATTATTCTTGTTAAGCTCTTGCGAATTTAATTCCTTGACAATTGTATTATCCTGTGAGAAAGAAGAAAAAGATAATCAAGATATGTATTATAATTTATAATTTACAACCTTGGACTGAATTTGAAATCTTTTGGGTTATATTCTCAATCTTTAACACTTATAATTCAAAAAGTAGTCCCAAATTTATTCGAAATACAGTTCTGTTTTGGAATCTTTCCCATCCTAAATCAAATCCCATTTTTATAATATTCATCCTCTTCAAAGTTACTTTGATTGGACGTTACATGAATTTACGCTTTATATTATGGAAAGAGAATCTAATGGTATTTTGAGTTTCTTACATGTCAAACCAACTAGAAGAGAAAATGGATCAATTCTGAGAAATATTTAAAATAAGACTAAGTTGGCTTAATTGGTCTAAGTAGGAGGATAAGAAAGATGGCAAGCCCTGAGGAATGGACTTACGAAATAGAGAATACAAAGTTAAGCCTGAAGAAAAATGGTTATTGCAGTATATTTGCTCGGAAGATCAAGTAAGAAGGACACTGGTGTTACTAGGCATCTTAGACAAGAAGAACATGCAATTTTAATTTATAATTTTTCCATTTTATACAAAAATCCTGATAACGACAGCATAGATGTAGGGATGAAAGAAAAATTACTCATAATCTTCAACTACCCTGGCCTATGTGAGCTTTTTTACTTTTCTCTTCACTGTTGCTATTGATTGGAGAGTTTTGGTGTTTCTTTCAGCAAAAATGCAAGCTAGAAAATCAAAAGTTAAGAATTCGGACAAGTTAACAATTTGAAATTAAGATTAAGTAAAAACTCTTGAACGGATTTGTGTAAAAGGACAAGATCAATATAAATATTTTTCTGACTTTTTCCAAATTCTCATACACGATATGAGACAAGTTCATCATCATCAGAAATGAAATGGTAAGAAAATCAATCATATTTTTCACTATTTCAACATTCCCTATGAAATCTAAACCTCAATGTTTCATGGTAATCTCAATGACCTATGGAGTATTACTGTTGATCTAAACTCTCTTGAGTTGGCAACAATTCCTTAAATGTGAAATAATTTACCTCTGAATTGTCTCGACTAAAAGTTTCGTTGTTTGATTTTTCCTTTTTAACTGAGGGAATTCCATATTCGGAATAATCTCTAATCTTGGGTGGCTCCCCTAATAAATTCATAGAAGCTTTTCTTGTCAAACTATTGGCCAGATTCTCTTCACTTCCAGTTCTCAGAGCTAAATTGGAGTCTCTCAACATTGTCGTCGGATTGTGATTCCCGAATTTCATCAAGTTAGCCTCAGAAGCCGACGGTCTTTCCTCTTGAATTGAGCTAGTCAATGATGAGTTACCACTTTGACAGTGAGTGTTGAAACTTCGTGAACTCCTCCTTGGCCTTTGGACTTTACGAGGACTGGACGAAGCAATTAAACCAGACCGATAGTTGTACAAAGAACCATCATCCAAGAAACTTTCTGTATTGTCGACCTGTCGTTGATTGTAGAATGCCTCCATAGGTGTATCATTATTAATTTGATATTGATGTTGACGATGGATAGCTGGTGAGAATGACATGTTTTGGTGGGAAGCATTAAGATGATTAGTTTTCAAGCCAAGAGTTTGATGATATGGTGTTTCATGAAAAGATATATCATGAAATCTTGTTTCATAGGCGGAACGATGCATTAGACTGTCATTTACAACGGGGGTTTGTTGTTTCTAAAAAAGAATTTAATTATTGTTTTAATAATATTGAAACCAAAAATTGCTATAATCTATGAAAGTAAAGCGTTGTCTATAGAATTTCATGACCTGATAATGAAACTGATGGGATCATGTCAACTACATGTACAATGGACATTGTCAAATTTCATCGAATATCACTATTATGACCTAGATTCAAAAGAGAACTCAAAGAACCTGTTGGTAATCAAGAAAAGTTGGTTAGAAAGAGTTCAGAATAATTTTTTTAAGCTTGACAGAATGTAAACAATTTGAGAACTCAACATTAGTTAGCATAGACCCGGAATCACGTATATAGACATTAGGGTAATACAAAATTTTATTTATTTCGAACAATGTTTTTATGTCTTAATCAAAAATTGATGTTTTAACCATGAAAAACACATTTTTGAAAATCAAAATGAAAATTTTTCATCTTCTGATATAAAAAATCCTATTTTCCCTAAAATCATCAAAATTTACCTAATTTCCTGTGACTTTCTTCCGACATGTGAAAGAACACTCAATTTTTACTATAAGCCCTATTTTTATTCAAAATGTTGCAAAAACTATTCAAAAATCTCAATTTTGTCTTTCTCGTAGTAAAATTCATTGAAAAAATCTTGGCGCGTGTTCAAAAATAGTCATCTTCAATCGAGATTTTATATATCAGAACAAACTCGAAAACGTATGGTTTTAAAGGAAAAAATGCTTAGTTTTCGATAATCTTCAAAATGAGATTAAGGCTGGGAAAAGTTGAAGAATTTGGCCTACTCTAATAGACATTAAACTAATGTTTGTAAATTTGTTCTGATTGTAAAATCCCAACTCACAACGAAATGATTACTTTGTCCCAGAGCATTCGCACCAACGTAAACAACATTATTTGAGGAGCTGATGGGATTCGATAGAACGTGAACTGACTGACTAGCACTTATGTTTCCGTTATGCTGTTGGCTAGGATGCAGAAATGAGGTATCATTAAACTGATATGAATAGTTCTGTTCTTGAGTCAACATCATCTGAGGACTGACAGGACTCTTGGCCATGTAAAAGTTATGACTGCTCATGTTGGGAAGACATAGACTGTGTACACGTCCATTCTGACTAGCGTAGACATCGTTTATCGAAGCGATATTATTGTGAAACATTCCTGAAAAGTAAAAAATATTTAGTAAATCTCCATATATACAAGAATATAGAATTTCTTTAATGAATTATACTTTTAACTTCAGTTTTTCTTTAGTGTACTTAAAACTGTTCGAATTTCTCAAGGTGAAATAATCTCAGTTTCTATCTAACTCTAAGATGACTCTTTTTAAGAGAATTTGAAAGTCGCATGAATGATTTACCTTGGCACAAAGCCTCTTCAAAATGTTGAATCAGAATAATTAATCTCTAAGCCTTTTCCTACCAGATATTTTATCCTTAAACTTAATCCAATATACAAAATAATGTTGACAATTCATAAGAACTATCAACAGAATTAGTATTGAATGTGGTTTAGATCCATTCTAAGACTGAGTGAACTAGAAGGTTTCCATATGTTAACCTGTCACGATCAGTTCATTTCTACCATCAAATATTTGTAGTCTAAATCAATAGGACTACATAGTCTAATTCGATCTTTTATAATCTTTTTGTCCATATAAGATATTAGACACTGGACTGTAAATGAGAAAAAAAAACAGTTTAGAGTGTAGCATGATGAACGTTGGAGGTAGATTTTGTAGATTTCTAGCATAGGTCAGAATTTGAATGGGCTCTTCAGGAGAACTCGAATGATGTGTAAAATATATGGTCCAAAACCTATTTATGAACTGATTGCAATGTTTTTGCATTAAAATTAACAGGAAGAAAAATTTACAGAATTTAATTTCAATCATATTTCTCATGATAGAAGCTAAACCATCTTTCTCATAATTCTAAATTCCATATAGTGCAAATGAAATGACTAATTGAAATTGGCAATATCAAATCGGACAAAATATTCACTCTCAACCACATTTTCACCCAGGGAAAATAAAATTGAACATATTAATAGAATTGAAAAATCTATCCCTAACGCTCTCAAACAGAGAATTGATATGCTTTTAGTCGGATTTTTTTTTCATGTTCATTTATAAATAAAATAAATTTTTCTGGGCTATCTATATTTTGACAGCTTTTGTCTGAATTGCATTTTCATGTTCTAATTGGATCAATAAAAAGTTTCCTTCTACTAATTACTCTAAGATCAACAAGAGATAAATAAATGATTAAAATTTACATAATTATGAATAGAATCTTATATCTTCAAAAGATTATTAGTAAAAGTATTAGATTTAATCGGAATAATAAAAACCCTTTCTAAAGTCTCTTTCAGACGTTTCAGTACTGTGATAGTCAAGTACATTCTTCTTAAGTGGATGCAATAGCATTATTCGTGATATCGAAATTTGAGATAATTAGTTAATTTTATGTTATTCAAGTAATCGTAAATTAACACAGAAAAAATACTTGCAAATGGTAATAGAACATATTGGTAGAACAGAGATAAACCTTTAGAGAAATTAGAATTGTTAATAATGAAATGGTTTCATTAGATGTAAGTTCACAGTTTCCTAGTATACCTATAGAGGAGAATCTTACTATCATCAAATCTTTCATGGATAAACATGATGGTTTTGAAATGCAAAGTAATGAGATTGCGTCTCTCATTAGAATCTGTTGTACTAATGATCCATTGTCATTTCAAAACAAAGTTTTCATTCAGAAAGATGTGAAAGCTATGGGATCACCTCTTAGCTGATATCTTTTTAGGTTGGTTAGAAATGAATAAGATGTCAGAAACTATAAATAATTTCACTGATGTTTACATCAGATATGTCGATGACACTTTTACTCTGATGAAACCTACTATTTTCATGAAGCTTAACTTCAAAAGTGATGGTTACAGTAATGATATAAAAAGAAGAAGACTTAATAATCTCATCGATCAACATTATAATAATATACAATTGAAAATTGTATTTAAACACAGAGATTGTTTAGTTTGATTCATATGGATCTACTCAAGCCTGAAGAGAAGACTCTATTAGTTTATAAATTCCAGTGTGAATGTGGTGCTTCGTACATAGGAAGAACTATTAGGAAATTGTCTTCAAGATCCAATGATCATCTACATAAGGATACCGCGGTTACTAGACATCTCAAGCAGGTAAACCACGCAGCTTCAATTTCGAATTTTTCCGTCCTATACCAAAATCTTTCATCCACATGTATAAACCTAATTTGTGTTTTTTACCTTTTTCTCTTCACTGTTTCTATGTATTGAAAAGTTTCTGGTTTTTTTCAGCGATCATATTTTTCTTAAAAATAATTTATCTACTTAATTTCAAATGATTAATGACTAATTCCTAAGTTACAGGTAGTCCCATATTTCAAAATCATTTCTTCTTCAGGAAATGAATGTTTCTGGAGAAAAGATATCCATTTACATCACATTGTCGTGGAGACGGATAAGAAACACATGCTTAGAAATAAATCTTGTCATGCTCTCAAGAAAAGTAGCTGTAGCTAGTAATTTATACGATCAATCTTGTAGAATTCAATTCAAATTTATCATAAGTTTAGGCATAATTTTGACTTTGACCCATTGTAAACTACTGAGTCCTAAAATCAAATTTGTCGATTACAAAGTCCTCGGAAAAATTAGTCACATGTTTAATGAAACTTTTTATTTACAAAGTTTGATTAAATACTGTATACAAATGTTATACAAATGTATCAAAATATTCTCCATTCTTTTCTACGCATTTCTGCCACCTTTCTATTCCTTTTCTCCAAAATTTTCGAGATTTTTTAGCACGTTTGAGGTTTCAATAAGCGTTAACAGAATTCAAAACATCTTCGAGTTGAAGATTTTCCCTTTCAAATGATGTTGTAGTGAACGGAAAAGATGAAAATCCGTCGGAAAAAGATCTGGACTATAGGGTGGATGCATCTAGTACATCCACAATGGACTCCTCAAAAAATCTTTTTGCCTGTTGCGAAAAATGAGGTCTGGAATTATCCTGCAAAAAGGTTATTCTTCCAAATCGAGGGTATAACTCCCTCAACTTCTCTTGCATTGCCCTAAATGACTGGATATAATGGTCAGTATTTACAGTCTGATGACGCTCCAATAGTTCGTAGTGAATAATTCCTCTACGACACCAGAAAATTGTGATCATCACATTCTTTGCCAACTGATTTGAGTTCGGTTGAGTGCACTTCTCACCACATTTATGCCATGATCTCTTGTGGCTAGGATCCTTCAGGAATATACATTTTTCATCTGTCGTGATGACACTATTCAAAAAGTTGTCGTATCTCAAGCGATGAAGAAGTCTTCTGCAACATTCGACTCTCTTCCTTTTCTGAGCATCAGGGATCAAATGAATTTGTGAAGTTCTCTTCACGTAAGACACGTACAACCGAAGAAAAGGAAACGTTTAAATCAGCAAAATTTCTCTTGATGACAAATGTGAATTCTCTTCAACTTTCTCAACAATAGCCTCTCTTGGGATGGTTGAAGGGCGTCCTTGTCTTGGTTCATCATCAAAATTCGTTTTTCCATTCTTGAATAAACCGTACCACTTTTGAACATTGATACATCTACATTAATAATTAATAATTGGACAGAAGTTAAAAGTTTTGTTTTGTAAGCTTGAAATAGCTTCTTTTTCCTTGACTATCTCAAACTTTAATCGGTAATCAAGATTCATTCTCACAAAAATCAACTGAAAGAGAAAATTTTGGATTAGTCCCCTACCAAAATTGAGATCTGAATTGAATTTTTGTGGTAATCCTCTCCATGTGATTAAGTTAATGACTTTCTTCTATTTTCAACTAAAAATTTTATACAAAAATCTACGTTTTACTCCCGTTTAGTTAGTCAAAAAAAATATTCATGATTGTTTTGCAGATTAAGCTTCGGGAAATTCATGTCAAATTTATTTCTATAAATTTACAGAAACCAATAATTTTAAACAAAAAGACTTATGTTTTTGATAATACAGCATATATGAATGTTGACACTTTGAATGATTAAAGTATTTGGAGTGTAATAAATCATTGCATCTAGAGATCAATTAATATATCAGTAAAAAATACAGCACCTATCTGATAAGTGATTAAATTTCAACCATTTTTGATGTATTTTGAGAGATTGAACAATAGATAAGTACTCGAAATAGTAACTCCTGTACTTGATTGCTAGGAACGACTGATTTTCTAGAAATTTAATTTCTTTTTAGCTTACCAGAAATGATGTTGATTAAATAGAAAAATCATTTGAAATTTATTCTACAGAGTCAGGAATTTTCCGAATCTTAGTTAAAATTTCGGTTTCATTGATTTTTAAATAGTGAAAATGATCAAGAAGACGAAATCCAACTCCCAAACGGTAATGAGATAAATCCTTAGTTGAAAAACGATTAATAATGGATAAGATTATATTAAATGAAGATATATTTGATATATTATCTATGGACCTAGAACAAAATTTGGCGTCAGATCTCAATTTTAAAAATGACCATATTTTTCCTAAAAATAACTTTTTCTTCGAATCGTTAAATTGGGCAACATGATCTAGATCCCGAAAAAAATTCTATTAGCATATTAGCTTAAAAGGCATAGATTCCCAACATCATATAAAACAACTTACCCTTCATAATGTACTGTTAATAGGAGGATTTCTCTTCTAACATAATTAAGTAAAATCATATGTGAATGACATTGTATAAAATTACAATTCAGCTCTTTAAGGATATAAAGCATGTCCTTTTAAAATATGCTTATGATCTAGAATTCATCTTTAAAATAAATATTGGAAGAAATCACAGCTTCTTCTCACTACTACGAAGTCGTGGGGCTTCATTTTAATTGAGATCATATATCAGGACAACCAGTTTTTGAACAAGTAGATCATTTTTTATTGTACATCTATTTATTTTCATATAAATTTGAGATTTTCTTCAAACAAAAAAAATACAACCAAAATATATTTCTGTATTTATCATGTGAGGATTTTTGTAAATTGTATGATCTCAATTTATCATAATTCCTCGTCTGAATAATCTGCGAGCCCAATATCACACAAATATCTGGCGAGTTCTTTTTAAGAATAAACACACACAAGAAAATAGGCTTGATAAAAAAGAGATTTTGGTGTCTCTTCATGAATGTATTGAGAGCAGTTTAAGACGTTCAAAGGAAAAACCGAATAATCTCTAGACATGTATTACATTTTTAAATAAAAGCAACTCTAAAAAATATATTTAAATGCCAGAAATGTTTGTCTAATATGGGAAAATACATAGAAATATATGATCCAAATTCACATAGCACAGCGTGAAAAAAAATTCGCGTCAAAACATAGAAAAGTAACAAAGAAAATAATCAAATTACACGATGTTGATGCCCACCAATCTAAAGTTGGTTGATATGAAGTTCGGAATCTATGATTTTTACAGAAATCTCGATATTTTCATCAAGAATTCGAATTTGTTAAAGATTTCCTGGAATCCTACTCATGCTACCCACTTTTACCATTTGAAGAAAAGAAATCTGAAAAATATTATAAATTTTTGTTGATTTGAAAGTGGGAAGCTGATCGAAAGAGTTTTTTCAGGATCAAGATTAGACAAGAAAGCTGACTAGCACCGTCAAGTTATCGACAGTTACCCCATTTTCGAGAGATTTTGAATTATCGAAATTTCATTGATTTTCAAGCAGTGAAAATGATCAAAAAAACGAAATTCCGCTCCCAAACGATAATAAGGTCAAGCATAAGATTCAGTTGAATTGATTTTCTTGTCTAATCTTGATCCTGAAAAAACTTTTTCGATCAGCCTCCCACTTTCAAATCATCAAAGATTTTCAGCTCAAAGTTCGAAAAAATGGGATTTTGGCGCCAAATGGGAATTTGAAAAATGACCATATTTTTCATAAAAATAATTTTTTGCAGATTTCTTTTCTTCAAATGGTAAAAGTGGGCAGCATGAGTAGGATTCCAGGAAATCTTTAACAAATTCGAATTCTTGATGAAAATATCGAGATTTCTGTAAAAATCATAGATTCCGAACTTCATATCAATTAGCTTTAAATAAATTCATTAGTTTAAAGGGCAAAATATCGTTTTCTCCTAAGAATATCCTCGTTTTATATTTAAATTAACAGATTTTGGGCTCATTTCAAATTATTAGCAAAAATTGGTCTAGGAGATAAATAATAACTAGCTAGTTAACTATAGTTAGCGAACGAGGCGTAGTGGTATCTCTCTCACCTCTCATTAGGACCCTCTTACTCTCGGTCCTAGGTTTGAGACTGGGTACATTGAAAATTCTATCACTTTTTTTTGTTAGACAGAAAAAATATCTCTGTTCACTTATTTGTAATCATAATTATTTCTATATATAAATATAAATGTTTCAACTGCAGAACTTTTTGAGGATTTCTAGTTGACCAGATGCAAAACGAGACTAAACTAATAAGAGATAATTCGCAAAAATCTTTACGCTATAGTAAAAGTTACAATAATATTATAACAGTAATATAATTGGTAGTAAATTCTATGTCAACGATGATGATCTGTATTCCTTGATCCCTAACTCTTTCTCTAGTCTAACCATTTTAGGCGATTTTAATATTCCCTCCGTTGATAATAAGCCTATAGTTCCAGCCAATTATGATATGCTTATTTCGAAATTCAACTTAAAACAAATAGTTACTATGCCTACTCGTTTTAATAATATTCTGGATCTTGTTTTCACTAACTCGTTTATCTCATCTTCCGCAACTTCAATACATTTCTCGAATCATAATCTAATTCAAATTAAATCTGATGGTCTGTCACAATACGCGATGTTCTACTCTAATGTGAAAAGAACGGTTGACTTCAAAAGACTAAACTTTCTGTATTCCCGTTATAAGGAATTTCTTTTTTACAATGATAATTTCAATTCTTTCATATTTGATTTCCTAATTTCTAATTCTACCAGAGTTACGGTTAATTCCCGAAAAACTCTTAACTCCCTTGATGATCTTGATCTCGTTTGCATCGATTCCTTCGAAAAAATTATTGCCAAAGATCTCAAATTTTGTCCTAGAAGAGGTTGGTCTAAATTCAAACAACTCTTGAACTTTAATAGACACTCTTCCATTGGTAATTTTACTAATCTTGACGATAATTCATTCTGTGAAAAAGTAAACAATTACTTTGTCTCCTCTTTTAATTCGTCTGAAAATATAGAGCTGTACAACCTTGTTCCTCTTCTCCGCCTTTTATAACACCTTCACTTATTATTGAGCTTATGGAATCGGCCAAAACTAAAACTAGAATTGATTCCAAATTTAACTCCTTCAACCTCATCAAGGCTCTCCCTCCATGCTTTCTTATTAACTTAGCGAATTTTATAAACGCTATCCCTGATGATTGGTTCCTCATTACAATCACTCCTATCCCCAAGTCTAAAAAATATTCAAATTTCTCTGATTTAAGACCGATCTCTTCTTTAAATATCTTTCTTTCGATAATTGATAGATTTCTCACCTCCTTAATTTCCGATGCACTTCCCTTTCCCTTCCCTGATCCTACTCAACATGGTTTTATTAGATCCAAAAGTACATGTTCTAATATACTAGATTTTCTTAATTACTCGTTGCCTCTTAAATCTTCCGGTAAATTCATTATTATTCATTTTATTGATCTTTCGAAAGCCTTTGACCGCCTCAAATTCTCTTATATTGTCAATAAACTCATCTGTTTAGGTTTGGATAATTCTCTTATTAATATGATTATTCTTTTTCTTACGCGTCGTAAACAATCGGTTAAATTCAATTCCTTTACTAGTTCTTATTGTGAAATTTCCTCAGGCGTTCCTCAAGGTTCTTCTTTAGGTCCTTTGCTTTTTAATTTATGCATGTCGGATATCCAAATTCCTGACAATATTGGTAAGATTTTTAAATACGGGGATGATATTAAAATTGTCTATAATGTGAACAACTCTCTCGACATTATAAAAATTAATAATTATTTTGATTCCTTCAAAAATGTTCTTTCTAAAATGGGCCTGGAAATCTATAGATCTAAGTGTAAACTCCTTTTGCCCAATGGTCTTCCTGATACCTTTCTCTCTAACTTTCACCTTCCTGGTGAGTTCGTCAACACTACTATTGATCTAGGTTTTGAATTGGATGCTTCCTTAAAAATTGCTCCTTTGTCTAAAATTGGTCTGATTAACTCCCTAATCTATGTAATTAATCTTCCTCATTTGGATTACCTTTCCCCTCTCCTTCCTCATATCAATAACTCTAATTTGCTTACCATTGAAAGAATCCAATACAGATTTCTTCATTCCTGTTTTCCTAATATTGATTCTTATAATTCACTAATCTCTATCTCTGGATTTGATCCCTTATGGTTGAGAAGATCGGCTTTCATAATTAAAAATTTCGCCTCTTTCTCCGAACCAATCTGTAAATGTTATTCCCTCCGTTACACAGCCTACTCGTACCATTTTCTCCTCAATCAATTTAGATGTTTAGACTCTAAATTTACGCTCTCGGATTGTGATAACCTTTATGATCTAAAATAAATAATCTAACAAAAAATAATCTCTTATTTAAGAACTAAACTTGATTACTCTTTGTCTCTTCTTTACTCTAATTTACATTTGACTGAATAAGTCCCCTTTTTGAGACCTTTTACATTCAATAAAGTTAAACCTCTGAATGTGAGATAAAAGTTCGAATTGATTTAGCACCTGGCTTGTTGTCGTAGCACACTTTGCAATCAATTTCTATTCAGTTTGTATTAGAGACTAATTCTGCTGAAGGACCTTAAGAGGATGTGCCAACCGCAGAAACCCAGGATTTTATGATTTAAAAAAACTATATTTTGAACATCTATGATTTCTCTGTACATATTTATCTTATTTATATCAATTTACATAATATAATGTTGCAAAAAATATCTTCTTTACAATATAAAAACCATGTTATAAAAAAAAGAAATTATTATTCCCTCTTTAATACT
The DNA here is from genome assembly GCA_012064415.1 of Gyrodactylus bullatarudis. Classification (NCBI taxonomy): domain Eukaryota; kingdom Metazoa; phylum Platyhelminthes; class Monogenea; order Gyrodactylidea; family Gyrodactylidae; genus Gyrodactylus; species Gyrodactylus bullatarudis. Next base: position 153,710 of record SSNU01000104.1, read on the forward strand.
GAAATGAACATTGACGTCTCATGGTTATTAGTTTTAGAAACAAATAATAAATTCCGGTTCAGGACTTGTCAGAGTTGATGTATTGAATGTCTTTATTGTAATCATAGATTTATTTATCAAAAGTGAGACAAATAAATAAACAAGTTGGTGGTAAGAATATCAACATCTTTATTATTTTGCTATTTTTGTTTCTTAAGCGTTTTATCAGTTGTATAAGATGGGTGAGTAAACAGATTTTGTTTGTTCAAGTTATAGATAGATGTATGAATGAAAACATTGAAAAGTGTTCAAAAAGGCCCGAATCTCGTATGAAAACATACTTTTTTCAACACTTGTGAAATTATTAGGTTATTCTTACTTTTTTGTTAAAAAAGGGTTCTAATGATATATTGACATAAACATAATTATTTTTGTACAAAAATGTAGAATTTAACAAAAATAAATAAATAGATATAGAGTTAATTAATATGAAGATGGGAATTTATGATTTTTACAAAATTCTTATTTTTTTCATCAAGAAATCAAATTTGATCAAGATTTTTTGGAATCATGAGGCCCTCTTTCAGTATACGGAGAAAAAAAATTTAGAAAAAATCAAATTACAAGTAATATACGGCTAATTTGAAATCTTGAAGAAGCGCCAAATTCCCAACTTCATATTTATTAGGTGTATAACAAATCTTGTTTCAGTTAATAAATTTTATTATTTTCGATTAAACTTTTCAGATTTACCTACAATACCAATCCATCAAAGATGTCCTACTCCCAAAGCCAACTCGATTTCAATCAAAAACTTTCAATTTTCATGTTTCATCCTTATAACTATGAACCATCAAAAGATTTATTATTTATTTGTATCCTCCATTAGAATTTTGTTTAATTTTCCTTTTTTTCAATATAGATTTTATTCTAACAAAAAAAAATTATTTACTTGTATTATTCCCTCATAATGAGTGATAAAGGAAAAATAAGTCTGAAAGTTCAATTCCTCAGATTAATCTATAGAGATTTTTTGTGAGATTTTCAAAATAATACAGCTCTGTAATAACTTCAATTATTAATAATAGCTAATTTATAAGCTAATTTTTCTAAAATGAATGCTTTTAAAAAGAATGAAATTAAATCATGAGAGACAGAAGAATAAAAGATTCAAAGTAATGGATGAGGTTTTAATAATGTTGAAACTGATTTTAAACTCCAAGCAAGTAAAGACAGTACACTAGCTCAATGCAACTCAGCAGAATCCGGTTCAACGAGCATATTTAGCTTATCATGAAGGGAACTAGGAGTAAAAATCAGTCGATTCTCGAGTTCAAATTTTTATTCAAGAAATTCTCCGAGTCTCATTCTCTCACAAATAATAATAATTATCTGAGAAATTCAAAATATGATCCCAATTATTTATTATCTATTTATAACTATATCTTTACTGAATTTGAATTATCTGATTGTGATGACTTGACTAATCTTAAATTTTTTTTTTTTGTTAGACGAAAATTTGTCTTTTCTTTATTCTTATCTTCACTTACCAGATTTTTTTTTGAAATCATAACATTTATTAAAGAGATTAAATTTAACATATAGAATCAGATATACATAATGAAATAAGTTTATAAAAGTTATTAATATAACGACAGACCCAACCAAAAGAGCTTCAGATCACTGAAAAAATTATCAAAATCTAAATTGCCACAAATGAATCACAATTAGACAGTCAGGTCAGTCATCAACTCAACCATTGTCCATATAGAATACAAGGTTAAATTTTAAAGAAAAAGGTCTCTGTAAAAAAAGGGGATCTTATTAAGTTAGATGATTATTCGAACAAAGAATATGTACAAAATCTCCAAAGGGTTATTTGATAGAAATATAATTTCTGAGAATACTAGGAGTTTTATAGCTAAGAAACACACTAGGATGTCTAGGTTGTATTTACATCCTAAAACGTATAAGATTATAGATAATAATATACCTGAAGTTTTCCCAATTCGGCCAATCTTGGACATGTCGTCATGTCCGCAACACAATTTAGCAAAATGGTTCAAACTTATACACACTTATTATGCTAAATATGTTGTTAAAGATACTTTTGATTTCGTAGAAAGAGTAAAAGATTTAAACATATAATCTAGGGAAATGATTTCATTAGACATTAGTTCTTTATTTCCGAATGTACCTATAGAAGATACCCACACAATAATAAAATCTTTTATTAACCCTCGCCCTGGATATGGGGTCCAATTGGACCCGAATCATTAAACTATTGAATTTTACTGAGAAAAAATTAAAGTTATCAATCCGAATTTTTTTTCTATTCCTAAAATAAACATTCAAAAACGCAACCTACTTTATATTTTTATAAATTTTTTTTTAGTTTCTTAGGTGTTAGCTTCTATAGTTACCCTAACACTTTCAGTAACTGGGGTCCATATGGACCCCATATTGACATTGACTTATAGTCAGATATTCTATGACATTATTTTATCCGGGCATGCATAAACTATACTAGATTCATTTTATAACATAATGAGCCAGGAGAAAGACGTATCTCTTACCTTGGAAAATGAAAGTATTCGAGAAAACGATTTTCAATCTAGTGACAGTGAGGAAGAAGATTTCACCGAAACGGAAGTAGAAGGGGATGAATCAGATGAGGACCCAGATATGGACATATCATTCGGGCCTATAATTTTATCGAAATGTGGTAATATTCAATATCATAAACGGAATAATATCACAAGAACCCCTAAGCAGAACATTTTCACACCAAAGGGACATCCTGGATTGACAAAAAGTTCAAGAGGAAAATGCACACAGTTGGAATTTTTCCAGTTATTCATTACTCCATCTATGATAAAAGAAATTGTGAACCACACCAATAACTACATGAATACTAAAAATTCCAAGAGATCTAGGATCTCAATAATAGAACTCCGCAAGTGGATCGGAATCGTATTATATTTTGGCGTTGTCAAACAAAATAATATGGATTTAGAAGAACTTTGGGAAGACGAACATTGTTATGCATTTATAAAAGAATGTATGTCTTATTCAAGATTTTCAATTATCAAGCAATTTCTAAGATTTGACAACAAGATCACTAGAGGAACAGGTCCTGCGAGAGATAAACTTGCACCCTTCAGACTTCTATTCGAAGAGTTTGTCACCAACTGTCGAAATTCCTATATTCCCTCAGAACAAATGACTGTTGACGAACAACTAGTTGGATTTCGAGGCCGTTTTCCTTTCAAGGTCTATATTCCATCAAAACCTGCTAAATATGGAATAAAAATATGGGCTATATGTGACTCGAAAAATTCCTACCTTTGTAATGCTCAAATTTACATAGGTAGAGAAGGTACTAGCCCAGAAAAAGCACAAGGTGAAAGGGTTGTGAAAGAGCTCTCTTATCCTTTTTTGAACCAAGGAAGAACAATCACATCTGATAACTTCTTCACCAGTTTTGATCTAGCCCAATATTTGTTATCAAAGAAAACTGCTTTAGTTGGTACTTGTCGTAAATCCAGGAAATTTTTGCCTACTATTTTCCAAGGATCTAAAATAGAGCAAGGTTTTATTGACTATCTATTCAGTGGACAAGTTTCAGTAATGAGATTTGGTGCCAAGAAAAACAAGCCAGTGGTTATGCTTTCCTCCCTACACCAAAATCCCAACGACTCTGAGTCTAAGCCTGAAATAATTGAATATTATAATAGCACTAAAGGAGGTGTAGATACCCTAGATCAACTTGTTGGCAATTACTCTTGTCGAAGATCAACGAAAAGATGGCCCTTAACGTTGTTTTGGAACATGATTGATCTCGCAGCTCTGAACGCTTATAAGCTCTATACAATAAAATGGCCAGAAATTATGAACACAAAACAGGGTTCAAGGAGAAAATATCTAAAAGAGCTTGCTTATCAGCTAATGGAAGTAAACAATAGCGAAATTAGAAACAGTTCATTGAAAAGAGAACTCAACGCATCAAAAAATTTAGAAGAACCTCCCAAGAAGATAGCTAAACGGGAAAGGTGCCATCTATGTGACCGTTCAAAAGATAAGAAGGTCAGAACTCACTGTGTGAAGTGTCATAAGTGTGTTTGCGAGGATCATTATTCTATTTTTTGTGATCAATGTAAAGATTGAATAAATTATTTGTTATAAAAATCTACTAATTTTATATTAATAATTGAGTTTAAGTGGTTGGGGTCCGTATGGACCCCATATACGAAATTTGTAACTTTTAAGATATCCAGGGCGAGGGTTAATGAACATGAAGGTTTTGACATGAGTAGTGAGGAAATAACAGATCTTATTAGCATATGTTGTACCAATGTTCCTTTGTCATTTCAAAACAAGGTGTTCATTCAGAAAGATGGAATAGCAATGGGATCTCCTTTAAGTCCTCTTCTAGCAGATATCTTCTTGGGATGGTTAGAACTAAATAAAATGTCTGAAACTATCAATTCTTTTACTGATGTTTACATTAGATATGTTGATGACACTTTTATTATAATGAAACCTAATGTATCTGTAGACGACTTCTTTACAAAGATGAACTCAATTCATAGAAATATTGAATCTACTATGGAAAGAGAATCTAACGGTATTTTAAGTTTCCTAGATGTCAAGCTAACCAGAAGAGAAGACGGATCAATTCTAAGAAATATTTTTAAGAAAAAGACTGACAATGGCAAATATCTCCATTATGCCAGTTTTAGTCCAGTTTCACATAAAGTTGGCTTAGTAATTGGTCTAGGGAAGAGAATACGAAGGATTGCTAGTCCGGAAGAAATACCAAAAGAAATAGAGCCGGCGGAGTCTTGCTTAATGGAAAATGGTTATCCAGTCAAATTTGTGGACAAGTTCATCAATCAACCTTTGGTTAGAGATGAGGTTGTCAATACAGAAGAAGGCGAGAAAACAAAATTTTTCATGAAACTTAACTTCAAAGGTGATGGTTTTAGTAATGATGTTAGGAGAAGACTCAATAATCTCATCGATCAACATTATGACAATATACAATTGAAAATTGTATTCAAAACTCAGAGATTGTTCAGTTTAATCCATAAGGATTTACTTGACCCTCAAGAAAAGATTTACAAGTGTGACTGTGGTGCTTCGTATATAGGGCGTACTATTAGGAAGTTATCAAGTAGATCTCATGATCATCTCAATAAAGATACCGCGGTGACCAGACATCTAAAACAGGAAAACCATGCTGCTTCAATTTCTAATTTTTCCATCTCATACAAAAACCCAGGGGATGACAGCACTCATGTGTGAGTGAAGGAGAAATTTTTCATCAACATGTATAAACCTAATTTGTGTGTTCAAAAGAATTATTCATTTAATCTTCAACTACCATGGCCTATGTGAGCTTTTTCACCTTTTTCTCTTAACTGTTGCTATTTATTGAAGAGTTTTTGGTGTTTTTTCAGCTTACATAATATTCTTATTTCTATTCATGACCGTTATATTCTTTAACTTATACTTTTTCTTTGTAAATTGTAAATTATTATTTTTCATTCAAACTTTAATTTTATCATTTCCAAAGAGAGACCACTGATGATCCTTTGAGAAATGCGCATTTGGTTCTAAATATATTTTCTTACATATTTCTAAATAATCGATAAAAAATCATGCACGTAACACGCTAGATTTTCTATTTAAAACACAAATTCCCTCATTATAAACACTGTTCAATATAGGTTTTTACACTCACTATTTCCTCTAATGCACTAATTCTGGTCACTGGCCTTAATCCCCTCTGGGTCCGGAGATTCGCTTTTCTAGTCAAAAATTCTCCGAGTCTTATTCTGACTCCAATAATAACTATTTTTTGAGAAATAATGAATATGACCCTATGGAAAAAATTCCTATTGGACCTTATGTTTTTAATTTTTCTAATTACTTATTATCCACTTTCAACGCTATTTAGATAAAATATGAACTGTCTGATTGTGACGACTTGACTAATCTTAAATTAGTCATGTCTCACATTGGATCTAAATTGGACTAGACTAAGTCTTTACTTTACTCCTATCTTCATTGACCAGATGATTTTCGTTTTGCTTGCAGACACTAGTTTTTCATATTTAATGACTTTTTATGATAACTTTTCACACTCTCCAAATTGATGAATTTGATTAACATTATTTTTATCTATTTATTTCTTTTACATTTTTTAAATGAGAACCTCTACAAAGATTATACTATATTTATTTGTAATTAATATATTATTGAAATATAAGTGATTTTTCTAACAAAAAAAAGAAGAAATTTTCAATGAATGATAGATTTTGAATTATTAAACACACTATGATCTTTTTGGATCAGATTTTCAGCTCAAATTAATAACAAATATAACCTGAATAGACCCTGAAAAAAAATCCTGGGAAAAATTAACGATTCGAGGGAAAATGGGAGATGGCATATGAAGCATAAAAAATCTGTTTGAAGCATGAAATAGAAGTGTTTGGGGAAAAAATAATTTATCTTTCTCTAATAAACACTCATATTTATTCTTAGCAATTTAATGTTGTAATTTCAAATAAAAACTTCCAATCTAGACCTCTTCCATGATCGAGATGAAGTAAGTTTTGTATAAGATTTTACCCTCAAGTACATCTATTGGAGAATAAATTGAAGAATTGGAAAGAATACAAATTTTCCCACATAATTCATAAATTTATGTAGTTAGATTAATATGCAGTGTATCATATTTTTCCAAGTTTCTCGTGCCAGTACATAGAAAGAGAGTACACGTTAAGGATTACAATACACCATGGGATTATACTGACCAAATTAATGTGAATGTAGAAAAAATACTAAAAAGTTGTTTATTGGTGTAAGAAATCTACGGAACAGTTGGTGATTTCGATCAAGGAAATAGAAAGTAGAGAATTAAAAGTGAAAACATTAGCCAAGTAACAAACATACAAAAATTCATAATAAATAAATGTAAGAGAATCGAAGATCAGTTGAAAAAACAAAAAGATTTTTTTCTCGTTCTGTATCCTGATTCAAACAGGATCGAAAATCTTTCCTTGACAAGGGAATAGGGATGGGTTGCTCAAAAATAACATTTTTATCTGAAGTAAAAGAGAGATTAGAGTAAAATTCACAAGTTCACACATAATTTGATTGATAATGCTCAAAAACTTTGAATTAATAAGGAATTACACTTGGTGTTTTAATCTGGATATCAAATTTCAACTTGCAAGATTTATAGATAAACTAATAAAGAATCTATATATTTTTCTATAAAACTATCAGATTTTCACGTCAAATTAATATATTCTAAATGAATCATGAAAATCCGGTCTATTGAATGGAGGTATCGGGGAAAATATATTTGTCTTTCTCTAATAAAAATATTCCTAGAATACAGTCGTTTTGGTGTCAAATTTTAAAATTAGCTTCCAGTTTAAAGAAGAGAGTTGCTCATATGGACATGAATGTTGGAAAATCATCACCAAGTATGTTTCACGTTTTAATTAGGCTTTTCTCAATATTTTCACCATAGTTTATAGAAGAAAAAATATTTACTCTGCATATTAACAAGTTTCTCAAATAGAAATGAAGATTGAATATTCAGAAAAAATTACTTTTCGATAAAAAGAATGAATGAAATCATCGGTATTCGAAAAAGTTACAATTCTATAAGAAAGATGCAATGAATAACAAAATTTTTCTTAGCGTACAAGAATTCTTAATTTTTTCTTGCATCATTTGAATGTTTGACAGATAAAATTTATGTAATTCAAACTAAGATGGATAACAAGTTACAAACATCTTTTTTATGTTACGCTAAACTGCCCAAAGCTAGCAAAAGTTAAAAATACCATCACACACATTTCTCTTGGAACGAAGTAAGAATCAGAGGAGAATTTCTATGAAAATTGTATCATGGAAAGATTTCATGTTCTAGTCAGTAGGGGAAAAATATTTCAAATTTCGAGGTACCTTGTCTTTTTATTCTCTCCCTTAAAGGAACAAGTTATTTTCCCTTTCAGACAGACAGACAAATTCATTACAGTAAACTTGAATTTTTCAGATAAGTTATAAAAAGTGATTTGAAATTAGAAAAGAGAATATTCTTTATTATGTATGAGAATGATAATTAAGAGATATGTCTGGCTGCTTGTAATTACACCTGAATTAAAGAGGATAGAGAAATACTTTAGTTGATATAAATTATTCATTGTGTTTTTATACCAATAAGAGTTCAAATTTTATATTTCCAAAAAACATGATGGGTTCTTTTGGAAAATCCAAACTACCAATAATGATACTCGAGGTATATTCAAAAAAATTTTAGTTCTTACTAAAGTTGGCTGATAGGAAAAAACTCAAACATTTTACTTCGGATAGTCGGGAACACAAAATATTTTTGAATCTCATTGTGAAATGAGCGCATGAGGTGTTAAAAATAAAAAAAATTTCTGGAAAATAATTCAGTCTGACCAAAATTTGGCTTTTTTTTGGATTTCAAAATAACCATATTTTCAGTGTTTGAGTTCAAATTTTTATCGATTTGGAAAATTTGAACCATTAAATGATATTCGGGGATCAAAATTAGTTCACAGAAATTCGTAGTTTTTTGTGGGGAAATAGAGCTTTTCGAGTTTTTTTGATTATCACGATTTATCCAAAATTTAGGAGTTTAACTTTTTCAAAACGATCGGGATTTTTTCCGAACCTCTATGACCAAATTTGAATTATTCGTCTGATGATGATCACAAAAATAAGTAACAATCGGAGTAAATCAGAAGAGTAATTGAATCGAGACATTTCTAGACGATTTCTTCATCGGAATCTCAAATCCCTGTATAAAATATCAACTTTTGATAGGAAAAGTTTCAAGCTAGTCATGATGTTAACACTAATAAAATTGAAGATTTATCCCTAAATATTTCCTCGAATTGAAAATTTAATTTTAATTTAGCTTTAGGAAGATTTAAATTAATTAACAAGATTAAGTTAAAGATTAACTTGACAAAATTTCAATACAACCGGGATTAAAATCATAATCAAGGAATAAAAATCATGGGAATCTACAAATCAGAGTTAGACAAGAATTTTTATAAAAACAAATGTAATGAGATCACATGCCTAGGGAAAGTCATAAAGGAATTTAGGAACAGGACAAGAGTGATAAATCAATAGACTTCTGGAAGAAAGAACTCACCTTGATTTTCTTGTGGGTAGGGTAAGTTGCAAATTTGATTGCTGCTTCCATTGCCAAAATGATTGAACTGAGGGCCTGTTCTATTGTTTATCGAATTGTAGTCGGAGGGACTCGAGTACTTGAGGAATTGCCGATAGAGATTAGTCGGCTGCAAATTGCCATGATGAGGAAAGTAGACATTCCCAGACTCGAATGGTGGTGGAGGAGGTGGTGCTGGACTCATTGGCGGTGGTGGAGCCATGAGACTATTCGATTGATTATAATTCTGGCCAAGAAGAGAGCAATTCGATAACATTGAATGATTCATTTCATTCTGTGTGATTGGTAGTTCCTTGTCAATTGGAAGGTTTACATTTGACAATAGGAAATGTTTCCTTTGGCTATTCTTCATTGGCAAGGAAGAGTTGAACTGTTGACGTTTCAACTGACCTTCAGAAGTCTCTTCTCGATTCTTTCGACATGAACAACAACCGTAGAGGCAAAACCTCTGACATGGAGTCAATGATGTAATTTTATTCATTGAATTTTGTTGAGCCTTGATTCGTCCTCGACAGGCTATTACAATGCAACAGATTGCGATAAAAATAAACATGAAACTCAGGAGGATGCCGAATATGAGAAACATTAACTGATTGCTTGTTACCAAAGTGAAGTAACTCCTTTTAGCCTGAGAAGAAATTTTGGGAAATTAAAAATAGGAATTTTTTCATATTTTAGCAGATAGTTCTTAGGCAATCATATTTTTTGAATCCTACGTGCATTTTGACCTTTGAGAAAACGTTTTAAATGAAAACTTTAATTTTCTTTGAACTAGTAGAGCACGCATCAGATGAATGATAAAACTGAAATCTTTGCCTATTTGAAGAGATTTCCTATCGAATGAGGAAAAAATGAGTTATTTTCGGAGGCTTTTAATGAATCATTATCAGTTACTTGAATCATGATATGTGATAGAAATGATCTAGTAGGATTTTCGACTCAACATCAGTTCTAGAATGTACTCTTTCTACTGATGCTTTCGTTCGCATGATAGTTAGTTTTGTTATTAAGTGAAAACAAAAATAATTGAAGATTCCTTCCATGCGAACAAAAGAAAATATATTTCTAGAAAAATATTACTCAATTCAAATTACAAAGAAGAAATTATTTCCTTTTTACTAGGAAGATTCAGCTTTTCTTTTTGTTCAAACAATGAAAGATTCAAGTTGAAGATTGAAACTCTAATTTTTTTCTATTTTGTTCAGATTTCAAATTAGCTTTATCCTTTTGCGATCACCATAATTCAACTTCACACTTGTAATCTCTATGAGACACTTTTGATAATTTTCTATCAAAACAGAATACTGCTCGAAAAATGGCAGATTCATAAATTAAAGCTAATTGATATGAAGTTGGGAATCTATGATTTTTACGAAAACCTCGATTTTTTCATCAAATATTCGATTATATTGATGATTTTTTGGAATTTTTCGCCCTCTTTTACAATTTGAAGACATATGATAAGAAAACCGAATCTTTATTATCTTTTTGGAATCGAATTTCGATTATCTGATCCTTTTCACTACTTGAATATTAATGAAATTTCGACAAATCAAAATCCCTTGAAAATGGTGAATCCTTCGAAAATTTGTTGGCGTTATTTAGCATTCTTGTCTAATCGGGATCTTGAAATCAACTTTTAATCACTCTCTCACTTTGAAACGAATAAAAAATTTCAGTTCAAAGTTCAAAAAAATGGGAGTTTGAAAGTTCGAAATTTGAAAAAGAAGAAAATTTTTTTTTCAAATCGTAAGAGTAGGCAAATCTTAAATATAATCGAATATTTGATGGAAAAATCGAGGTTTTCGTAAAAATCATAGATTCCCAACTTCATGTTAATCAACTTTATAATGGGTCCCTTAATTGTTTAGGAAAATATGAAAATCAGTGAACCGAATTTAAAGCATTACATCAGAATAAGAGGTCTTGAAATTTTACTTTTCAGCACATCATTTTAATTTTGATGGTATCAGAAAAATGTATTTATATTCATGATTCATAACCAACTTTTAACAGTTTTCCTCAATTAATAACTAAACATTTCTGGTTCAAGGTCTTTAGTAAGACTTGTTTCTTAACAAAATGCTCAAAAATGTTAACCTCTAGAAAAAAAAACAGTTTAGTCTCATTAACAAAAGAAGCAAGTGAAATTTAACTTTTAAAAATTATAAAATTTTTTTCATACTAACATGCAAAATCTAGGAGAGTTGTATTTAAAAAAAAAATACAGTTTAAAAATTTTAAGACAATTCAGAATCCTGATACATTTTCGCAATGTAACAGGTAAAATATTAGTTGTAAAGCTTCATGAGATTTTTGTTTGAAAACCTAGATTGAGTTGAAATATTTTGTTGATTTCATGTTAAGAGAATACTCAAAAGTAGATCCTTTAATTCTCAATAACACAAAATCCCTTAGATTTACTCTTTCTTTCAAAAAAGTGTTGATCCACATTTGCTTACGTTTAAATTAGAGTTTAAATCATTGAAATGAAAACTCACAGGTTTGATAAAGGACACATCACTGAATCGAGTTATATACTTCTGATTCAAGGCGTAAACAACAATCTCATATGACCTTCTCGGATCCTTATTGTCCAGGGTATACTTCTGAATAAATTTTAATCAGTTAATTCGAGCATGAATTTCTGGACAAGTAGTAGTATCTCAATCGATTATACGAATAAAAACATCTTGAAAATAGATTTATGCAAATTATCGGTGTGAGGATTATTAATTATGCTTCTCAAATTGTTTCAGCTATGACTGATTGAAGTTAATTTAATTAGTTCTTTAGTATATAACTTACATTGATATCTGACTTGACCATGGTTTCTTTTGCACTATGAGGCAAAGTCTTGTTTTGTTCTCTACACAGGATCATGTAATATTTAAGGTTTTTCCTCACTAACTCTAACGAGAGAGGCATGGACCATTCCAAAATAATATCCCCGTTTATCTAAAAAAATTCAAAAAGCATCTTAGCTCCGAATACAATATGTTTTTGAGCGGCAATATTTCCAAACTTGATCAAAAATATTATTTGATTGTGAACTAGAGATGTAACGAATTTTAATCTTTTTTTAAATCAAAGTTTTCCGTGAAATTTCCACATATAATTTTTATAACAATGATGTGTAAGATCTAAAATAAATTACTTGCGATCCAATGCATAGTTGCCAAGATAACAAAAGGTCAGGTGTAAAAGACAACCTGTCATTAGTGATCAAGAATTAATCAAAGAAATCGTTAGTTTTCTCAAAAATAACATCAATTTGGGATCAAAAATTGAAATGACTCACTTTTCTCTCAGAATTAGTAATGACTGGTTTCACGTTGAGAATGTTAGCAAAGGATACTTCGTTCGACCATTCAGAGACCTTACCACTACTTCCGCCAACAGCTATTCTCATCTGATATGAGAATCCAGGTGCTAACCATGAGTCATTTTGATGAAAATACACAAACAATTGATTCTGAAGAGAGAAAAAAAATAAAATTCAACTGTATTGTCAGAAGAGTGTTGACTCAATTTTCAGAAATCAAACTCTCTTAATCGATATTTGATACGATTTTGAAATTTAAATTTAAACTTAGGGTTTTCATCATACTCTTCAAACTTGAATAATAACTGAACAAAATAGAGACATTCTTTTTCAAAATTTTTTTTCATCAAAGTCTCAAAATATTTTAGGTAACCAATTCAAAAGTCAAACCCTTTTGCTGATTTGTAAAAAAAATATTTTGGACAAAATTACCGACTCAAGCTTTGAGTTGCAAATTTTTGTTGATTTCAATGTGAAAGAGGAATCAAATTTCATTTTCAGAGTCATCATTAGACAAGAAAACCAAAATAGTCGTTGAGATTTTAGAATACACTCCATTTACGTGCAAAAGTTTATTTTCGATTTTTCGATCATTTTTACTGCTTGAATAATTGGTTTCTTTGTCTATTGGTGATCTAGATAAATAACAAAGTGATTTAATAGATCTAAAGTTTCAAATTTTTTCTCATTTAACAACATATGTTGAAATATTGATATTTAAGCTGTGTTCTGATCAAAATTTATAGTAAACTTGTTTGTCAATGAAACCTTTGACTACTACGTGAAAAATCGTGAAAATATAAATCGAAAATATTTTTCCTTGCAATACAATATTTTTACCTCTTTTGTGTCTCAATCTAAAGACCGTACATCATTAGAATCGTCTGTTAAAGCTTGATCAGAAAATAACCTTGACTAAAAATCAATGTCTAGTGACACTACACCATAGTCAGTTAAGGTTGGACTAGAGCAATTGTTTTTTATTGATAGAGTAACTTGAATTTTAACTAAAATCACCAATCATCTCTGTTAATATCAGCTATTGATATATTCATACTCGAATCATCTTATTTCATAATAAAATATTCTTTGAGTGCTATTATGCCGATAACTAAACTTGAGATGAAATCTGATAAGATAAAAATAGCTCTTTTTGTACTTGAAAAAAGGGATTTTTGAAGCTAAATAGTATTTAGTAAATACATTTTCAAATTTGCTTTTCAGGGAAAACCCTGAAATTTCAAAGGAATTGATTACTCATATTGAACAGTGCACTTTTCTACTTTTGAAAATACAAGTTTTTGCTTTTGTTGTTGTAAGATATCATGAATTGTGTTTTTAAGATTTTTTTGTTTTTTTTTCCCATTTATCACTTGATTCAGTGTATCTTAGTTGGAAATATTTTGCTAACCAGGCATAAGAATGCCTTTGATATTTGAGCTTTTTCACAAAGGAGTAGAATTCCTAAATTCATCATCCTTTATCATCGAAATTATTAAGCTTATCAATGATGATAAGATTCATGTCCGTAGTAGCTGAGTACGTAATTCAGAACAAGGTTTATTAACAGCTCCATTAAGAGTCTCTTGAAAATGGTAATTTTCAACCCCATTTTTACCTTAAACCTTCAATATCGAAGCAGTTTTATGAGCAGATTAAATGAAATTTCAAAGATAACTCTTTTGCCATTAACTAAGTGTTCGTAAAAATTAATTTACAAATAAATCCTCTCTTTGGCCCAGATGAAATTATGTGAAAGGAAACAATTTCATAGAATTCCGTCCTAGTAAATTAATTTTAATCATCCCATTCTAATTTTGTAATTCTGTGAGTGAATCTAAATTGAAACTTTCTTTTTTTGATGATAATAGATCTCTTCATATAAGAGAGTTTATTCTTACATTTTTGATATCATGCCATTTGGGAAGTCTTTTAGGAATCTTGTCAGCTTTCTGTGATTCTCCTGATATAGCTGGAAGCCATGAAGGACCCTTTTGATAGTTTGTTATTTGGTATTCAATTTGAACTTTGGATATTATGTGAGAATTATCCTTCCATCGAAGCATCAAAGCAAGATTATGATGAATTTTATCTATTCTTGGCGGATTTAGATTATCTAAAAGAATTAAACATTTATCATTTATATAACATCTATACTTTGAAAAGTTAATTTTGTTTTTAGATGCTTAGGTCATGTATAAATCCTCGAGGTTCATCTTCACTGTCAATATAAGACCTGAATGTGATTGAAAAACTACCAAAATACGGTATATACAAGAGAAAACAGATAATGAAGATCTAATATTTCTTAAATCTCCTTCCTTATTTCCCTGCTGGAATATAGTGGTCTATACCCCATCTGGCTGAGGAGAATCAAATTTTCAGCTGTACTTTATCACAAGATCCGAAACTATCATCTTCGCTCCTCAAGAGGTTTCACGATCCTTCCTACAGCGCTTCCCCTTTGAGACATAGATTTCAACTCAAATTTTATGTTTTTAAAAACCTAAAGATATCCTAGATTATTCCAATTATTTCAATTTATGCACCAGATAACTATTTTATAAACTTTTTCAAATAAAAAATCTTATATATAAGAATATATGTCGCTGTACCAGATTAAAAGTTCAATATAAACTTGAAGCTAACACGCAAAAAATGAATGACTTACTTTTCGACAAAGGGATCGAATTATCAAAGTAATTCTTTGTTCCTCTCTTGGATCTGTCTATTCCATCTGAAAGAAATTTCAATGAAAACTGCTTTGAATCATAATTCTTAAGACTAGTTCAATTATCTGGTTTTAGGATAAATCATTAATAATCATAGTTATTCACTATTCAAATATATTATCAAATATGATTTTGACTATTTATTATTGCTTTGAATGACTGGTTTTCTAGCTTTTTATCTTCTCTTTAGCTCACCAGAAATGATGTTGTAATAGGAATATATCAAAAATTAATTTAAAGCTAATTGATATGAAGTTCGGAATCTATGATTTTTACAGAAATCTCGATATTTTCATCAAGAATTCGAATTTGTTAAAGATTTCCTGGAATCCTACTCATGCTTCCCACTTTTACCATTTGAAGAAAAGAAATCTGCAAAAAATTATTTTTATGAAAAATATGGTCATTTTTCAAATTCCCATTTGGCGCCAAAATCCCAAAATCATAGATTCCCAACTTCATATCAACCAACTTTACTTAATAAAATAACACCATGAAAAACGATACTTGATTCAGAGAAGAGGTTTTTCTGGTAATTACTGGTAAGTCATTTACAGATTTTCACATTTCTTTAAAAATATCTATAAAATCATTTGAAATTTATTACAATAAATCAAAATTTTTTCAGAATCATGAATCTTCTGAAGCTTAATTAGACGATAAAATCGTCAGAGCATTTCCCCTGCCTAGAAAGCACATAAAATTTTATGATTTTTACAAAAAGTTTTGAATGACCCGAGATTGAGCTAAATTTTCTTGTTGATTACGGAAATTCGAAGGTATAAACCACATTTATTTAAATTCAAGAATTCATTTATTAGACAAGAATTACGAATTCAGCCATAGAAGTTTATATTTAATTTTAAAGAAGTTGAATGATGACGAATTTCAACCTGAAAATTTATTATGAACTGTAATATTAAATGCTATTTAAATAAAAAGAAGAATACCAAGCTGTAAGATGACTCTCCTATGAAATTGACACCTTCACATCCGATCTCTAACATCTACCCCTAAATAATATGAAGATTGGAATTTATGATTTTTACAAAATTCTTAAAGAAATTGAATGCGATCAAAATTTTTAAAAATCTAGATCATCAGCCTGACATTCACCATACGAAGAAAAAAATTGTAATAAATAAATTTTTAGTAAAATTATGGCATCTATTTTAAAACTCAGGTTAGCGCCATATTATGGGATCAAAAGTTGATTTTAAGGATTTAAGAAATCGAATATGCTGAGTCAAATTTCGATTACTTGATTAATTTAGATGACCCAAAATCACTGAATAATGATGGCATTATCACAAATGTTATGTCAATGATCTGTTTCCTTATCTAATCGCGGTTCTAAAAACCAACTTTTGATCACTATGATCGCTATGAAATTAACAAAAAAGTTTAAAAAATGGGAATTTGGCGCTAACTTGAGATGTAGTATAATTTTTTGCAGTTCATCAGAGAAATTTCATCTTTTGATTTTTGGTTTTTTCAAAATTATGCCAAATTTTATTGGTGAACCAATCCTTGCGCTTGCAAGGAAACAAAATTAAGATCTCAATTAGTCTTTTGATTGGTCAGTTGTGAGGATAGATGAGTTTAGTGTGGCTTTGTACTCATTCCATCATGTCAAGAAAGCAGTACAGCGAAAATATACGAGGTAGAGTTATTGATTTGTATCAAAGAGGTAAAGATTGGTCTCTTCAAATTGAATCCTCGTACCCAGAGAGGGTTTACCTCGATGATTAATGTCAAGAAAATATGTTCTGAAAAGTATAATTTATCACATCAAAGATGATACAATTCGCAAACCATGAGAACGTTATTCTCCCCAAGTACTGCGAAAAGAATATTTAAATTTCATATCTTCCTTAATGAGCTGAAAAAATGATAGATTCCGGAAAAATCGAGAATAGCACTATTTACTAGGTGCGCGAAGACTATTCCTGTCAACTTAGATTTTATATGAACATAATCTAGGTTTCATGTACAAAATGATTTAGCTTTATGTCAAGATTAACAAAGGACTCCTTTGAAAGGAGGCATTTCAGAGGTAAATCATTGTTTCTCATGCTTTTCAAAGTTAGAAATAAACTATTAAGGAAAACAATAGAATTATATTGTCTAAAAAGTAATTTCTTTCGAGGGATACAAAACAGACAAATAAAACCTGTCTAGTCAATAGATTTTCCAGTTGTATTATCTATTAAGTACAGTTCACATGTACATAAATATAAAATTCATAAGCTATGATCAATAAAATACTCGAGATGCAATATGTTATACGTTCATTCAATTCATCTTTGATTGAAAAAATGTATCGCTCTTGTTCCCATTAACTATAGTAGTTAATAAATGATCTAATAGTAAATAGCTGTATTTATTATACATGTACATTTATTACGATTTTCTCTTGGGGAAAAGATGAAAGTATTCATCAATGTGCAAGTGATTACTATGAAGAAAACCTTTTGGTTACATGTGTACTTTAGATAATTGATGAATAAATTAGGAAAAGCCATATTATGTCCAGCATAATAATTATAAAAAATGTGGTTATTTAGCTATATTTTTCTTGCTTGGCTAGAGTTGATTAATTAATAGAGCATTAAAGAATCATAAACTTTTGATTTTCTTGAGAATATTGATTGATACGGGGATTTAACTTATTCAGACAAATTTATGGTGTCAAGTCTCTAAACCCTTTTTTCGAACCCATTCCGTTATAAAATGAACCTGATGACCAACAATTTAACTAATAGGTAATAAAGTCATAACTTTCATAATAGAACTCCTATAAGATGAATATTAGCTAAAGTCTTATTAAGAACTAGCATCCCTCGGCAGTTCAAGATAAGGCTGAAAATTGGCCAATAGGGAGGCTTCTTCATATCAACCTACTTAAGCATTATTCAGGATTATATGATAGAAAAAATAAATTTATTTATTAAAGTTGTTATTATGTGTTGACATTCAAATTAACAAAAAAGGTACTTGAAGTGTTCAATTTGTATGTATGTCAAGAGGATAAATAAAGCTTTGTAGATCTATTATTCAGAGAAAAATCATTTTTATGTCCTAAGTAACAACACTTGACCAAAATATTAATTTTAAGTATGTAATTGGTTGTCCAGCATAATCTAGACACTGCATTCCCATTGCAGAATGTGTCTGGTATCAAAGCTAGTCGATATATATGAAGATTAGAATTTATAGGTTTTACACTCACTTTTGTAATCATTTTCAGTCATAGCTAAAGAGGGTAGTATGTGTAGTTGGGATCTTTTTGGTTGAGCACTATCCCATATTCCTTTTTGTTCATTGAAAATGATACATTGATAAGATTCCAGGTCTTCATCAGAACTGACAATGACAGATGACACTGAAAGAAAATGTTTATAGAATTTAATATTTTACAAAAGTGAACCTCATCGATTTCTATCATCTAAAGTTGGTTGATACAAGGTCGAATTCCCATTTTTTTGAACTTTGAGCTGCTAATTCTGTTTGATTTGAAAGTGGAAAATGATCAGAATTAGAGAAGGAAGCCATTAAATCATCGAAAGATCCACCGTTTTTGAATTTTCGTGATTTTTAAGTTGTGAAAATGAAGAAGTCAAAATCCAACTCCTAAAATGTAATGAGATTAATCTTTAAATCAGATTCAGCTTGATTGATTTTCTTGTCTAATTTTGATCCTCAAAAAAACCCTTTTGACCACACTTTCAAATGAAACGAATTTGGCATCGAATCAAAATTTAAAAGATGACTATATTTTTCTTCAAATACCAAACCCGGGCAGAGATCATTTAGTTCTTTATATTTAAAAATTTTCCAAGTGAACAATGGATGAGAAATTTTTGATTGCAACACAGCCAAGATTTTAATGCATAACCATTGTTCTGATTTCTGAACAAAAGAAGACAATTCATTCCGAGTTTTATTGATCATCTCCATGGATATGAGGAAAAAATACACCCTAGCTTCAGTAGTATTCTGTTTAATTAATTCAAGATAGTTATCATCACCGAGAAATCTAGGTAGAACTTTTTTATTATATTAATTAGTGAAACTAGAGGTACTTTTAATTGTGTGGCACAATACAATGTTTTAGGATTTATTCATATTTTTTTATTTCTTTTAGACGTGTATTCTATTACCACAGTCGCCAAATAACCAATCATAAATTTATGCTCGAACCATTGATTAAAAGATATACTTTGTAATTCAACCAATCATGATACACCTACAGAGGATAAGTCGAGGGTGACTCTGAATGACTTTGGTCTTGATTTCAAGGATTTCCGATAGAAGAAGAAGCAATAAAGTCATGCCAATCCTAAAAAAATATTTGAAAGAACTGCCTTCTGTATTTGAAGGCGTCTGTTCTAACAAGAGAGTGCATATTTGTTATCAAGTTACTAGAGAGATACTATTGAATAATAAGTTATTACCACTAAATGTTATTATATTAGCTTGTCTTTCCCTTGCAAAATTGGTTGAATCTATAAAACTTATGATTTATTGAATACAATGTTCAATGCCTTCATCAATTCATATAATAACCGAAAAAATTAATTTTAAAAAATTAACAACGTTCATATTCAGATATACAAAATCCTTAATTTCTTCATTAAGAAATCAAATTTGATCGATTTTTTTGGAATTTTGAGTTGAAAAATTATGCTGATTTCAAAGTGAGATTATCAGAAGAAAACCATGAAAATCAGATAAACTCGTCAATTTTCAGGGGTCTTGTTTGATCAAAATTTTCAAGCAGCAAGTTTGATCAAGAAATCGAAATTTTATTTTCAAAAGATGATAGGGGATTCTCAAAATCCGATTCAACAAATTCGATTTCTTTGATTAATCGTGATCCTAAAAATCAGCAAAATTTTCCAACTCAAAGTTCTAAAAAATATTGCTACTCCAAGATTTGGAATATGCCATAATTTCGTAAATTTTTATTCCTCATATCTAAAAAAATTTGAATCTGACCAAGATTAGGCCGTTGTTTTGAATTTCGAAAATGCAACAAATTTCCACTATTTCAACTTTCGAATTTTTATCCATTCCAAAGATTCGAAGCAGGTAAATGCAGATATTCAAGATCAGAGTTAGACAAAGAATTCGAATTCGTCCGTGAAGGAAGAAAGGAATCTACTGTTCTCAAGAAAAAGTTAAACTTTTAAATTTTGCATCATTCACCATCGTGATAATAAATAAATTCAAATTTTTCGATTTCCCAGAATTATGACGAATTTCTGTGAATTTCTGCAGCCGAATTTTATTTAATATGTACATATTATGTCATCTGAGAGAAAAAAGTATTTAAAAATTCTCAAAAGCTTCTAGAAGAAAATTTATATCGGGCCGATCGGAATAAATTGTAAAAAAAGATTAAAAGAACCGGTTTAATATGGCCTAACAGTCCCCACAGCATGTCATGTTTAGAACTATTATATGAATATTAATTTTGAGCCAAGTAGTTCTTCAGGGAGCTGTTCGGCATAGATTGACTATAACGTTGTTCGCTTGCTGCCTGACTAATACCAGGAGACAACATAGTCAGGCAGCAAGCGAACAACGTTATAGTCAATCTATTATATGAATAATAATTATATGAATAGAATTTCTTTCAAAAGTCAATTGGAAAAATGTTCAATCGATTGGGGAGTATAAATTTTTCAAATTAGTTGACATCAATCATTTTGTTAGAATTTAATTTCAATGAGACTTGAATACAGTGAAATTTTAAAATTCATTCCAATGTTGATTTCATATGACCATCAATCCAATTTATTCTTTTACTTATGGATCTTGTGATTTCTTCAAATTTCCATGGGTTATGTGAGTAAAAATGTAACACTATGGATGTTTTTGTTTTTCGTTTTTATTTCAGAATATCTTACAGTTAAGATAATTCTTTTATAACGAGTAATTTCATTAGCCTTGTATTATCTTGTAACATGTTTTTTTTTTTAATTTTGTTAACTGCTATTAGAATATCTAACTAATCCAGTTTTTGTTTGTTCCCATTAGGCCTATGTACACTTCATAGTATGAAGTTCATACATATAACGAATAAAGCTAGTTGAGCTACTAAGAAACTGCAGGATTTTTCGACATTGTAGCAAAGATCTGAATCATAGATATAGAATATTATAAAAATGGCATACAAACCAATAATTTCACAGCTAGTCCTTATTTTAGTTTGCATAAATCCAACTCAGAGATTGATCAGTTTAGTTTGCTCGCCTGACAAAAAAAGATGTTGGTGCCTTCAACCTAGAGTTTAACTGACTGAACTTAGCCAGACTATTATACAAGAATAGCATTTCTGTGCAGTGAATAATATCGAAAATTTATTTTGTTCAATGTATCAGAAAAAGACTGAAATTATTAATCAGAGAGGAGAAAAGTAATGACGCATTTCTTTGCATAATGAAAAATTTACTTTTTAAATTTAACCCTTAAAGTCACAACGAATATTTTTCGCATCTCTTGTTTTTCTCAATGATTTTTGAATACACTGATTACGAATCTAAAGTTAATTTTTAGTTCAGTTTCTCAACTTTCTTTGGCAAGTGATAGAGCTGAGATATTTGCGTATTCCAAGCAATTAATAGATCTACAAACAAATTGAGGTAGTAAACGAAGTATTTTCTGAGGTTTAGATGAACAATAATTCGTAGCTAAAATGATATGTGATAGAAATACCCCAGTGGTATTTCAGATTTTTCATTGGATTCTAATTCCAGGACAAGAGAAGGAGTTATAACTCGGTATGGTTAAGAAAATCCAAAACTATCTTCTTAGTTTTGATAATAAAATCTGTAATTTCACGTAGGAAGATTCTCGATTACACTCTTAATTTGGAATTTATAAAAATTCACTGTTATCGAAAAAATAGCTGAAAAATGGAGATATCAAAAAATATTCGTATAAATAGGCTTTGTATCATACAAAATATTTTGCTCTTATTTTTTATAATTTATTATTATAGATAGATGATCCGAGAAATCCTTTACTACTGTATCCTAGTTATCATATTTGCATTTCATTCCTGTGGTAGGCAAATAAATATATAT
Organism: Gyrodactylus bullatarudis; assembly: GCA_012064415.1. NCBI lineage: Eukaryota > Metazoa > Platyhelminthes > Monogenea > Gyrodactylidea > Gyrodactylidae > Gyrodactylus > Gyrodactylus bullatarudis. Next base: position 176,093 of record SSNU01000104.1, read on the forward strand.
GAGACTTGTCTCAGTTAATAATTTCCTGATTTAATTTTGAAGGCAGTTATAATATATAATAATAATAGCAGTGCTATGAATAATTTCTCATCCAGAGATGTAATGATATTATATTCAGATAAGAAAATATAAACAGATCTTGAATCCATATCATTGAGAAATTAGACCAATTTTATACTTTAAATCTACTAGCTATGTGAGGTCATTGGTTATTAGCAGGGGAGTCACAAAATAGCATTTTTTCAAAAAATATATGAAAAATAGTATATGCTACTTGTAAGTATTTTTAAAGAATAATTTATTCGGTTGGGTAGGGCTGAATATTCCGTTTTAACGTGTGATCCGATATTTAATTATGGAATGAATGAAGTTAAAATTTTCCCAAGCTTTAAACTTTTGTTTGACTAACCAATGACCACACTTTGCTAGTAGGTTTAATCTCTAAAAACGTTGTAAATTTTTCATTTTTTTTATCTGATGATGGCGGACTTCTTTTCTAGCTGTGATTCAAACTTTAACAAAAATTTGGAACTCATAGTTTAGAATTAAAGTTTTATTTTCCTCGACTGAGTGGTGCATTGCAATTTGGAATTTAAAAATCCCATCGCCGAGAAGCAAATTGATACTTTTCCGATTATAAATATCTCAACTAGCTTTTAAGAGTTAAAATAGTATTTTGAATGATACGATTAATATTTCATTAAAAGGTGCATAAATGAGACTGGAAGTTCATTCAACAGAGGATTTTCATAATCCTCAAGAGAGAACCATTACAAATGCAAATAGGGATTTGGAAAAATACTCATTAATAAAAAAAATAATTTGGGACATGAAGGGTTAAATAATTCTCTTATTTCTATTGAGCTTACTTAGAAAGGTTTGCTAAATGTAACCAGGTTTCTTCAGAAGTGTAAAAGTTTAATAATTTTGCAGTAAAAGTAAAAAAACAAGTTTTAGATAAGAAAAGGTCATATTTTAGTACCCTGATGCTTATGACTCAAACATGTTTTAAATCCAACTATAGAATTTATTGATATTTTCATCGAATAGCAATTAAATTTTCCATAAGATAATAAAGATCTTATTACTCCTATACTGAGGAAAGACATCAAGACATTTTGACTGGTATGCCACATGAATTTTGTCTCATTTATGGAATCAGTTAATTTTATAATTGGATACACTGATAATTTTTCCTTTAACTGATCAGAATTATGATCCCTGAGAATGATAATGATTTAATTACATGTTCATTTGAAGAGATGAGTAAAGATGGAAAATCAAGTTTAATTTCCCCCAAAGAAAAGCCATAAAAAATATTTTATTATCATGACATTATCCTTGAATGCCTTGGTTATTAGTTTCTCTATTCAACCGTGTACCCTTTTACATTTGTAGGCTAGGGAATTAAAATTGTATTCCTAATGGCTGAAAGAAAGCCTCATGTGTGAGGCAATAGCCAAGAGTCTTGGATAAAATTCACACAAATATTTTGTCTACTACTAGGAAATTAAGAGTTATAAAAAATTATTTTTACAGATTATACGTCTTTAGTGTGTTGTTGACTCATGGGAGAATTCAATGTCTAGAGTTACAGTCAAAAGTAGTCCAAATTAAATTATTTTTTCAATTTTCTTTCCTAAAAGTAATGTAGCATTTTAGACATTTATTATGGAAGATAGACTCAAAATTTTAACAATTATTTCTTGTTTTGCAGCTCCATACAGAAATTTTGTAAGGCTAATAAAATTTCCGTTTTATCTTCACAAATTCAATTGAAATAACAAAGAATTGTTTCTCCAATACAAACTATACTGCACATACATGGTAGATTTCTAATTTACCCCAGTGCGCTTTTGTGTCTGTGCGGAAATTAGTTTAGTTTACTTTGTATAGTGACATGACATCAGTTTCAATATTTCCCATGAATTGACAACTTTCTTTTGCAGAGTACTCAATTCACGACAAAGATCCTTATTCTCAATTCCAATATTGGGGGTTCAAATGATGAGTGCCAAGTGAACTACTAAAATTGGGATCGAAAAGTTTAGGCCAATTCGGATTTTCAAATTCAAATTATTCGTCTAATTTTGATCTAGTAATAAATCGCTTCAAATAATTGAAATCAACAAAATCAAAATTTCTTTAAGTTACTCTAAAAATAATTATGTTCCTGACTATCCGGAGAGAATAATGGTGTTTTTGTAGTAAATTCTCATTTTTATATCAACTAGGTTTAGATGATCATGATCATTGATCACTGCATTCGTGGTGAGTTATTCTTAGGAGTTTTGGAAGGAAAGACTCAATTTACCTACAGTGAGAAGTAGTAATTATGTAATGAGTCATTACTAACGACATTTTTCCAAGAAACATTAGATAATTTTCTGTCATAATGTTTAATACCTAAATAATGGACATTTGGGATAGTAAATACTTAGGAAAAACTTTTGCTCAAACCATAATTTCTATGTAGATAAAGAGATAATAGATACAATATATTAGTAGAATGTAAAATTGAGAGTCATTTCTCTACTCATGAAAATACAAAATGAACTTGATACCTAAATTAATAATAGGTTTTATAATGAAATCAAAATTTAAAGCTTCGGGTTTATGAGACTTGAAATAAAATCTAATAAATCTGGCCCAATAAGATCTCAAAAATTATAAATTGACATTTAATAATACGAAAACCTTCAGGAGAGCAATCGCCTAGAAGTAGTAATACAAAAAAGGCTTGATAATTTTGCTGAAAATCAAAGTAATCGATAAGTAATTTTATAGGCAAATTTCGTCGTAAAACATGATCTTTATGATCAAGCAAAACGATTAATACCATGAGCATTTATAGGCATTTTGTTACCCTGATATATTTCTAGATTATTATTTCATATTTATCAATGGTTTTTTGAGAAATTGGTTCAGATTCTCCCATCTAATTGGAATGGCATTTTGTTGACTTTAGAAAGTAAGGATTATATAGTTTACTGTTTACTGTAGTCTCATGCAAACAAGTCCAATGATTACTTTTGAATCTTAAAAGATTTATTAACTTAGAGATAAATACTCTCAAAAATTCAATAACTTGAATATAAGAAAGAAAATTTTCACATCATGTCAAGACAGAATTTAAGATACAGGAGTTTCTTTGTAAAATAGCGGAGAGAATGTTTATTCGATCCTTAGATCATCTTGTTATCTGATCATAACTATATGTACCGGAAAATATTTTTGAATTGTCCAAGAGAACTTTTGCATTTAATGAACATGGTAATTGGATTGGTAAGCCGGAATAAAGTCAACTTAAGATCTTTGTAGTCTTGTTGATCCAGATCGGAAAAAATAGAGTTGGGGTAATTAATAGGTTTTGGAAAAAGCGTTTTATTATTCTGAAAAAAAAGTTCAACTTTCTTAGAATCAGCATAGCACGTTCCAAGAGCTTAATAGATTTCCTAACGAATGGCTATTTCCTGAGATGAACATAATGAGTTGCTAAAATGATATTTTATGAAAATAACCCAGTTGAACTTTAAAGGGTTAATCAATGTATGGAATTTACGAACTGTTAAATAAAAAAATCCTTCCTTCCTGCAATTAATCATCTCCAATTTCTATCTCACAAGTATTACTATTTATAGTGTCTCAGTGCTGAAACTTCTCCTGGCCAAACCCACTTTTACAAAGTTTGAAACTTTTGTGAAATGGACACTTGTTCAAGCATTAACGCTAATTTATTTTCAAAGGAATAGAAATACATTTGTAAATGCCGGATTTGGCGCACGTTATGAAGGGACATACCACATAATTTTATAAAAATACCATAACACCATTGGTAGAGTGTCTGATGGTAAATCTTGCTATCATTGTACAAATGTATATGAATTAGAAAAATCAATCTTAATTCTCTAGGATGATTTTTTAGTTAATTAGAGAACTAGACTTAAAGTAACACTCGAGAAGTAATGAGAATTTGAAAATTTTAATTAAATTTAAATATGTGCACCAAATTCTGATTTACTTTTGCATCTTTCATATCCTACGTGCCTTGTATTTGTCTAGTTCGTCATTCTATGGGAAAACTAATCTCAAGTAAATTTTGTTTGTAATTTTAAAGAGTGACACTGGATACCTAATCAAGTCGAAAAGCCAATTAGAAATACCTGGCGGCTTATCATTCCTATAAAATGAGATTATTCTGTATAGAATTTAATCTTGAAAATCTCTAAATGGTGTAAAATTTTATTGCATGTATCCTATGTTTTATTGTTGTACACATCATCTTCAACATGTTACAAATTGAGTAGTGAGAATAGTAAGTAGCATAAAAGAGTATTTCTCTCTTTTGTATTAAACAACGTATAGTATATTACACATGACTCAAAAACTTTTATTACGCCAGCAAGCAGTTAGGTTTGTACTTATCTTTTGTAAAACTATCAGTAAATACATAATCCCTAAAGAATTGCTTGTGTTTTTTATTAGTAAAAACTATTACGTCTACCATGTGTCTACAGCTTTATAAAAGAGGAGAGTCATTGAGAACATAAAATTCCATATACTACGAGAAATACTGTAATTTTAATTGTAAACTTTTCTTGTGTAAAAAATTTTAGAAATCACTTGCACAGTTTTATGTCGACGGATTGGAATCGTCATAAATGAACCTGAAAATATCTAATTACATGTATTTTATGGAAAAAATATACTTTTGAGAGAAGGTGGGTAAATTTAAATCAACATTTCTTACAGACAATTGGCATTTATAGAGAAAGTCAAATCGATAATTGAAGATTTTCACTCTTGATCTGTCTAAGTGAACATCCGGTCATATGAACACTCTGATTTCCATGGACATAGACCTCTTGTATGACAAGAACCTCAATACCCTCATTAACTCCAAGGAAATCTTTTTAAATCACTCATTCTACCCTACCTAGAATATGAATCCTTCGAAACGTCCAACTGGAAAGATTACAATAAGTTCATGTTACGGTCTAAACTATCAACACTACAATTCCGGGATAGATTTTAGTTATAAACAGATAGAGGGGATTCTATTAATGTTAAAATCTATTCTCGGAGTTATCTGAGAACAAAAGTAGAAATTCTCAAAAAATTATAATTAATTAATGAAGAGATGAAGTGGGCACATTATCCAATACGCTATGCCTACAAATTTAATGAGACTTATTCTCATTTTGCTAACTTCTCTTCCAGAAATGTTGGAGTATTTTCAAATAAATTTTCCAACTTAGTTCTTAATGCTTGAAATTATTTTATATCCCGTTAAATACATTAAGGAGTTGAGCAGTTCTCTAAGCCGCAGTGGTGCTTTACTCCAAACATGTCTCCAAACCAAATGGCCAATTCAATCAAAGAGCTAACCAAGCATACTCAACTCTGCTTTTAACAACAAATCAGATTTTTGTATTTTCATAATTTATTCGAATAAAATAAGTATATATAAGAATAGACCAAACCTTTTCCAGCCTCAATCTCATTTTGAAGATAATCAATAACTGAGCAATTTTTCCTATCAAGCTATACGTTTTCAAGTTTGTTCTGTATACAAAATCTCGATTAAAAATGACAATTTATGAACACGCGCCAAGATTTTTTCAATGAATTTTACTACGAAAAGGAACAAAATTAAGATTTTTGAATAGTTTTGCAACATTTTGAATAAAAATAGGACTTTTAAGTAAAAATTGAGTCTTTTTTTCACAAATTTAAAGGAAATTCCTAGGATATTAGGTAAGTTTTGATGATTTCATAGACTTTCAAAATTGTTTTTCTCTGTTGAAAGATCATTTTTGATCTAGGCATGCAACATTGTTCGGGGAAAATAAAATTTTTTATTACCCTAATATATACCGTTCGTGGGTTCATTAAAGTAATATTTCTACATGCAAAAGAGGTGCGAAAAATCAAGTTAAACAGGTTGATGATTCCTATACATTATAGTCATGCAAATCAAAGTGGGAATCTATTTGAATCTGAGCATGAATTTAGGAATTTATGATTTTTACAAAAACCTCAATATTTCATCCAGGTCTCTAAAGATCTTTGTTTTAAGAATAAAAGGGCACAAAAAAATTCGAATTACCTCATCAAGATAATATACTTTTACTTTGGAGTACTTACAAAATTTATTTACAATCATCCTTTCTCTCAAACAAAAATTTATTAAGTAAAATCCTATTGATCTTTATGTTTCTTATATACTTTGTTCTAGATACTTTGAGAATAGCAACTTTTCTGCCTGCAAGACCTTCAGAGTGAAATAATTTGATTCAAATCAAATTAAATTAGCGTAATCTTTAATAAGGATATTCAAAATTTTGAATTAAGATTTGAAAATAGAATTTCTAAATATTTTACCAACTCCTATTCCTAGTATTTTGAAGATGTGCTTTTTGATTCACTCACCAAGATATTCAGTAGAATTGTCAAGGTAGTTAAGGTTAGTCACTTGATTATGCTTCTTCATCCACACGGGAAATAATCCTGATTTTCTGTCACTCGAACAGATCATTTGTATAGAGAAAGATTGGCTATTCTCTTCTCTCCCCATATAATAGGGATAAATATCTATTTTGAGTTTATCTAGAGAGAAGAAAAGGTATTATTAATTCTAATTAAGGATCTGTGTACTCTTATAATTGTAAATCAGATAAATACTGATTACTCTAATCTGCTAAAGTTCGTAAATAATTTAAATGAACTAGATATAAAAGGTGTAGAGAGATGGAAACTCTCTGACAGGTCACCCATTAACTAATAATATAGTGTAGTACCCTATAAATTGTTTATGCATTATAATAGCTATAGCTTGCTCAAAGTAATAGAAAGTATAACGCGCGATGGACTTTAATGATTTTCCCCTTTTAACAATTTTTAAAAATTTACTAGAATACGCCCTATCTAAGTAAGGAGATTCCAACCGAAAGATCAAAGAAAATCTTTTATTAAATCTATAAATTTATCTATCTCGACTGAAAATATAGAAAACATTATGAAGAAAGAAAACTCACTTAAAACTGTTACATTAAAGTTTTCTCTGCCAGAACAGTAATACAGGCCAGAATTTTCTTGTGTTACTTCTTTGATTGATAATAATCCTTTTGATTCATCAAGAGAAAATTCGTTTTCTCTCTTTGACATCTTATTGGGAAATTCGATAAACTGAGAATAATTCAACGGGCATAAAAGTATGAGTTGATCCTGGATGCGAACATAGACATTTTTAGGAGATGGCCATCGAGAGTCATAGAAATCTATGATTATTATTTACAAATCTTACTTTTGAGAGGGATGATAAGAGAGAGGTTTGATTTTACCTGAGAATTTTTATAATCATCTGTGAAGTTAACTTCTATTGTTTTATTTCCAATAAGATTTTTAGTCCAGATACGAGAAGGAAAGCACTTAGGCAGTAATACTCCTGAAAGATCTAATTGCAATTCTTCTACATGATTTGTGTGATCGTTTGCCAGTAAAGTTGGAAAGGTTACTGCTTTTTTAAAAATTGAGTTGGAGCATAGTTTTTCCGATTGGTATTTAAATATTAAAATGAAAATAAGAGTCAGTTGTAATCTTGGAAACTGCATAACACAATTACTATAAGATATTTTTCATGATTTCCAATTTGACTGATCAGCACCAAATGAAAAGAATTTGAATATCTGGAAAGAAATAGTTTAAACAAAATTCTTTTATCAAATTTCCATAAATATATATATTCTGCAAGTATATTTATTTATCTTATTTTAAAACCACCACATGCATTTTAAATATGTATTTTTTGAAAATATTGAAAAGAACGTTTTAAATTTAACGATAAAATATCATTCAATTTATACTAAATTGATGTTATATTTATCCTCAACGTCGTAGAAAAACACAAAATAATGCAGAATACACGAACAAGAATAATTATATCTCAAAATCTCTTGAGAAAGGAGTAAATTCATTTATGATATGATGATTTCTTCATTTCTCAATGACCCTCCTTCGAGTCATCATCACTGTTGTTTTGATAAATTCCTTTTATATTACTTGTAATGAAATATCAAGAATTTGTGAGAATGATTGTGAATGCCGGCAAAATTTGGTCCAATGCAGAATACCCTCATATCGTCTACCCTTTTATTGCAATTCTGAGTGGAAGTCTCTTCTTCTCTTCATCCAAAAGACCTCTGAATATCATCCGAGGGGTTTCTTTGAGGAAGTTTCCGGGACGATTCTCTACAACTGCTCCGATCTCCACTATTTGACGTTACTGAACAATTCACCCATTTCCCTAGTAATCGACCTTGCTCATCAGCTGCGATCTTTCAAACTACTCACGCGTATCTGGCTCAAGGGCATTCGCATTGTAATTTCCCAAGATGAGGCTATGCAGAATAATTTGACTAGTCTAATTTTCGAGAACACAAACTTGAATCAAAATCTATTGAGGAGCGTCCTAACAACAGTGAATAATGAAACGCTAGCCAAGTTACAAATCATAGGCTCTGATCTAAACGATGAACTTGACTCAAAGGCTTTCAATCGAAATTTTGGAAATTTGGAGAAAGTCTACCTTATCAATGGAAAAGTTAACAGGGTAAACTCCAACACCTTCAGGGGATGTCAGAATATTTCAATTTTGAAAATATCGGACAATGCCCTCTCAGGGAGTTTGGAGCATGCCCTTGGTATAAAATTGAGTCGAAAGACTGTTGAACACGGAGCCTTGATGTTTCTGGCAAACTTGAAGTTTCTAGACTTATCTGGCAACTTTCTCATTGGAATACGGTCCTCAGAATGGTCTGTTGTCATTGGAGGAGGCCATTTAGCTAGACTAAAAAGTCTTTCTCTAGCTAACAACATGATACGGTTCCTTGCAACAGAATCATTCATTGGTCTCAAGAGTCTGGAGACGATAGATCTTCGTGGAAATGAAGTCATCTCCAGTCCAAGGGAAATTAGTCATAGTGGAAGTGTGCTCCTTCAAAAAGGCCTACTGCCAGATGTTTTTCAACAAATAGGGAGATCATTCAAGAATCTGATGATCGATAATGGGACGATTGAATGTCTTTTACAACCAACATCGCATTCAGTTCACTATATGAGGTCTTATCGTCTATGCTCTGAGAGAAATGTGTCAAGCCCACCAGAGATAAGAGCCCCTGAAATCGGGGAACCAACCCATGAGGAGAAACATTTTGAATATTTAAGTAGAATCCTCCTGTTCTGTTTGATTGTTGGATGCTTTTTCATTAGTTCCACCATGATCTTAATTTCTATCGTGATCATAATTAAGAGAAAGAAGTTTTTTATTGTATGATCGTTTTTATGAATAAAATTTTTTTTAATTTTCTGTATTTCATTGACCCCTTCAACAGTGAAAAATTAATTGAGTAACAAGTAGAGCTTTCCACAAATAAAGGATAGTTTAGGTCAAAACATTTTGTAATAAATAGAAATTAATTTAGTAACGAGAAGAAGTGCTATGACCGTTTCTTAAAAATCTTTATTTCCAGTAAAATAGACTTTTAGAGACAACAATTGTATTTATTCTTACATAAATCATGTCCCGAATATCTCTCCTATCGCCATTGCTCAAAGATGACTGTTGAGATTATGAAGTTAGATTTCTCGGAAATTTTTATTGTTGTTGTTAACGTCTCCTGAAGCATTTCTTTGAGAACTAACTAACGAAGTCGATGGAACAGGAGCATATTGATCTGAAGAAATCAAAATATTCTCGAAAGCATTGAACAATTCTGATTCATTTCTCAGAGATAAAATTTCGCTTTGATACTTTTCATTAATTCGAGAATTTTCTATTCTTGAATAATCCTCGTTTAGGGTTAAATTATAATTATTGTTCAAATCAGACAATTTGTTTGAATTTGTACTAAACCCTGAATAAAATTCATTAATATGCTAACTTGTTGTGAAAATTAACTCCAGACAAAAGTTCTTGGTTTTTCTTCAGCCAGGAATCACTCTTCCAAACATTCTTAGAAAATAAAAAATAAATTTAAGACTTGATCAGTTTGATGAATATTTGAAAAAAAAATTTAACAATCTTCGTTCCAATAGTTATAATTTTAGAGTTGAGCGCACTAAAATATCAACCGAACCATGATAATTTTAAAATATTTCTGCAATTATATACGCAAAATGAAGATTGATTATATACGCCACCCTAGAACACTGATCAAGAGGAATTTCGAAATAGACCAATCATAGAGGAGTTTAGATGAACAAACTTACATGTTGACTTTTATCCGGATAATTCTGTACAATCGGCATTGATTTTATGACCTGAATTAAAATGTTAACTTGATTTTTCAATGAATCAATGTTTTCATGTATGCCTCTTATTTCTCGAAGACAATCAAAACAAAAGTTATTCTTGCAGCAATCTGAAAAGTCTAGATAAAGAAGGATTTATTCTTAGGGGATAACTAACCGTCAACTAGGCGGTTTATGCCGGTATCAAAATGACTGGACTCTTTGAAGGTTTTGAGAATGTCTTCCTCTTTCAGATCATATGAATCATTCTAAGATTAAATTATTTAATTAGATTAATTAATTTGAGAAAATACTGATCTTTTCACTGCATAATTTATGTTGATTTTTCTATCTTTAATTTTCAAAGTTTCTGCCTACAAAAGATAAAATACCCAAGACTAACATCACGAGAGAGAATTTTTTCTACAATACCATTTTCAAAAAATGTCACAAATCCATAATTTCCTTTGGGTACATTAGAGTGATCTTGTATTATCTTGACGTCTTTAACATTTCCAAAGGTTGAAAAGTAATTGTATAGGTCTTCTTGTTTGATCTTGTTTAAATGAAACCTATTAATTTCATGCTATAGACTTACAAATTCTTTAAGACCTCCAACGAATATTCTATTTGGTATCGGTTTAAAGCTCATAAATTGTTTTCTATCCTGCCTCGATAAACTTTAAAACATTAAGGAACAATTAGAGTTGTTTGACTCGTGAGAGAAATAAAAATAAAAAAGAAATTTTCTTCTCAATGCAATTGAAGAATGAAAAATCAATTTACTACTATTTCACATTTTTCATTCAGACTTATGTTCCTGAGAAGTTCTCAGTGAGAACATGGGTAGTAGTGTCCTAGTTTCTTTAAATCAACTTGAACAAGGAAGAAGTTGTTTTTAAGGAAATTATAATTCTTTTAATAAAATAAAATCAGTGTGTTTCATCATAAGTATCTTTTAGTTTGTAGTTGGCAACATAGCCATCATTGTTATGAATGTCCTCTCTACCTTCAATTCCACGACCCTTACCAGAGGCGTCAAAGCGTTCTCTATGCGCTCCAGTATATTTTGATGTATCAGTAAGCCTGTCGGTACCAGGATTTGATGCAACTTTCTAGGAATGAATTTTTATCAATAAATTACTGTTGTTCCGGCCATGGAAGGTTCAGTTGCTCTGATTTTATTTTTCAACAAGTCAATAACTTGTTCCGGCGTTGACTTATGCGTCCTAGCATATGCTGGCGCCAGGAAATTTACAAGAAAATCAATAAACTGATTATAGCTGATATCCCTTAAAAGAGTATTATTGCATCTCTTACACCTTATTATTCCCCTTGTATCTTCTTAATTCTATATCGACATCATTTTGGTTCAAGGTTTTGTCAATAATCTTTGAATCAGCCATCATTTTACGTATTGTCTTATCAGAGGCATTTTGTGAACCCTTTTTAGTAGAATCACAAAACTTTAAGAAAATCTCTTGAAGACTAATTGAGATGAAAGGGTTATCTATAATTCTAGCTTACTCAGAGTCACTTCTTCCTTGCATGACTGCTTCTTGTTTAATGAAAATTCATTCAAAAATTTTAGAGCGCGTAAAAAGTTTAAAATTATGAATGAATTAAAATTTCAATTTTATTTCAAAATATCTCTTCGTATTTTTTTAAAAATGTGTCATTTAATTTCAGAGACTTGTCCTCATGATAATAAATTCATGATCAAGGCAATATCGTCTCCGGAATTTTGAATCTCATCATCAGATTCAATATTGCCTGAGCTGGCTTGCTTAGCGCTGATTAATTTTCCATTGATGTTCAACTTCATTATAGGCGTCTTCTCAACGGCCATTTTACTGCTCCTTAATTTTCCGCTAAGACGGGCATGATTTCTTTGGAAAATTCTCTGATTCAATACTGGCAACTTTGCGTTGAGAGTGTTTTTATGATTTTGCTTGAGCTTTGAGTGTTTGACATAGTTAACATGTAAATGAGTCAGTTTTTCCTTGAAGGGTCCAACTGTTTGTCTTATTGGATGTCCACTACAATCGGTTAGATGTTTATCCACATAATTCTTGGTAACTATTTCTTGTTCAGCGACAACCTATAACAAATAAGAGTTAGTTTAGATAAACAAAATGCTATCGACTAAATTGAACTCATCGTTTTTCTAACAAGATCAGGTATTAAAAAATTACCTCTAATATATCTCCTTTGTTCGAATCATTAATCGTGTTAATTTCTTGCAGTTTAACAGATTTCTTTTCGGCAGTATCATTTTCATCACAGACATAAATCTTATGGCACTCATTTGACTTTTCAATTTTTATCTGGCTCTCAAGATCTTTTACAGATATTTTTGGAGTGACTTCCTTCGGCAGGATATGCATTGGAATGTTATTCGAGTGGCGCATTGACTTCTTACCGAGTATTTCATACCACTCAGGTCGTAAGATTGATTTTAGATCAAACTTGTTACCGTTTTCGAGTAGACACAAGATTAAAGATTGTACATCTGGATGTTGCTTATCAAAGGCTTGATGCCAATCACTATTCATCAACTGGTCCATTGGCACATGGCCATATTCGCCTAGGAGTGCAGCCAACTGAGCATGACGGTAATTTGCCATAAGGGAATTTTTAGTCAACTCTTCATTCGAATGATCTTTCAACCACATGTTAATATAGGTTGAGACATAATTTTGAACCTTGAGGTTCAACAATTCATCAGAAAGACTCTTTTCTTGGCTAGAGGTCTGATTGAATTGTTTTTCTGCTAAAATCCGTTTCGCGCTATCCTTTATTCCTGCAATAGTGTCTTCTTCCTTCAACTTTTTAGTCTCCAGCTGGGTTATATTCTTTGTCAACTCGGCTATTCTCTTCTCGATATTAAGGTGGACATTCTTGTAAGAATGCAGTTGATTCTCTGATTCCAGAAGATTCTTTAACAAAGTGCGATAATGATCGTCAAAATTGTGCTGTCTTTCACATTCCATGATACTATTCCTCAATTTGAGAACATAATTATGTAACTGAAGATAATGAGAGAAAGGAAATTCTCCAGAGTTCGCCATCATGTTCATGCCGATTTGGTTGATTTGACTTTTGATGATGTGAACATGTGGAACGTTGACACTTACATTGGGCAAAATATCCGGAGATGTTTTTGCTACAGCCAAGTTGTTCTTGTAGACGATAAGTTGTTGCTTTTTCTTTAAATCATCAAGTTTCTGCATGATGAGCTTAAAATCCACAGAGTTACCTGACACATTTTCTTTGTTTCGGATGAGGAAAAGAGCTCGGGTCTTCTTGAGCTCGTCTTCAATTTTGTCATACATTTTTTTACTTTCCAAACGATGAGCTTCAAGAGTCTTTTCTAACCAGGTTGCAAGAACGGAAATATCAATGGGATGCGAATCGGAAGCAACATTCTTTGTATAATTCTGGAGCAAGTAAATGTTCGTTATTTGCTGAGGTGATTGAACGAGATTGTGCAAAAAATGATTGTCAATAGGTGGAAAAACTGATTTGAATTCAGCAGGAAGAGAATTTGTAAGACGATTATTGCCACTTGGCATTTGATTATTATGAAGTGAAGAGAAGTGGGAAGAAGATTGGACGTTGGTAAAATGAGATTTGCTAGGCAATGTTTTATCTGTAGCCAAATTCACCTGTTGCTCAAATAAAATTTCAGAATTTAATTGAGGATTCTGTACTATCGATATAGCGGCAGTAGAGTTTGTCGTAGTAAAAGAAGTCTCAACCGCAGCCTTGTTTCGTTTCAAACCCTGATTGAGAACTACGATTGGCCGTGACTTCTGGTCCACAGCAACGGTTGTAGTTGATGCGTGAGTGGTTGTAGCTGGCAAAACTGTTGTATGAGTAGTCTCAACCGCAGCCTTGTTTCGTTTCAAACCCTGATTGAGAACTACGATACGGCCGTGTCTTCTGGTCCACAGCAACGGTTGTTGTAGATGAATTCAGGTTCTTCTCTGTAACTGTAGAATTTGGAGCTTTTGTAATTTCTTTTTTTGTCCACAAATCCTTATTCAAATTAATCATGGGCTCTTCTTTGTCGTAGATTACTCGTGTTGTAGATGATCTTGAAGTTGTATGGGTTGTTGTATTCGAATGGGTTCCATGCGTTAGAGTGTCTGCTGTAGGTTGCATTGTAGTGGTAACCATGGTTGTTTTTCTCTCAGTTGTCATCTTTAGACTTGAAACTTTTGAAGTTGTTTGATGGCTTTTATTATCACCCACTTTAGTTGTTGGTGCTTCTGTCGGCATGATGGCAGTGGTCATTTTTTTATTTTCTAAAACACCAATTTTCGAATGAAGCCAACTTTCGATTTGCTTCTCTTTCACTATCAGTTTGTCAATGTCTTTGTCAATTTTTTCTTGGATATCTTTCTCCTTTTTATCCTTGAATGTCTGCAAGTTATTCATTATTTTTTGCTTCTGAAGACTTTCAATCATATTCTTGCTAGTCTCATGGTCATTACGCAATCTACGAATGAGAACTTCCTTTTGATCTGGCGTTATTTCCTCCTTGAGATGATTCAAGTCATGAACATCTTTTGAGATTAGTCTGAAAATATCCTTTTCAGTCAACTTCAGCTTGTCTTGATCAGCTTTCGTGGGTTTTTCAATGGCCTCAACCATATCCCGTTCAATAATCTTGCCTTGTACACTACGCTCATTCTCGATTATCTGATCTAACGCCAATTTGGCCTTTTCAAACTCCTTCAAGAGATTCGAATCGAATCCCTTTGTCAATAGTTTCATCTGTAGAATATCTTTATAGAGTTTATTTTCCGTCTCTTTGATATCATTCTCATTGTGGTTGATGGTAACCTCAAGGGATTTAACCTTTTCCATTGCATCTTTGTGTTTCTTCACGGAGATGGGATCAGTCTTACTTGTCGGATTGTATTTTGCCTTGTTCTCTAAATCATTGAGCTCCTCTTTTGCTTTGATGAGCTTTTGATTATCTCGAATATTTTTTGCAAAAGTCTCTCTAATTTCATTCGAGGAGTCTTTAAGGTCTTGTCTAGCTGTCGACATTGTCGAGAGGATCTTCATTTTAACTTCATCCAACTTTGACTTGAGGTTGTCGCCAATTTCCTTCTCTGATTTAAGTTTCAGTTCCAAATCGCTCAACTCCATCGTCTGATTAGCTGTGGGATTCTTAACTTGCTTCAGAGCTTTGATCTTGACCCCAAATTGTTCAGTATTCTTTACATTTTGAGAAATTTCATTTTCCAAATGTTTCTGAACCTTTTGCAGAGCATTGGGATCATTGACTTCAAGATTGTGCTCAACAATTTTCGCGATATCCTCATCGATTCTCTCCACATCTCTGGCAGACTCCAAGATATTTTTACGAGCCAATTCTCGAGTGAACTCATCGACAGGATTTGGTGCTGATTTTGGATCCATTGAAAGTCGCTTTGCTTTCATCAATAGGAACTTTTCCTGTTCACTTCTCATACGAGAGAGTGCCTTCTTTTGTAGCTCCAGTAAATTCTCAATGTTACCTACATCGGTTGAATTTCCCTTCTCCATATTCACGTTAAAGAGTTTCTTTTCTCTCAGAAATTCTTTGTCTTCCTCCTCGTGAATGTTGCCTATGGAATCTTCGAGTTGTTTGGCCTTGTTGGTAATCTCTGGTTTAACCTTTGCCCCTTGGTTGATGATTTCGGCCTTTAATTGAGCCAAATGTTCATAGTTTTTGTTCAACTTTTTGCGTAAATCACCTCTCGATTTTCTTATCTCATTCAAGTGATCTCTGAATGACTGGGCTTTATTTACATTTTTGCCCATTTTATCATCAATCTTGTCCTTGATTTTCTCCATCTCTGAGTTAATTTGCAATCTTTTCTTATTCAATTCGGAATACTTCTCTTGTTGGTCGGGGGTGAGTCCATTCTTCTGAATGATGCCCATATTTTTCAGATTCTCGATTTCCTCTTGATTCTTCAAGAGTTCAGCCTTCTTCTCTGCCAATTTGTCCTCCAGTTCAGTGATCTCTTTGTCCTGTTTCACTTGTTTCTTGACTCCCTTCTCATTACCTTCCTCAATCATTTTTGATTTTTCCAACTCGTTTTCCTTGATTGCCTTCTTGTTATCCTGAATTGTCTTCATAATTTCCTTCACTTCATCCTGTTCTTTAGCAGAGAGTGAAGGTTTTGCCAGTAGACGACTCAACTTTTGTGAGAGGACGAGATTTTCTCGTTTCGCTTTGACTACATTCGCTTGAAAATTCTCCAGTTTTTCGTATTTTTCTATGGGCCAGAGACGTCTTTCCATCATATCCCTGTCGTGTTCAACCCTGGCTAATTTCTCATTCATCTCTTGGATGTCCTTATCGAATATCTCTTGAGACTTCTTGTCTTTTTTAATTTTCTTCTCCATCTCATCAGACTGAATTTTACTCTCAATTTTGGCGATCTCCTTATCCAAATTCTCCAGATTTTGTTTGGTCACTTTGGAATTCAATTGAAAGCCGAGTACAAGATATGGGCGCAGGTCAAAAAGAGTCCTCTGTACATCAGCATTCTCTCGGTTAAGCTCTCTATGAATTTTATCCAGCTCATGAAGTTGAGATTCTGTTGGCTTTGTACCCAATTTGTCTAGAGTTTCCTTTAAACTAAAGTACTTGATTTTTGTAATTCCCAATTTCTGTTCTGCCTTGTATAAGTTGTCTTCAAGAAGCTTGGCAACCTTTATCTCCTCCTCAGTCATTTTCCCGGGCTGTACCTTTTTAGCATTTTCTCGAGCGATTGTAACCTCCTTCTTCAGGAGTTTGGCATTCTTTTTTTCAATTTCCTCTAGCTTTTTTAGTTTTTCTTTCTCCTCCACAGTTAATGGGGTCTTTTTCTTCTTGATTTTAATGATTTTCTTCCGATATTTTGCCATTCTCTTTCTGTAGCGTACAATTTTCCTTCTGGATTTTTTCATCCTTTTACGAACAACCTTGAGCCGGCTACTCTCCTTGACGTGATTATTCAGATTTGCTGCTTCTCGAAGATTCTTTCTTGCCTTGGCCTGAATTTTTCTAATTCTTTTTCGCTTCTTAACTAGCTGATATTTCATTCTTTCCAATCGCTTCAGTTGTACACTTGATGGTTTGGCACCGGCTTTCTTCTTCAATCGTTGAAATTTCTTCTTGAGACGTATATACTTGCGTCTTTTTCTCAGTACCTTTTTTCGATAGACTTTGATTTTCTTTTGCACGTGAACCATCTTCTTCTCTTTTGCTGTCATCTTTTCTAGTCGAGCTTCCAAGAGGCTCTTTTGTGCCGCATAGTACTTTGCCATTTTAAGGCTTTCGTTGTATTGTCTCTGAATTCTATTGTACTTGATCAAGTCATTTCGAGATTTTAACTCATGCCTATGATATTTTGCTTGCATTACATGATAAGTACGACCGACTGCTTCATTCTTTTGTAACCACATCTTGTGCATTTGATTGAGCATTTTAATCCGAGCAATAATCATCTTTTTTGTCATCCGTTTGCGGATAACTCTTCGTTTAAAAACTTGATGTCGGACAATACGTTGGCGATGTGCTGTGGCATTTACTTGATTTTCCGTTAAAAATATGAATAAAAATACCAATAAAATCCACAAAAGAATAGTAGTTTCTCTCATATCAGTAATTATTGACGGTTAATTCAATAATAAAAGAAAGAATTAACATTATGCAATTATTATTCATTAAAAATAATGTTATATTTTTAATTTCTGTTCAATAATACAGAAAGAGATAAGGGCAATATATACATGTAATTTTGATATTGTAAAATTGATTATAAAAAGTCCCATATAAATAAATCAAAATTCAAAAATTCTCGATCTAATCAAAAGAGCCCAAAAGATCCTCTTTTGCTGAATATTTGAAGTCGTAAAATGACTATAGTTTTTTCTCTATTGTAATTATAATTATAATAGAAGAATTATTCATGGTAAATTGGATAGTTAGGAAATCATGTCTGAATTTTCAAATACTTTGATGAACTTTGGTTCAGAATGAGAAATTTCAAAGTCTAACATTGCACGAGCGACAAGTCTAGTATCAATTGCCAATGAATTAGAGAGTTTTCTAAGCGGCCAGGATAAAATAATCAAAGACTTTTCTGTGAAACGTTGATCCTTCCAGTCAGTAGCAATGAGTTGAGCAGGACGGTAAATAAAAAGTCTGTCAAAATTAATCTTTCTGAGTTCCTCTTCGACTTGTCCTTTTGTTTTCAAGTAATAAATTTTACTATGAGGATTTGATCCACTAGACGATACATAATGGAATGATTTTACACCCGAGATTAAAGCTGTTTCAGCTATTTTAATTGTTAAAGTATAATCAGTTCGATAGAATTCTTCCTTTCCTTTCTGCATAGCAGTACTTCCCAATGAACAAAATCCAACAGTACATCCTTGAATGGCAGATTTAATTTCATCAAGTTTGAAAAAGTCATCAATGATGAAAACTTTGAATTTATCTTGAGATATGTCTGAAGAAAATTCAATTTTTCTTCTAGTAATAAGGTTTACTGTACTGTATCTCGAATCAGATGCTATCAAATTGACCAAGTCTTTTCCAATCCTACCCGTACATCCAATAATAAAAGCATTCATCTTCGTGGAATGTGTATTATTTCTTTATATTTCAGTGAATTTACTAAAATAATCTACTAATATTTAATTTAATATGTAAATTTAGGTTACTGAATTTAAAACCTAAAAATTTTTAAGAATTTTTCAAAATACTAACCAGACAAAACAAATGGGAATTGCAGTAATTTTTGGTGTTTAAAATTTTATGATAAATTGAAATATTTGTCAAATCAGTTTTATAAATGGTATGTTTAATAGTCTAAATAAATGCTAACATTAATATTACTTTCAAATACCTAGCAACAAATCAAGCAAAATCCTCTCATCCATGGACTAGTGCCAAGTACACATCTCAACAGAGATGATAATATTAACCTTGACTTGAATCCTCGTCTTGAAAACAAGACTATTAGAGATTATGTTCATCCAGCCCAAGAAGCCGATGATAAGTTTGGAAATAAGGCTATGGAAACTCTTCTCCTAAGACAAGTTCGCGCTTCTCAAGGTTTCCATGCTCCACTCAAGTTAGCCATGGAAAGACGTATTTTGAATGAGCTCACTCCAAGACTGCCAGGCTTACATTCTTACCATCCACTTAAAGCTCAATTGGATGGAACACTAGACGAGATCGATCTTTGTGATTTTATCAATCGTAAGTTTCCTAAGGGGTTTTTTTATTTGACTTGTCACAAAAGCATTGAGAAACTTCTATTCCCCCCATTTCCACATAGCTAATCTTAGATTTTAAATATTTCAGCACCAGAAGACTGCGAAGAGTTTATAGACCCTAAAATGATGGTGGAGCACAAGCTTAATCTCTTTGACAGAGATATGAAAAAAGTTACCAGAAATGGATTTCCTGTTTTGTAATTTCATCAATATCAATATAAATTTTCATCCAAATTTGAAAAGTATTATTTTTCGATTTTAAGGTATTATTTTAACACTTTATCGCTAATTTACAACAAATATCTTACATGAACTACTTATAAGTTAACAGAATAAAAATTAAAAAAACAAATCAATGTTGTAATTGATCTAAAACATCGAGATTATATCCAAATTATTATCTCCAAGGCTATTTTTGAGTCTAGCAAATTATTAGACAATGAAAATCATCTCTCTACCTCAAAAATGAGAATTGAGTTCATTGATATGGATGAAATAAAATGCTTTTATAAAGTATTATTTTAATACCATATCTTCAAAATAATACATTTTAAGACCTTATAACTTTGAACCCTGATGACAGAGGTGATAGCTGGTTAAAATAACCATTTAAATACTTTTTTAGGCTCTAATTATTGCTAATAATTTAATTGGCTGCATTACTAATATTTGTATTTCCTTGGAGAGTATTTTGCAAAGTATGGAAAAAAGTGTTTTGCGAGAGATAATTTGGTATAATCTTCATACTTTGAAGGCTGTTTATTGAACAGCTAATTTACAATTTCTTTCTTGAGCAATTTTATTAAAAAAAATTATTTTAGGGAATTATATTTTAAGAAATATATCTTATCTACTTTATAGTAAGTACCTAAAATTTTAAATGACTAAAATATAAATATCAGACTTGGACTTCCTTTTCCATTACCTTACAAAATTTTTCACAACTAGTTTTCACGCATATTTTTTTCAAAAAAAATTCCTAATTATCATGACAGCTAAGCATCATAGATTCGTTTTGTTAACTTTTAAGATCGTGTCATATGATTGCAGATATTTTAAAATTCTTTATGGTTAGTAACCATTTATAACCAATATCGAAAGAATTTGACTCATAAATAGGGCGTTCAGAATGCTAGTTTTACTACTTTTAATATGTTCATGAGCAATGTAATCTGATTAAAATGATGTAAATCTGTTTTGGTTTCTGAAATATTTTTGCTATTTTTCAACAAAAGCAAATTTTTTGCAATTTTTTTTGCAAATTATATTTATCATCTCGATTTACTGATTAATGTAAACACAATACGAAAATACAAATAAAAAGCCTCTCTTTCTTATCAATGATAAAATCATTGTGTAGAAACGAAATCAAATCTCTTAGATAACCTAGTATTAAAATTTCGAGCCTGTTGAACCCTGTTATCGTTTTATAGGAACGAAGAAAATTTTTGATTTAACTCGAATATTATTGGACAATCATTTCTAAACCAATCAGGGTAGATCATTGATTTTCATATGAATTTTATTGGTCTTGGGTTTTATCGGACATTTTCTTCAGAATCCTAGATTCAACAACACAAAAATATACATAGTTTCATCAAATATTCCATAGTACAATGCCAATAGATAAATCATTATTGAAGAAGTGACTTTTTAAAGTGGTTAATTTAGGGTTGCTAAAAATTGCTTTTTTTCAGAATATAAATGCTATTTTTGTGAAATTATTGATATTTTCGGACCGCCCTATTCATGAGGCATTGTATATTTTCGTAGTTTTTTTTCTCATAAATGATTACGACTAGTTTCATCAAATACATGTACTAAAACCTGATTCTTGATGAAGATATTTGGCATGATTTAATCTTTGTATCATATAGCTTTATGCTAAAATATTTTATTCAGCTCGTATTTGCTGGTTAAAGGGTCGTCCAATTAGGCATCTATCAACATTATCGCTTGAATTCAAATTACCATATCATGGATTAAATCACATAAGACGAATAGCCTAAACATAAAATATTTACATTGAATAAATCGTATTGCATAAGAAAACTTAAAAGTTTATTCAAATACACATGTTTTCTCTTGAACAGTGAGAAAATCAACCTTTTGAGTATACAGTCGTAGGCTAGGGTGACTTTTTTTTCTCCTAACAATTCACGAGAGTATTTACTTTTCTGATAGAATTTAACATTCAAAACATGTTTTGCCCTATGGAACTGTCCATTTTTTCTACACTTTCACACGGACATGATAAAACAACGAAATTTAAAACTTAAGAAACTTATTAAATGGCCAAGATGAACCGAATTTCAGTGATTGCGTAGTAAAAATTCATTGAAAATTGAGCGGCGATTTGAAAAATTCTGGAATTTTAAAACTGATTGACATAATAGCATTTTCGAGCTTCAATAAAAAATAATGCTTAGAATTGATTTTTCTACCAGAAAAGTTGGTACATAAATGAGGTTAAAATTTAATTCTACCCTAGTATGAAATGTGTAAAAATAGTTGAATTTCAAGTATAGATAGATAGGATTTCACCTTTCTCATCCCATTTTCTATGGCCAAGATCTGAACTTGATTCTCTAACTTTTCAACACCTCAACAGAGTAAATTTTTATTTATTCTGAAAAAAATTGCAAATATTCGAGAAGAATTTCCGCAAAAGAAAACCCATAGAGAAATAAATTAAAATCTTTTGATACGAAGAAGATCGATTTCTTAATTTATTTCAAAACTACAGACTTGTTGAGAGAAATTATGAATATGTAGAAATAAAATTTATTCATATTCTCTTTCAGCCAATGAAATCTCTCAGGTATCATGCACGAGATCATTGGCTAATTCATCGATGAGAAAAACAAGAGTTGGGAAATATTCAACACATTCCTTTAGCGTTGGACTATCAGTGTGGAGCAGAGAAACCTTATTCTACTCTAGAATTTAATCATTGATTATAGTACATTTTTTGAAAAAGAGAAACGGTTGAAGAAAACAATGGCCTGTGATTGCTTCTTTAAATTCATTTTGATCTCTGTCAATGTAATCCTATCAGTGAGTCAAGATTACTTATTTGATTTGCTATGTCACACTAATTAATTAATTCTTGTGGGCCAACCTTTACCACCCACAGATGAAAAGTGCAATGTGGCCTATGTATAGTGTTTTCCTCTCCGGACTATAGAATAGATAAAAAAATGATCATTTTTGATTTCATTAGTTACCATTGGTAACATTATTAAAAAATATTCTGCATATACTATACGAAGAAAGGAAATACACATTCATTTAGTGTTGGTAACACAGTGTAAACAAACAGTCTTTTTTTAAATATACTCAAACTCTACTTCTAAAGAAGGAAACACTACCAGAAAAAAGAAAGGCCAAAAATCAATTATTCATTTGAAATTTATGAATTAAAAAATACAGCTTCCAGTAAAGACTTTTGGGCTTGCACTTTAAAAATTAAGGGTTTAGTCTGTGAAAAATTCACCAATATGTAAGAATATAATTTTTGTCATTTTAGTTATTTGAGTTATCCATGTACATTTAAAGCAAAGTATACTACGAGCATAGCATGTTATGAACTATTTGGTTGAACCAAGAGTCAAGTATCCGGATGCTTGTAGTCATTGGCATTAATTTTAGAATAACAGTTTTTTTATTTTCTAATACACTTGAGTCTTGTTTAAATAATTCCAAACCAGCCAATATCACTTTAAGAATTAAAAAAAACTCATCATTGAGATTAGTTTCGAAGAAATCATTTGAGTGGAAGCAAAGTTTGGTATACTGAATGGAGATTTTATCTAGAATCTAGTAAGATCAATGGAGCTAAATCCATGAAAATAAATCTTTGAAATTTATATATTCTTTCTAAAGGCTCTTACAATTTTTCTTCTAGATGGTCTTTTTAGCAGTGGCTATATTGGGTGCAATACTGACATGGGGCTCAGGTACAACAGCGATAATTGTGGAACGATATATTATACCAATAATGAAACAATTTAATGCATCTACCAATAACCAAGGACTCAGTGTTGATGTTATTGTAAAATTTATCCAAGATTCTTCATGTAAGTTTTCCAAACACGTTCAATATAAAGTTGGAACTTTCTCAGTAATTTCCTGAATTAAAAATCAAGAAAAATATTGGATTTTAAAATAAATATTATACATTTTAAATGAATAAGGAGATGGTGCCAGGTTCTTATTTACTTGAATTTATGACTTAGATCACACAGCTTATAAGCTATGCTAGAAATAACTTCACTACCAAAATTATTTTACAGATTAAAAAAAAATTGAACAAGTATGCCTTATAACGTATCTAAGCTGCTATACGTTGATATCTGTTAACAGGATCAATTGGTTTATAGCATAAATAAGAATTTTTTCAAATATTTACTTTTATATCTATAATGAGAAAAATTTTACAGGTCTTGATTTAAATTTTATGTTTTTATCATGAAATTTTATGAAGCCTTCTCTCTTTTTCATATATTTACTAAATTTTTCCAGTATGAATCTAAACTTTTATTCATCTGGTATGTATTATACTGTTAAGATAAGATTCTATTCTGAGTCAAACACATAAATTTGTGTGAGGGTATGAAATGGCCTTATATACCTTCGAATACACCATATCATTCCACTATTTTTGAGAAGCTACTTCTGATTTGTCATTCCACTATTCTTGTTTCTCTCTTGGTTATTGACTGTAGTTTATAAATTTAAAAAAATACATAGATAGAACTAGGAAATTATCTACAAGAACGATAGATCATCTTAAGAAGGACAATGGTGTTACTAGACATCTTAGACAGGAAGAAAACGCAACTTTAATTTCAATTTTTTGCATTTTAAACAAAAACCCTGGTGGCGATAGCATAGATGTATGGGTGAAAAAAAACTACTCATTAACTTGTATATTCAACTACCTTGTGAGCTTTTTCACTTTTCTCTCCACTTGGGCTATTTATTTGAGTGTTCTGGGTTTTCTAGATTAAATTTTATCCTGTCTTTCTTTTACTTTTCTTTTATCCGAATGAATTCTTTGTAAATATAATTTTTAAAGTATCGTCACTGATGAAGCTCTGAGAAAACCTCAATTTCCTACTCAATCCTAATAAGCTACGTATGATAACCGAAATCAAATGAAAATTTAAGTACATAATCATAAGAGTCTTTTGTTGTCTTTTCACTTGAGAAATTTTTATCTTTTCATTAACAGTCTTTCTAAGGGAGAAAAAATCAATTTTTCAAATAAAATCTTCTCTAATGTACTCACATGTTTCAAATGAGGAAATCTTGTAAAATATTCAAGAAAAATAATTATTATAATTGAAGTTTGATCTGTGTATTGTAGCAATTTGCAACAAGATATTCATTCGCACTTTATTGAAAAGTAACAATTCGGTCAGAAGTAAAATTTTTATGTTCAATCTTCATTCATTTAAGAAGCACTTGACTCTAGTTTTTATTCTACTTCACTTGATAAAAATGAATTTATTGATTAGATTTATTGATTAAAACAATGAGTGATGTTGAAAGTGACTCCAGAATATTTCCCACACAAAAAATTTATCCCATGTATGAGTTTTTAATTTGGCGCTTATTCTATGGCTACAGTAGACATTTTCTAGAATGCATATATGCCCTTGCGTAATATGTATAAATATTTTATTCTGTTAGAACAACTTTTTCTTACCGAGGGTTTTTTTTCTAAACTTTTGGGATAAAAATTAACTGCGTTTCATTAGCAGATAATATTAGATCTATAGATGAGAAAAAGACTGTTCGGTAAATATTCGATATATCCAATATCATGGATAAAATACTTGAGCGTTTATTAAAATTACATAAATTTCTTTCTGGTAAACAAGGTATAGCATACAAATACGCCAGAATCGTTTTCCATTTTGTTATAACGATGATGTAAAGTCAGATAAGAACTGATGAAAATGAATACCTTAAAATCGATGAGCTAAGTATGACATCAAAAATTAAACACATTGAATTACCTTATATGTTTAGAATCTAAAAACGGCTAGAAAGAACAAACGATTAAAATATTAAAGAAAAACTGCTTTCAATTCATGTGATCTTTGTGTATGAAACTTGAGATCAATCGAATCATTAGAAAATAAAACCAATCATTTTTTGGAATTTATTCAAACTAAGATCATGAATTTCGTAAAAGAGGTTAAACATCGGTTCTTATGGTAAATAAAAATTGAGAGTTTTGAAGAAGTACAAAGCGTGCTATGAATTACCAAATTTTAAAGGATTATTCTCTAAGATCAGCACCGTTTAGTCCCAAGATCAGATCCAAATAACCGTGATAACATAAATTTCTTTAATTCATAAGGATACATTTTATCTATGAAGAATAGTATGAACTTCAAATATTTCGCTAAAATTTTGAATTTTGAGGTAACTAAAATTCTAATAATTACAGGAGTATAGTATTTCGCTTATCCAAGCTTTCAAATATTAACTGTTAAAAATACAAAGCTACTAAATGTCAGTTGTTCATAATTGATAGTTGCAATTGAGTCGATCTGAGAACCATAATTAAAAAATAAGAAATTTAAATGAAACTTGGAGTGAGTAGATTAGAGTATTAAAGAGTCTGAATAATATTTAGTGAATATGAAAAGATTTGATAAATTTGAATGAATTTTCCCTTTCTATCTACTACATACAAAAAAAAGAATGATTCACTGGTGGAAGCTTGTCTGTGAAAAATGCATTTTTACAGCATTTAACTCCTACAGTTGAGAAGATTATGTTATTATTTTTTCCTAAGTGATATATTATACATAAAAACTATTTATAATTGCCATATATAGAATGAGTAATTTTTACTATTTTAGCCTAGAGTTAATTACTTTACAAGGTTAGAAAAAATATGTCAATCACCATCAGAGTTTCAGGAATAGTTGTAGAATAAATCAAAACCCAACTGGCTTTAATACTTATCTTATAATAAGAGGTTGATAAGTATGACTGAAATGAAACGTTATTAATTTTCCTTTAATCTAAGAGTTGAGAATTTTCTAAAATGAAATGAGATTTGAACACAGTATGTAATAATTAATAGGAAATTTGATGAGAAAAATTCAATTTCTTTTCACAAATATTTTAGGTGTTATTGGAAGCCTCCAAAGCATAGACACCCTTTCAAAAGTATCAAAAAACTTTACTGAATCAAAACTGAGCAAGAACAATTTTATTTATATTAAACTTGAAAAATCATTTAAGTCCATTCCTAATATGGTTGATATATTTTGCTCCAGATTCAATTGGATTAACGTTATTCATTATTGGACTGATCCTATTCGTAATCTGCTTCCTAGGATGCATTGGAGCCTGCTACAAGGTTAAAGTCCTTTTGATTATTGTGAGTTAACGCTTTGAGATGAGGCTGAAAGTATTTCTAATTTTTTTTTGCCTTTAGTACATTGTGTTCATGTTCATCTTGCTGGCTGCAGAAATTATATTTGTCATAATTTATTTCACAAATAAACCCCTTGTAAGTCGAGATAGTTTGAAAGAAATATTAAAATTCTAATAATATTTTTTTTTCAACATCAATTAAAGCTATTGGAAGAGTTGAGGAAGCAACTCGAAATACAAATTGTAGGCTACGTCAGCTTGTCCGATTCTAAATTGCCCAGTGTCCTTTTTAATCTTATACAGGCACCGGTAAGTGATTTCTTTTTTTCATACGTCTTTTAGAATAAATTATGACTAATATTTGCTACAAAAGAGTATAAGTTTTGTTTTTTAAACTCTTGTAATTGTTGCATGAGGGCACAAGAATCTTTTTGCAATCTTTTTCCAAATCCTAGTATTTTTCAAGGATTCAATAGGTTTCAGCTCCTTGATTTCGAAGCGACAATTAGGATGGTATTTCAATTTGTTCATTTTTTTACCAATTTTCTGAATCACCTCTGAAATTTTCAAGCAACAAATTACGCAGATGGAGAATATTAAAAGTGTTTCACAAATCAGTTTGCTTTCAACATCAATGAAAATGGTATTTTGATTTATGCAGGGAAAGATGAAATGGTAGGAAAAATATGCAGATAGAGAATTTTATAATGTGGTCTTGATTTGAAAAGTTTGCTATGTAAAGGGCGCACAATTTTATTCTTTTTAAAAATATTCTTTCGAAAAATGAAAGAGAAATTGAACGAAATCGCATTTTATTTACAAAAAAAAAGATTTAAAAAGCCGGTTTTTGGTTATTTTTGTGAAGTATTCCCTAGTTTTCACAGCAGATTCATAAATTTCAGCCATTTTTACACATTTCTATATGAGGAAAATCTTTTGTGCTAGCTTCAAAATGAGTTTGGAATTTTTCACTTGAAAAAATTGAAATTTGAAAGATACTATTGAGCATAAGTTCCAAATCAGAAGAGGTAGCTCAAAAGTTTGAGGCAATGAGTTTTAGAGAACTATTTGCAGATTGTTTCTGACTTTTTAGAGTTGTAATGTGACCGATAATAAAGCAAAAATAAGACCTTAAATTCGATAAATCAGAAATTCGAATATTTCTCGAAATCTGAACGCCAGACTGGGTTATTCAAGCTTTTTTAACTAGAATAAAATTATCGAATCAGGATGAGGAGAGAGGCCTAAAATAGATTATTGAAATTCAAAAAGAGGATCGCTCATATCAATATTCTCTTGTTTATGCGAAAGAATATTTTATGCTTTATCTTCAAAAATATTCCTTAATATTCTTTTAAAAGTTTTAAATCTTCGGACCCTGTGGTCCTAGAATAATGGAAGTTAGCTCAAACGTTTTCTGATTGGTCCAAATTTTCAGGGAAGAAATAAGCTTTTTTATGCTTTTTGGGCGCCCTGGAACTAGGGAATATTGAATGTGTTTCTCTTATATATTAATTCAACCAATAAAATTGTGACACAAAAATTCTTGACATTTACAATTTTTGTTTGAATTTATTCGTACTATCTTTACTTAGAAAAATAATTTTTTAAATCGATTTTGAAGCATTAAATTAATTCGATATAAACATTTCTTATCATCATGAGACAAAAAATTTGAATTTTACGATAGAGGTTGGGAGAAACTCGTCATTCCCAAGAAAAAGTTACACTTTTAAATCTTGGATCATTTTCCTCAGTGATAACCGAAATATTGAAATGGTTCAATGACGGATTTCAGTGAGCTTCTTCGGGTGAACTCGAATTCTTCGTCTAATGATGATTCGAAATGTACTATAATTTGTGAATATTATTCGATTGTAGATTTTGTATTTTATAAAATCAATCACTATAGAAACTATTGAGAATGTTAATTAAATCTCTTTTCAGCTTTCATGTTGTGGAATTGAGAATTATCGTGACTTTGACAAGGCCACCAATTTCCAGAGAACTCAGACCTATCAAGGGAACACTTATAGTAATTGATTCTCTTAATATTTCCCTTTTTTGATTAGCTTTAATTGCACCAATTACCTGCTGCAAGATGAATTCAAACTACGAGAGAACAGATACATCATGTCCCGGAACAATGACTGATGTTAACAGCAATATAAATTCAGGCTGCCTACAGGCAATTGCTACCATGACTGCTGGGATAGCAAATCCATTCTTTTATGCCTGTATCGGAATTATTTTGTTTCAAGTAAGAATAAATCTCCTTACTTCAATATTGTTATGGACTAGGCTATGGTTATTGGGCAAGTAAGAAGAGTAGACGTATTGGGCTGGGACTTTATTAAGTTAGGCGAACCATAATACCTGGCTCATAAACAACAGATTAATAATACAAATCACAGGTCTTTTAAAGGATATGCTTGGCATATATTCAAACACCAAGACAAATATCATTAGTCGAAACTAAACTAATATATATATGTTACCGGTAATCTTGTTACTCTTGATAGTCTCAAGACTTCCTGGCAAATCGGTTAAACTTGTTACTAGTAACAAGTTTAACTGATAATAACTAATTTTTTGACTTTCAGAATTCAGAAAGAAAAATCACTCAGTTTATTCATAACATTCCTAGGATTTTTACAAAATTTGATACCAGTAGAAATGAAAACTATACCCGTGTGGTATTATCTAGAATAATAACCTCAAACTTCATATTCATTTTCAATCCATACTGAAATCCAGTTAAACTTGTTACTAGTAACAAGATTCCCGGGATTTTTGGGACTATCAGATAATCTTGAAACCGAGTAACAAGTTTAACTGGCTTTCAGTTAATCTTGTTACTAGTAACAAGTTTGCCAGGGAGTCTTGAGACTATCAAGAGTAACAAGATTACCGGTAACATATATAAAAATATTGCATACAACATTTTGAGAATTTTAATTAAGCAACTGAGGACATTAGTATCTGTAAAACGATAATAGATTTCGAGTTATTCGCTTTTCCTGAAGGTCAACGAAATGATGAATTACAGATCATCATCATCATCATCATCATGATATGACCTTTTCCTCTTCTTCTCTAAATTTTCTCTATAATAACTATTCTTTATTTTATTTTAGCTTCTGTTGACAGTTTGTGCAATTCTTTTGATATCGTGTTGTTCATCCTCAGTGAGTAACGGTTTGAGATTCTTTTGAATATTTTCAGTGATTCATGCCCTCTTAATTTCAGCGAAAAATAAATGATGCTTGAAAATGGATAACAGACCAGCTAATTCAAGACTATTTCGAGAATCATTGTTCAAAACTAATACATACTTTGATCATTGTTAATATAAAAATATGAATTGTAAAATAAAATGAATTTCTATCTTGAGAGACAAAATGTATCAAAGCATGTATTATTTAAATCATAGTTGTTATAACTGCTATGTCATAATTTTCTTAATCCCAAAAGTTTAAAGAAAAGTATCAATGATCCCAAATAAAATGGAAATAAAGGATGTATTTTTTTACAAAATATTTTATACATATATATCATTTGTATACTTGCAAGTAAATTATATATATTACCGAGGATAATTTAATAGTAATTCACAGTAGTATTGCTATTTTTTATATAGTGAAATTATCGTTATACTTGTGAGTATAATGAATATTTATAAAAATATATTACAAACTATATTCTGCAGTGGACGGTGTATTTCTAGACATATTTTTTGCCACCATTAGTTATCTACAGTTAGCTTGGAAGATTGGTCATTTTAAATGACTCATTTATCTAAATAAAATCACCATATGCTAATCCTTGAAACCTCAACTAAAAACTTATTTGAAGATTTATATTTTTTCAAACCAAAGCTATTTATGATACCTTTCCATGATTCAAAACTGATTTAATTGTTGACAATGAAATGAAATTAAGAAAAAGTATGTTATGATAAAGTATTTATTTAGCATCTTGAAAGTTGAAATTTGAATTATGAACCAAACTTACGATTACGATAAATTTGCTTGTTCATTAGTGTAAATACAGTAATCCTTCATTTTGATTTTCAAGAAATTTTCATGTTCTGATATACAAAAATCCCATTTTCCCCAGAATCATCTAAATTCATCAAATTTCCTAGGAATTTCTTTCAATACTTTCAAAAAAATACTCAGATTTTACTACAAGTCTTATTGTTTTTAGACATTAAACCTACTAGCTAAGTGTTGTCACTGGTTATTACTATATCCTTGTGAATCTAACTTGATGGAGATTGTCTTTTCACACCTAGATGTTAGAGTTCGGATAAGCAAGTGTCAATTCCGTGAGAGACTCAAATAATATTCAACTCACGGTGGCAGATGTATACGTGTTTCATCCTTATTAGGACGCTTATTCACAAGTCTTATTTTTATTCAAAATCTTGCAAAAAACTATTCATAAATCTTAATTTTGTCCTCTCTAAAATTCATTGTAAAAATCTTGGCGCGTGTTGAAAAATTTTCATGTCATGTATGTCAGAACAAACTCGAAAACGTATGGTTTTATAGGAAAAAATGCTTAGTTTTCGATAATCTTCAGAGATTAAGGCTGGGAAAAGTTGAAAAATTCGGCCTACTTTGATATAGAGCTAATATTAGCAGGGAACAATCAATTGGAAAAAGCTCAAGACTTTGAACGCCAAGTTTTACAAACATTCCTCCTATTATTAATAATTATTATTAGGGCCTCAAAAAGTCATAAAAGTTATATTTAGGTCTGTGAATCTACAGGTTCTAAAATCGTCAAAAATCTAAGAAAAAACTTGATAATACACAAGGGTTCAAAGTTTTAAAGTCATATTAGGTCATATTTCTAATTATAAACGCTTAAAATATGCCCTGTTTTTATCAATCATGATTCATCAAAAACCGCTTGTAACAAACAATGGAATTTATTTTCTTAAATCTGATCGGTTGTTAGCTTCACAACAGCTTCACTTACTCCTCACACACAGCAATACATAATACCTACTACATAAATGCAATGCATATTATGCATACCTCCTTTTCGACCAATCAGATTTAAGTACGAAATATTAGAGGAATTTAATGCGTGCCATTTTGAAATTCAACGAAAATGGTCAAGAATTTTCTGATGAATTAATTGATACTAATGATAACTCGAAAGTGAAAACTCAAATAAATTAGCTACGATTTGATGTATCTCTCACCTTAATTCGAGCGGTAGTGTATAGAATAGCTATTACTAAATTATTAAATGTGTTATTCATTAGTTCTCATATGTAAATGGCCGATAAATAACTCTCTCTAAAATTATATGCATCTTCATAAGCATGAACAGTCAACCCCCCATAATACTGAATTTTCCTACCATTACATGTTATTATATACATTTCTGTAGGAATAGATCAAAAATATATATACAACTTTATCGGAGTTTCTCAAAAGAGGGTGGCCATTGAGTTTCGGTTCTGACTGTAATATGACCATAACTGAGTGTGGGATTAAAAGGGGTAAAAATATACAAGAACGAAATGATTTTTTAAATTCTAAGCAACTTTTTCAGAAAGAGCATAAAATTTTGATCGAAGAAAATATCTAAAAAGCTCTTTTTCTTGAAAGATATGAGCGTTTGAAGTTAAAATTTATGGAGAAAATTGACTCCAAAATCACAAAATTTTCGACAAAAAATTTTTTGTTTTGGGCGACACTCAAAGTATCATTAGATAGGAAATTTAATTGTGATTCTAATAATGCCTAATTAGTTAATTGGATTTTTTATTTTAATAAAAATTTAATTGTTTGAAATTATTTATTTTTTTTAATTCTCAAATTCGGTTTTTTCAATATATCTCGAAAATCAGACACAATCTAGAGAATATAATTACAAATCTGAAATCAGCACAAAATTTCGATCCAGAAAATGTTTGGATCAAGATCCTATCGCAAAATTTTTCTGAAAGTGTCCTAGTGTGTAATTAAAAAATCGAATTTCAACTCCCAAACGATAATGTGACTATGCATAAGATCAGATTCAATTGAATTAATTTTTTTGTCTTATCCTGATCCTGAAAAAAACTCTTTCGATCAGCCTCCAACTTTCAAATCAATAAAAATTTTCTAGCTCAAAGTTCGAAAAAAAGGGAATTTGAAAGATGACCATATTTTTTCAAAAAAATAATTTTTTTCTTCAAATGGTAACAGTGGGCAACATGAGTAGGATTCCAAAAAATCTTTGAAAATTTCTTGATGAAAATATCGAGACTTCTGTAAAAATCATAGTTTCCCAACTTCATATCAATTTAGCTTTAGTTCAAGTCTCATGAAATCATAAATAATGTCATAACTCCTTGAGAAATACATATTTATTTTATTACATCTTTCAATAATAATAGTCTCTCTTTAGATTGTTCTCTCTTCAATTTTCGAATTTAAAATAACATGTACTTTCATCGATAATTTTAAATTTGCACACTTGGGTTTCTTTACAACTGGGAATAGGGAGAGAATAGGAAGGAGGGATTCTCTTATCAAAAGATTTTCTCTTGTAACTTCAAAAATTTACCAAAGAGGACATTTGTTATCCAAAAAAAGGGGCGTCAATCTTGTATTGGATTTCTTGTCAATCTAAATTAATTAATAAACTTGCTTGGAAGAAATACAAGGGAACTCCTCTTGCCTCATATTTCTGGGCATTTATTCAAATGTATTTAAAATAGTCACTAGTAGTCATTACCTACTTGGCTTCAATCTCAATCAGGGTGCTGTATTATTTTCAAATTCATAATTGGTATTGAGTACTGTCTGACGAAAATCCAAGCTCAGTCCGGTATCATGATTTTATCTGGATAACATGTACAATGATGATAAATTGAAAGGCTTTTTACATTTTTGATTTGAAAATGTCTTTAATTAGCCGAGTGGCTTCATCTCGGAATATCGGTCCACTGAGACAATAGATTAGAAAATGTAGTTGAAAGTTCAACTCGAATAAATGATAGCATATCTTCTCAAAGTATAAAACAATATTATCAACCTTTAATAATTCAAAAACAAGGACAATATCATAGATTAACAAGGGGAAAGTTGTCACAATATAGAATAAACTTGAACAAATCAACATGTAAGTTAGATTCGATGCTTTGTCTTCTTTCGTGACAGATCTAGCGCATGGCTTTGGAGGTTTCCCCTCAAACTCGTTTGCTTCATTTTTTGGTAGCATAAACTTTGATGAGGTCTTTTGACGAAACTTTTGCTGATTCTTCAGCTTGAAAATAATTCCTGCGTTGACAACAAGCATAATTGTTATTGGTAATACCCCGATCATGAGTAGATCAAGTATTGATGTTAGTTTTTCCATAGTATTCACACAGTAATATACATTTTTTTCCAGGTATAGGTTACGTGTGAAGAAAAATTTAAAACAAATACATAATATTAAAGTATAAAAAATTGCTATAGTTATTTTTGCTCGAAATTGTGTACATAAAACTTTTGCCTTGAATGGATAGAAGACCCAAATTGCCCTATCAACCGTAACAAGTACCAGGAGCCAGACACTTATCCAAGCATTAGAATAGCTCGCAAAAGCTTGCAGCTTACACACAATGGAGCTTGATTGTCGAATATCCTTCGAGATGAGTATACTGATAACTCTTGACAGGACAATAAGCTGGAAGCAAAAATCAAAAAACGCCAGGGCAATCAGATAGATATTTGTCGAGGTTTCACGAAGCCGACGTCCACGTAACACGACAATTGTGAATAAGTTGCAAATTATCCCGACAACTGCAAATATTCCACTTGTAATTGAGGATATTTTGATGAAGTTCAAGTCTAAAATAGAAAGAAATATTTTGAGTTCGAGGGCTGTATTATTCATTATAAACACTGATTGGCAAAATTTTACATATAAGTTTGAAAAATAAATAAGAATCTGCTGTTGAGAAGAATTGATTGAATAATCTCGACTCCTTAAAATTGATCAAATCGAATAAATCAAGAAAAATTTAAATACTTCAGAATTTTGAAAATCTCAAAACGATTACTCTGATGAAATTATAGCCTTACATCCATCTTCTGAATCCTCTAATAGGGTCCTAATAAAATTCTTATTTTCAGAATGGTTCTTAAAAATTTTAATCTTGCGCCAATTTTTTTGACTTAATATCAGTAGACCAACTGCATTCAATGTTTTATAGTTTAAGTATCAATTTTATCTTTCACAATTTATTAAATATTGAAAGCAATTTTTTCATTATCTATAACTGGTTACAGTTAATTAATCAGCTTTTTACAGAAATATTAAATTTTTCTTTTGTTTAAATGTATTACGATTTATTCTCGTTCTGATTCTGAAGGACCCTATCTTCTAAGAAATGAATATTTCTACTGATACAAATGGAATTACAGGCAGTTTCAGTTATTGTCAATTTAATTCAATTGGATGGACTTTGAAGGACCACCCGCAAGTTCTTTTTGATTAGAAGTTCATTGAAACTTTGTTAGGTTGGGAAAGTTTTTGGTAATCATCATTCAAGAAGATTAAAATTCTGCTTAAAAATATGTATGATGATAGTTGATTGTTCTCTCTGTGTATTACACATAGTGGTTGTCTGGAATTTAATTCGAATAGTCGTCGGAACTATTAGACTTGTGAACTAATCTCATGGGACTATTGATGAAGAAAATAAAGAGATTTCGTATAAAAATTTCTTGACAATATGTGAATCAATCAAAATTTCCAGTTGATGAGAAAAAAGTTAATATAATTTTCGAAAAATAAACTTTCCATTGATGTTATTATTTGAGCCAAAAAATTAGTTTTTTGGGGGTAGATGATATTGATTTCTAGGCGTTTTATTTAATTCTTCTTAATTTCTTCTCAGATTTCAAATCTAGCTAGAATTGCTGCAAGTTATTAAAAAAATCTGCCTTTGAAACAACTTTTCTTGAAATATGAGACTTATCATAGAAAACTTTTCCAACCAAATTCAATTGCTAATTCCCTTTGAGAAGATTGTATAAGTGGATTCTAGAGCATGTGAACAGCCATCATTTCTAACAAAATTACAGATGGATTGAGTTATATGTTAAGTGATTAGGGCAACCAAGAATATGCTCTTATAATATTCGGCTAAAAACCTAAATATTCTCTCTAATAAGCGTTGTAAAATTCCATTTCCTTGATAAAAATTATTTATTCAGTTATAGTTTAAAATTTAATATCATCGTATGAAAAATTTCTTTCTTTCTTCATAAGAGTTTTAGTGAATGAAGCTGATCTCTCATTTTCTGAAGTTGTTGGTTGAGCTTTAAATAGAAATGCATATTGGTGAGGAGAAACACTTGCTTCACTCTGTTCAACTATCTTTATAATCAAAATTTTCCTCATGCGTTTATCGAAATATTCTTTCAAATTTATGGAATCCAAATCTGTAAGAATACGATGATACTCTCCAATTTTTGCTGCTCAATTTTGAATTTTTTCTAATATGTTCACCGCAGAGTTCACAATCTTTCCTCCCATTAGCTCATATTTATCGATCATAAGGAAAATGTCTTTTTGATAAATTTGATTTTAAATATTACCATTTTGGTTTAGACAATTCGTCTACTCGATGAATATACAAGAGGCTTATCGAAAAGAGCTTTCATTTTTAGATTTCAGAGCTTATAGAGAGGAATGTCAGCATCAAGAAAGGCCCAATTTGTTTATTAGTTCTTGGTTGTTCTTGAACTGGATTAAATTTTAAACCAATAAGATATCTCTCTTGAATTATCATGGCACTATTTTGACGAATAATAGACGTGAGATTTTTGCATATCCCAGCAGATTAATATATTTCCTATTGCAAACGAAGTACTTTCTTAGGCTTAGATGTATAATAGGCCTGGTACCAAAAAATTCCGAAGATCAACTTATCCTATATATTCATTTTGGTATGAAAAAGTATAAGTCTAAAAAGAAAACGAAACCTATGAAATTTCTTGAACAAAAATATTAATAAACTAAGTAGTTAACAGTTGGACTAAGTGGTTGAGTGTTTGATCCAACGTTCGAATATCGGATCAGATTGAGTTATAAATTTTTTTTCGAAAAAAAACTTGATTGTATTTTTCATGTAGCAACCTTAAAATTAGCTATTTTAGCAACAATTTCAAGCTACTTGACAGGTTTTTTTTCTCAAGCTGACAAAATTGACTTCATCGGATTCAGCATGAAATTAACTCTCTAGAAATGGTCCAAGCTCTGCGATATTCTAATGTTTTGATTTCGATCATCTACCACTAATGTAT
Source organism: Gyrodactylus bullatarudis (assembly GCA_012064415.1). NCBI lineage: Eukaryota > Metazoa > Platyhelminthes > Monogenea > Gyrodactylidea > Gyrodactylidae > Gyrodactylus > Gyrodactylus bullatarudis. The sequence continues at coordinate 213,373 of SSNU01000104.1, forward strand.
AATGGTGAGTTGCTTACGTGATATGTGTCTTCAAATGCACAGTGGGATTTTAAAGGTTTAAACTAATTTTCAAATAAAACTTGACATAGAATATAATATAAAGTGGTAGGGTATTCGATTTCATATTACAAGATAAGTAAAATAATTCGATAGTTGGATGAATAAATATTTCCCTTATCATATAGTTTCTCTTACGATTATTATTGCCGATAGAAGCATGATTCATAATTAGACAAAATTTCCATATTGAGTAGCAGACGGAAAGTAAACAAAAGGGAGAATTTAAACTTTTTATTTCCATGTCCTCAATACAATGAGTAATCCATATATAGCTTTCCAATCTTTTGGAGAAATTATCAACTTTTTTCCTAATTGAGAATTCATTGAAAACACTCTTTATGTCTAGCTCACTTGGTCAATGATGTTATCAATGTACATTGCTCATAAATGTATAAAGACACTCTAGATGACTCAAGAGTTGAGACTTTCAAGTAGAATTAATTGGATTAATTAACTCAATTGAATATATCACATTTCTCTTAATAAATGCACATAGCTGATTGAGTGATTTTTATGACTAACTGTAATCGAAGAAGTAAGGCATCAAACCAATTAGAGAAACCCTTCATTTCTAATAGTAATGATATCCTGATTTATGACATCATACAAGTCATAAAGTTAATCAAGGTGTAGCTATAAAAAGACACTGATTGAGCTGTTAATAATGAAAATAATTATAATTATAATCATTACCATGAACCATGAATTTCTTAGTAATTTCTTCTTGATCCTTTCATTGATATTTATTAGGAAACGATGTAGATAGATAAATCTTGAATTAGAAAAATAATGGCAACGGCATTATAAGTACACTACACTTCTTTTTTGAGAATAGAAACATCTACTTGGCAATAATTTATATATATTTTTCAATTCGTCTTAGCCTCAAGACATTGTCTGTATAGAATGTCGAAATTAATAAGTATTATCAAGTATTACCCTGAGATGAAAAGTTGTCAAGTATAAATGTTTAGGCAATCTAGTCAAGAGAATATCTAATGTTGCCATCGTCTATTATGATTTGTCAAACCACTTCTTCCCATCTTGTTGATCTGTTTTAAAAAGAGTCTTAGTAGTCATGACATCATAGCTTTCTCTACTTACTCAAAGTTCATAAAGTTAATCCTTTCAATGCAGTTAAATGCTGACGAAAAATTCAGATTATGACACGAAGGTTTAGAGAAACATGCCATCTTCAAGAAAAAGTTAAACTTCTAAATTCGTGATAAACAAAAATATGGATCGATTTTCCACAGTAATGATGAATTTGTGTCAACTTCTAAGACGAATTCGGATTATTTTTGTCTCAATTATCTCAATTGCTTAAAATATAGGAAATTAATAAAAATGTTGAACTCAAACGTTGAAAAAGTGAGAAATTTCAAAAACGGCCTAATTTCGAACTTTCCCAGATATTTTTTACAACTTTTTGTCTAGAGAGATTCAAAAGAAAATATTTTTTTCCAAACTAATCACAGAAGAAAAAGCTTTAGATTAAAATCGTTTGTATTAATAGACCTCTGATTTATTTCCATAAAAATCAATGATATTTTTATGTTTCAAATTAATTCCTAGGCTAGGCCTATTCACTCACTTAAAAGTAAAGTAAGGAAAATCCCCAAGGGATAATGACTTTGATAATTTCAGTATTTTCTTCTTTTATTTTTATTTTCTTCAAAGATAAAATTTCCCAAAATTCATAAGCTAATCTGAAAAAGGGGGAGAGAGTAATTACTTTTTTTCCATACTCTCTTTCTGGGATGCAAGCTCAATTATAATTTTGCTTTCAAAAATAATGAATTTGAGATCATTATATCTTGATTTTTCCGTAATTTCATTGCTTAATTATTCTTTTTTTACTCTCTTTCATAAATACTCAATCTTTTAACAACTTCTCAAACATCTTATGAAAATCTCACCATCTAAAATTCCTGAAGCATGAATTTTGCAAATTTCTTGTCAATTCTGTGTAGTTGCAAAATGTTACTTTTTTTATCAAATTGAAAGAGCAAAAGATCAAAACCTTTTACTTTTCCAACCCTATATCAGAAAGGAAATTTATTAAGCTTTGCTTTCATGTGCTAGGTTTCAAAGTGAATATCTTTTTTATCTTCGAAGATGTTCCAGAAAGTAGGGATAGATTTTTCAACTTGGTTTTGGCAGATAGCAGTTTCATGATTTTCAAAAATTCATCATTAAGAAAATACAAATTTTTTAAAATTCTATAGTACTCATTAGGGAATCCATGAAAAACCGAATTTACCAGAATAACTAGCCTTTTAGTGAATCCGGTGAATAACGGTAAATCCGTTGATATCACTGGAAGAAACGGATCCATTGTAACATTAAAACACTAATTACGTTAAAATTTGAATATGAAAGTGGGAATTTTTCGAAAATCGGTCTCTTTCCCATTCACTAGTTGAAATACAAAAAAATTCAATCAAGAGTACATTCTGGTTGAGTTAAAATTTTTATTAATGCCTTTTCCCAGTTATATTCTGGCTAAAAAAGTTTTTTTATGAAGAATCACAAAAAATAGTTTTTTGCGTTATAAAAAAATTCTGCTTCAGTGATTTTGCGCTCAAAAGGAAACAATGGGCAAACTTTATGACAACTTATACTGCTTCATTTATCTTCAATTTCTTATTAGAAAATAATAGAATTCATTTAGAAAATGTTGATGATAAGTTTAGATTTTTGCTTTATTTAGTTCTTTTAGATTAAGATTTACTAAAAATCCTCATTTCCCCAAGTGTAGAAAGAATAGAATAGGCCTTCTTTCAAAATCTAATTAAGTCGTTGGATGATCCAACAAGATTATATAATACCAGCGAACAGCAGGTTTTCAGAGGAATACTTCACCTAAAATGTCAGCATGAATACTTACAAACTGTTTATTTCTAATTAAATGGGTTTCAAAACTAAACTGTCTCATTAGAATTAAAAATTGTATATTATACAATGCAGAATATTCGAATGATGACATGATCTTCTAATATTTTTCTGTCTGTTGGAAGGTAGAATAAAGTAAAAGATTTAAAAATGCCCTCTTGCTTTAAATGACAGTTATCAAAGTATTTATCTCATCTAAGTCCTTCCAAGCCTAGAACTTTTATCAAAGAAGTTAAAACATCTTTTTTATCTTGCATTTTAATATCCTTGTAGATTTTAAAGTAGGGAGATAGATTTTGTGATTAAAAATCATAAATTCTCATCTTAAAAGATTCTAGTATCAGTCTCGGTAAGATTTGTTCAACATTCTAATGTAGAATTTTCAGTTCGTAGTTATTTTCGCTCGAATTACCATTTTTACTGACTATAACGTTGCTCGCTTGCTACCTGACTATGATGTTTTGTTGCTTGTGGACAACGTTATAATCAATCTATGCTGAAAACCTCCCTAAAGAACTGTTTGTTTCGAAATTATGAATTTCATTCTTAGTATTTTAGAAATAAAGCTAATTGATATGAAGTTGGGAATCTATGATATTTACAGAAATCTCGATATTTTCATCAAGAAATCGAATTTTTTAAAGGTTTTTTGGAATCCTACTTATGTTTTTGTAAAAATCATAGATTCCCAACTTCATATCAATTAGCTTTAGTATTTATTATCCTCCATACACTGGTTTCCCATTTTCCCCGTAACATACATGAACTAACGCCAGTGTAGTGGAGTTATTCAGTATCAATCAATTTAACCAATTTACTTCTTTTCATCAGTTAGAGACTAGTGCCATCAGGCAACTTGAAAGAGGTTTATAATAAACCACAACGGATTTATGGGGTTTCTTCAACATTCTCTAACTATACTACAATTGTAGTATGTATGACAAAGTGTATACTTGGTATGGTTTGTTTATGCCAAATTTTTCTAACCAACAGTGAATGAATCATATAGGTATCCAAATGTTTCTAAGATTACGATTATAATGATAATAGTAGATACAAAAAGTAAGTTTTATATTCTACCCAAATGACCTTAGTTGAAGATAATAAATTGGGATATTGAACACAAAATGGGATTTTAAAACATTATCAAATTACTCTAATGTGTGTGATTAGTTTTATTTGTTTTTATTTCGGAATGTAAACTATACGTTCGAATCTCATAGAATATTTTCAATCGATAAAATTTTTACAGAAATTCCTGATTTTCAAGAAAATATTAAACTGAAACTTTTCTGGCCATATCAGAATCTTCTGTTTAATCTTGATCACAAATATCACAAATCAAGAAAAATCTCAAGCTCAAAAGTTGAAAAAGGGAAACTTTGGGACGTTTCCGAAATTCAAAAATTAGGCCAGATTGAATATCTTCCATCTCATCAGCTGATAGGCTCATTTTACTATGGAATTCAAAAAATAATTTTATTCCTGACCTCCTGGTGAAGGAATTTAATTTTTTTTGTCAAAATAGAGAATTCCATCTTCATGTCAAGAAGTTTTTTAGGATCAAGACAAGAAAATAAAATTTTTAAAGATCAACGCATTATCGTTTGGGAGTTTTTGATCATTTCCACTACTTGATGCTCATCGAAATATCGAAAATTTTCGTATCACGTTCAAATTTAAATAAAGTCAGCCGAGAACTATAACTAAAGATTTACTTTTCAACAAAGATTAATACTGTTTCTCAAGATTAATCTGGAACGATTTCTTTGTCGATTAATTTTTAAAAATGTAGAAAAAGACACACTGCAGCAACTGCAGATTTCTGTAAAACCAATATTCAATTGCTCTTAAACAATTGAAAAACTCTTGACGAGTTATCAAGTATTTCAGGAAACCATTCATAGATTTCCTTTTCGAATCTTGTACAAGGAACGGACAGGGCCGACAGTTCTAAGTGGTAACTTCATGCATTTGAGTCTTCTATCATCACTATTACTTTATCTCAGATAACTTATCTGTTATTCGAGTAGACATCAAGAAAGTATGAACGATTCTATTTCTAGGTCTGAAACCCTGTTAGACTCTCGTGAAGAATCAATCAGCCAGCTAGTGTTCATTTCTGATTCAGTCTTCGTATCATTGATAGGTTTTTAATTCATTTCTTATTTGTATAATTATAATTAATTTATTTTAATCAAAAAAAAACCCAGTCACATTAGATTCTTTTTGTTTTGTACTATGTATAAAATCCAGGTTTTGTACTAATTTGAACTATTTTATCTAAAAATTCATTTTTTCAACTCATAAATGAATTCCCGTTTTCTCTAAGAACATAGCAAGTCTTAGGTCTTGGACCTAAATTCTGTTTTTCTCAGTTGAGCTGTCCTCCAACTCTGGTTTTTTCTGGTCCCATGTTGATTATTGATTAAAAGATTTTTCAGTCTTTTTAGAAAAATTTGAATTGAAAAATAAAGAAATATTGCCCAGAAATCCTGAGTTTCTTCAAACAATAAAATCTTTGATTGATTGGACATAACATATTCTGATTGAAGTGAAATAAAAGATAAAACTTTGATAAATGTTACAGCATTCGAATACAATTTACAATTAGATATCATCTATAAATTCTTTAACACTATAGGATGAAATAAACTATTCTCTTTTATCATAAAATCAACAAGATTGATTATACCACTATTTTGGAATAAGCTAAGGAGAAGGGTGGAGGGTTGAGAGTCATCAGGAACTCTAAAAGAGTAAATTTCAACTTTAAGTTGGTGCTAATTCTAAAAAGATTAGAAAAATGCGTTTTTAAAATAATTATTTTGATTTAATGTAAATTAAAATGTTCTAAATTAAGATATATATTATATATCTATAATAATATGGTAAAGATCAACACTAGAATTCTGGGATAGATTTATCTGCAAACATAGGTAGATATTATCTACGATTATTTCGTTCTAGGTGCTTAGGTAATATATCCCACAAGTTCGTCCTATTTGGTAATTAGGATTAGCCCATGTCGCTGGATGTTACAGCATACTAATGGATCCCACCGTGACTAGTAAGAAAGAAACTTACAAAGCATTTAGAAATAATCTTAGTATACATCTTTGGTAGACATATACGCGCATTTCGTCCTCTTTTGGACTCGTCAGTATGTTGCACTATTGATTAGTTAGAAAAACTTCATGATATAGAAGTAATCCTAGTTGCATGGGATGTTAGACATTACCAAATAGGACGAACTTGTGAGATATATTATATTAGAATGAAATTATTCTAGATAATCTTTGTAATTACAGGGGATGCAGTATTCAAAAGCAGATATTCTCAAAATATCATACGGTTTAAATACTTGAACTCGTGAAGTGAATGATTTATGAGGTAGGTACACTATCCACAACGCCTATTTTTAACTATTTCCCAAAGGAAGTTGTTCGGCTCAAAAAAAAATAATAAAGAGTTGAAAAGTACCTTAAGAATCTAGGATCCAGAATAATAAACCACTATAAGTTAACGATAAATCTTTTAAAATAGTGATTTTTGTAGTTTGCAGGAAACGATTTTTGATTGTTATGTATTAAATATTCACGTATACTTACATATACGTCCGAAATTCCCATAAAGTTATTCATAATTGTTAGTATAAAAAAGAATTTTTTAATTAGAGAAATATATATTTCGCCAGGTCCTATCTGGGATAGATTTATCTGCAAACATAGGTAGATATTATCTACGATTATTTCAGTCTAGGTGCCTAGGTAATATATCCCACAAGTTCGCTAATTAAACCTGCTTTGTAACTTTTTGGGCAGAAACTTGAAAAATGAAATCTATTTTCAAAGAGATGGAATAGCTATGGGATCACCACTGAGCCCAATCCTAAACGAAATAATCGAAATTCGGCTACCAAACGATAATCAAGTTATTCCTTAGAACAAATTCAGCATATTTGGCTTTCTTGTCTTATTGAAATCCTGAAAATCAACTTTTGTTCACTATCTCACTTTGAAATCAATAAAAAATTTCAATTCAAAGTTCAAAAAGTAGCATTCAGGCACTAAATTGAATTGTGAAAAATGACCATTTTTTCATTAAAAATGTTTTTTAGGTCGTAAAAGTGGGCAACATGAGTAGGAATCCAAAGTATCTTTTACATACATATCCATAACATTATTTTCCTTCGAGAATCCTGAGTTTTTCCAGGTTATTTAATGAGTTTCAATTTTTTTCACCAAAAATAGCAATCTTATCATCAAGATACATTTCTCAGTTCCATTATGCCCTTGGGAGATTATAGGGCATTAACATAAAATGGACGGAATTTTCCTTTTATAAAAATATTATCCTAGATCTGCGCATTTTCCTGAGTAATCCATCCCTTCCCAGTTATTTGGATAGTCTGACATCTCTAAATTTTACAAACAAGTGGTTTTCTAGGTTCTTTTGTTTTGTGATTGGTTTCATTACCTTGTCGCATTGATGGGCATTAAATTGTCAGAAATCAGACAAGGAAGTGTCAAAAAATATTCTAATCATAGTTTTATCCTAGTGGTTTAAGCAGTACTCAATTTTAGGCTATGGTGTACTGAGTTTTAACGAGGAAGAAACTCGTATATCACTGTGGTTTAAACTAGATATCTATATATTTGAAAGGGAATCTCAATGTTGGAGATTTTTTTGGAATCCTTATCAAGTTGCTTACTTTTAACACATAAAGAAAAAAATTATTTCTATGAATTGTTTCAAATTTTTGATTTCGCGTCAAAATCCCATTTTTCGAACTTTGAACTGAAATTTTTTATTGATTTGAAACTGGGAATGTGGTCAAAAGAAATTTTTTCGGAATCAGAATTAGAGAAGAATATAATTCATGCTTAACCTGTTCTATAATGCATAAACTCAGTTTTGGTTTTTGAATTTTTGATCATTTCCACTATATGAAATTTCGATGATGATTCAAAATCCATTGAAAATAGTGGAAATTTGACAGGGAAATTAAGCTTTCTTGTTTTATTCTAATCCTGAGTAACTTCTATCTCATCAATAAAAATTTTCAGTTTGAAAAATCTTTTTTGTCAAACGGTAAAAGTAAGGGATTAGGATTCCATAGTCGAATTCTTGATGAAATCACAGAACCTCAACTTTATATCAACCAAATTTAGTTTAGAATTCAGCATCTTTGTCGAAAACTTTTTTAGATAATAATCTCTCATTTTTATTCGTGCAGGAAGAACAGTATGAATAGGTAGCATTCACTCCTGAACAATAGAATGCAAAATCAAAGATTTTTTCCTCTTTATTTCCGGAAAGAGAGGCGTTAGAGTTGTTTGAGTTAGAATATCCTATACGAAGCGATAGAAATCTCCTCCAACAACTGTGTGTCAATCATGATTTTCGGGATTTTGGATTTTAAAATAAAAATATTGCGCCTTCACAAGGAAACAACTAGGACGACCAAATCTTACCTCAATTTATGATATTCCTAGATTTGATTGATTATATTATAGCATTCTTTATGGAAAGTATGACTTTTCAAATAGTGATAACCTCACTTTCCATCAAAACCTATAATGGATCATATTGTAGATCAAAAATTGATTAAAAAAATAAAATATAAATTTCAAGCCGGTGTAATAGTCTGATGAGATCCGGTGAAATATAAGCTTAATTCCTCATGAAGATATCTTCGTCATCAGAAAATATTTTAGAAGAAGCTCGGCATTATTTTCCACGAAAATTGATTACTCTAGTACTCTTCTCTATCCTGATGATCACTAAGTAATAGAAACCAGGTTGATTTCGTTGAAATTCATTAAAAACTACCATTTTCAAATACTTTAGATACAAAAGTTACATATTATTTATGACTATATTTCAAACTTAGAACACATTTTACAAAATTAATATTCATTGTAAAAATATGTATTTTTATTTTTCAATACAGAATTATTTCAAACAAACAAAAATATTATCTACTTGAATCAAGTTTGAACAATTCAGTATTACATAATTATGAGAGAAATAAATTTCAATTGAAAAAGTTGAGGATAAATCTAAGGATTCAGCCATCATTTCTCGTGGTGAAATTATCTGAAAATGTAGGCGCAAATTCAAAAATTGACTTTTTCAACTCGAATCCCGAAGATGCTTCTAATTTTGTGGTAACTTCTGATCTACTATTCAGTTTAGTATCGGATAGAGACTGCTTATTGATTTACTCGTTATGTGAAAGCATCACTTTCTTGAATGCTAAGAGAATCAGATAGCCATATACCCCTTTTATTGGTCAGCCTATTAAGGATTTTTGTGTTTTATCAATTATGAAATAATGGATTCTTCACATGATACTACAAAGTTATATTTTCACACCAATATATAATATAAATATTTATTGCCACCAGAAATATATTAGGGTAAAACCTCTCTATAGTAGCAAGACCTAGAAATTATATGTTTATAATTGCTCTGGAAGAAATCAACTCCCTCCATTCTGATATGACATCTGTTAAGAATAGAAAACACGAAAAGATACCTCTGTGTGTTTAAAGTCATTCTTTTGTTGTTAAAATTTTATTTGTTGATCAATAAAAAAATCAATAGAAAAAATTGAGTATTTATGTTTCAAGGGGAAAACAAAAAAATTTTGTCACACTGATTAGATTTTAAAAAAACATGATATAAATGAGTCAGTATTATTATTATTATTTGGGGAGCAATTTCCTGAGATAATTCAAGGTCTCCCTGCGAAACGATGTTCCACTAAGGAAGTAGACGACAAAGTGCATTTTGAAATTGAGCTGCCACAGGAAATTGAAAAGATTCTCCAAGAAAGCAATCTTGACAATATTTGTGTCAACTTCATTTTTAAAGTTATCCGAATAGGTCCATAGGTTGTAGGATAATAGAGGTACTGTTGTAACGACATAGAAAATTCCAGAGGCAACCAGCATCTTGGTAAGATGAGCCGAACTATCATGGTTAGTACTGGTTGATGGTTCCGATTGGCTCTTGGTTCGAAACTTTTTCATTTTTTTCAACTTGTTCACAATTAGAATATTCTCAGTCACCATTATTAAGGTTGGGAAGAAACCGACAATGATCATATCGGCAAGATAGAGAAACAAACTGGCAGAATTCGAACTTGTACAGACAATCCCACCGCATCCATGAAGGCATCGATATTTGACAAAGAGTAGATGACTGGCTATCCCAGAAAAGATGAGAATAATCGCAAAAATGGCTATTTTAACTTTAGTTAGCTGACAGATGAGTCTGGCCCTGAACGGAAATAAGACCCATATTGCTCTGTCTGTTGTTACGCCGATAAGGAGCCAGACACTTATCCATGAATTGGCATAAGTCCAAAAGGGCAATAGCTTACATAGGTGTTTAACAGATCTTATCGGATAATTTATGATAGAGGTGTAGTTTTTTATAAATTGTACAATTTGATAAATAAAATCACTTGTCGCCAAGTATATAAGGAAAACAGATGTGCTAGAATTCCGAAATTTGGGACTAGTTAGCACAATGATTGTAAGCAAATTGCCGATAAACCCAAAGCATCCAGTGACTATTTCGATGTAATTGAATACTCGAATTATTGTCTCCGAGGCATCATGACTGAATATGCACGATGAGTATGTCTTATTACAGCTAACCAGGTCATAGAGTGCTTTTATATGAAATTAATCTTTAAATTAGATCTAACTCTTTAGAGAAAAAAGAAATGGAATTTTATCTTTTCTCACATTATCAAAAATCTGTATGTTTAGATCGGCATTCTTAGATGTAGCTTCAAATCTCAAAAATATATCAGAATTTTATATACATCCAATGTTTTATTATCTTGATTTAGATTCAGCTAAAGATGATACAAGTGAGAAGCTACAAATAATCTTACGATCAATGTCACATTTATTCATCCATTCTCGAAAAGGAGAGAGAAATTGTAGAAAAATTTCAAAAAACACATTTCGAGATGAAGGGAATAAATGATATTAGATGAGAATATGCGTGAATAGGGACAGGACTTAGGAGATGTAGATGAACTTTAAAATCATAGAAAAACAATTCACTACTTTAGACAAGTCAAATAAAAATTTGGATAATATTCTTATTCAGAAAGAATTTTATATTTTCGAATTCTTGAATTTTGCGTCTGTCCTATCCAGTTAACTAGGGAAGAAGTCTCATGGGACTACTTGATGCTTTCTGAAATATACGATTTTCTATTTACTGTTAGATAATAAACTGATTATCACTATTAATTCTTGATAGATTTTTTTCCCCGGTCATTCTTATCTGTTATTAATTTTTCAAATAGTAGAATATGGTACCGATGTCCATTTTCCAATTTTTTTGAATCTTCATAACTCTACCAGTTTGATAACTTTCTGGATTAATTATGGTTTAAATTGAAGCCCACAATATGAACTTGCATTAGTAATATTTTTGGCCAAATAACTTGGTATCTTCATAGCTAAATTTTACTTCTTATAAAAATTGTGAAATAGTCTCGGCACCGAAAGGGTCAAGGTTTAAATTTTTTGATAATTTCAAAGTGAACATTAGAGATAAATTTTTCAATTCTAATATGATCGATTTCATTTTCCCTAGTTGAAAATGTGGTTCAGAATGAATTTTTGGTTTGAATTCAGTATTTTGTGAAAGATAAGAGTTTGAAAAATAATAAATTTTGACGGTTCTATCAAAATTATTAATAGTGATAATCGTCTGTTTTGTATAATGATGACCCTGAAAATAAGGTTTGATCACTCTTAAACTTTGAAGTCTACAAGAATTTTTGGTAATGGTCTAAATCAGTTACAGCGAAAATCCCCCCTTGTCTAATCTAGTTTCAGCGTCGAAATGGACCAATCAAAATGAATCAATGATACTTGATGTATTCATACCTATATTCAAGTATTAAATGGGAGGGAGAGGTATAAGTATATTGCATTTTTTGACTTATTTAACCTGTTACTAAGTTATAAAAACGAATCAAGCCTTTATTACAATTAATTTTAAACAAAATGCAATTTCACTTTTAAACCCTTTTAAGACGATAAGAAGGGGTTCTATTCTATAGAAATAGACTCATAAAAAAACGATTCTAAATGAGATTCTAATGGGATTATTTTGATCCGATCTAATAAAGTCGATTTTCTATAGAATTTAACATATACCATCGATTGAGCGGGAGGATTTTATCCCTTGCACATTTTTATGATTGACCAATCAGAACGCGAGAAAATTGAAATTCATCGTAATTACCTCAAACCTGGTATCAAAATATAGGTTATACAATTTCA
>SSNU01000104.1:226979-255189 GCA_012064415.1 Gyrodactylus bullatarudis
ATTTAATACTTGAATATAGGTATGAATACATCAAGTATCATTGATTCATTTTGATTGGTCCATTTCGACGCTGAAACTAGATTAGACAAGGGGGGATTTTCGCTGTAACTGATTTAGACCATTACCGAATTTTTAGCTCCAAGCTCGAAAATAAAGACGAAGTTTTCCAAAATTATCATTCGAATATCGCTCAAAAATGCTTCTGTAATAAGATAAAAATAATTTAGAGAAAATTCAAAATAAAATTTTAAAACTAACAGAGTAGTAATTTTAGTACATTCAGGTTCAAGTCAGTTTTTGTAACTTTACATAAGAATTAAAGTGAATTCGAGGTTAAAATCATGTAAATTACTTGAATTTTTACTTGAAATTTTAGTAATTTTAGATATTTTCATCCAAGTCTCCTATCCAGAGTCCCTTTCGCTTTCAAGATAATACAATTCTATTTCTTGAGAACATTTAGATTGCAAGCATAATTGTAAACAATTAGTATTGGTACACTTAGCATCTGTCAGTAGTTTCGTATAGCAACAATTAGAGAACAATACATTAGTGTTCTTATTCAATGTGGAAGTTTTACAAGCAGTAAAATCCAGAACACAGGCATGCGGGAAATTGTATTTTTATAATACGAGTATAGATTTAACACGCTTTTATCTGGAATGTCACATCTGAATGAGGTCCTTCATTTCTAAGCAAGAGAATTCATATTTTTCCAATCTGAATGAAAAAATCGACTTGACCATCAAGTGTTAACCATATCGTATAGGACTCAAGGAAATTGCAAGGAACCATATATTTTAATTTCCAAATTTCTGTGTTTTCATAATAAATCCGTAGTATGAATTTTGGAATGAAAAAGTCGCACATGAAAGGAATTTGAATTTATTTTTTATTCCGTTGTGGGAAAATCTTTTTTGTGCTTTTCAAAAAAACCTACACATGCACTCCCCTCAAACATGTATCAACATAAATTCACAGTTAGAGACATTCAAACTCACTTTTTTCATTTTCAAGATTAGACCTGAAACAGAAAAAAAGTATTTGGTTATATTTTTTTATAAATAAAAGATGTTATTTATCTGAAAGAGGTTTTTAAATATCGATGGTATGAGAAAGAATCCCTTGCAATTCTCTAATTTAACCGATGAAAGGCACACACAATGACACGTTATTATTTAATAAATTTCCTTTATAGGAACGCAGGAATTACACTAGAACAAGAAACATGATACATATCAATTATTGGATCAGATTTAGACTGAATAATTATATTCCACCAGGATTTATTTTGTAAACAATGTCAGAAATTCTCAAAAATAATAAAGTAGATGTATTAAAGTAGATTAAAAATTATTATTCTTTAGATTTGGGCAATAATTAATTCTTTATTTATGATTTGGGATCAGTCATCATATCCTAAAAAAATGATATGAGAACCAAGGAGAGTATTAATTAGGGTTCTTCAGATTCGGATGAAATAAATTTAAAAACAAGTATTAATATTTGATAATCTTGTTCAAAAATTTTTCATATTAAAATTCAAGGGCTTATAAAATTTCTAAAAGAAATTTGATACCTTCTTCTTCTTCACAAGAACCATCTCTAAGAATACTTAGGATCTTAATTGGACCTATGTATCGTTCTTCAAGCTTTGATAATAATAGATCAAGGATTAATGATATCAACCTATAGCTTGCCATTTTCCAATTTTTGAACCTTCATTATTCTACCAGTTTGAAAGGTTTCTTAATTAAAGTTTAAATTGAAGCCCACAATGTGAACTTGCATTATTTTTGGCCAAATAACTTGGTATCTTCATAGCTAAATTTTGGTTTTTATAAAAACTGTAAAATAGTCTCGGCACCGAAAGGGCTAGAGTAGAATTTTTATTTAATTAAAAATGTGTAGGATTTCTATTCAATAAAACAAATCAAAACTTATTTCATAGTTATTTTTTGTTTATAGCAGAAGTAAAATTTTGGCGATTCGGAAATTTTCGTAATGTTTCTGAATCTGAAGAACGCTAGTACCAATAATTTTCATTGATTGTAATGAATTGAGAAATTTCATGGAAAATTGATGAAATTCAATAATAAAGATAAAATTTAAGGTACTTGAAAAAATATACAAGAATCATTGATTGCTTTTAGTAGTTAACCTTCAGATTTCGAGTTTGCACAAAAATACCCATCATCGAAATTTAACCAATTTCCAATCAATAAACATGAAAAAGAGATGTTGAAATTTTTTTCATTCAACTGTTATAACCAGTTTATCAGAATTTCGGCACTCTTAATACCAATCAAATTTGTGTACTGCTATTAAATTAATCAAGTGTTTATTTAAAAGATATCTTCTCATGGAAAAATATCGTTCACAGTTTTCGTTAGGAATATCCGAAAGACTGTATGTTTAATATATTATTTGCTCAAATAAGCGAAAATATATATTTACTCAAACGAATGGAAATGGGGATATTAATTAAATGCCTCTTCTTTATCTTTAGGTTTTATCGAGAAGGAATAAATTGGGAGAAAATTTCTTGATATTTATTCATCAATCGCAATTCTTCATCCATTTCTCTCTCAGAGTAACTTTGACGATTGTGTAAATTTCAAGTGTAAACTTTTTCAAGAGCTTCTAATCTCCAAATTTTATTGTAGAAATGTTTGATACGAGTCAGGAAAGGTAATCTTAGAAGAAATTCATCATAAGAAAATTGAAAAGAGTTTTGACAGGAAAATAATGTTACCAAAGTTGATCTTATTATTTAGTACTATGGATTTTCTATGATTTCAAAAGTTCAACTAGATTAAATATTTCTAAAATTTGAACTCGAATTATTTTCTTTAACCGAGTGTTCATCCCTACTTTTAGAATATATTAAAGCTAGTTGACATGAAGATGAGAATTTACTATTTTCACAAAAAAGTATTTTTTTCAATTCTAAAACGGAATAAGCTAATAAGATGAGGATATTCGAAAAATTTCAATCTGACCAATAAGGCCGATTTTTGGATTACGAAAATGCACCAAATTTCCACTTTTTCAACTTTTGAACCTAACATTTGATGCATTTCCTCAATTCACTAATTATTTTTTTGAATCCCTGCCTTCACATGTCTCACTAATACAAACTCAAATTTTCTCTCAAGAAAAAACAACGTAGGTTTAGGGGTTAAGAAGATGGATAAACAAGTTAATGTGAGTTACTAAAACCTTTCATCTATGAAGAATTAATTGTTTTTATTCCTCTGATAGCAATGTGGAAAGAAAAGTAGAATCCTGTTCATTCATCATGGATATTTTTTGAAAATATATTTCTTCACAAAAAAATAAAATTTGATGAAAGAGAAAAATGTACATCCATGTCATTAAACCTCCCAATTTTCATGTAAGCAGTGTTGTAATAAATTTTCCAGAAAAACATTATATTCTGTTTGTGCTTCAGAAAACGAAAAAAAACTGAATGAACAAGTAAACATGAGTCACCATCAGTTAATTTTGGAAAAGAGAAACTTTTCAATGGGATTTCCGGTATGCATAGTGACACTTCTTGACAGTCAAAAAATCTAAATTTATTTTTAATTCTAAATCCTCAGTATCAAATCCCAATATTCAATTATAGAGGGCTCATTCTCAAACTGTAAAAGTTGGGCTGTTGATTTTTTAATACATGCTTCATCAATGTAGGGTAGAATAAAACTTTTTTCTCCGACCAACTCACGAGAGTACTATTATCACAGAATTTAGCACCTAGATAAGACATAATTTCAGCTTTTTGAGTTTATACTTTCCTTTGATATAAAGCTATTCTCGATGAATTTGTGAGTTTTTAAATTTTTGAAGAATTTTTGGTAACCGATTCAAAATTTATGAAAAAAATTTAGAGCCTTTTTTAAAAACCTGTTGAAATTTGCTCGTAAAGCAATTCTCAAGTTGGAGAATCACCTCCAGTTCAATGACAGGTATTTCCCCAAAAAGGCTCTAACTCAAAATTAAGATCGACATATTTTTTAAATTTCATCGCAGAATTTAGACAATATTGAGTTAATGAATTTGTCCAAATGGAGTAAGCTTTGGGAAATTCCTATCAAAATTATTTCTATAAATTCACAGAAATCAATCATTTACATAAGAAGGCTTATAATTTTAATATTAAGGTATATAATTTTCTTATAAAGCTAGTTGATATGAAGATGGGAATTTACTATTTTTACAAAAACCTCGATATTTTTCTCCGGATTCACAGAAGAAAATTTTTTGAATTCTAAAACGGAATAAGCTAATAAGATGAGGATATTCGAAAAATTTCAATCTGACCAATAAGGCCGATTTTTGGATTACGAAAATGCACCAAATTTCCACTTTTTCAACTTTTGAACCAAAATTTTTATCGATTTCGATGATTTGAAGCAGTTAAGTGATGATATTTGGGATCAACATTGGACGAAGAATTCGAATTTGGTCAAAGAGATAGCGAAGATCTTACTGTTTCCGAGAAAAAGTAGACTTCAAGATCTTGGATAATTTGCCTTCGTGATAATCAAAAAATTCAAATGGGTCGATTTCCCACAGTAACTTGATTTCTTTAAGAATTTTAGCTTATCCGAAATGATATTTTTAATTGATATAATATCAAACATTAATTTACTCAATATAATATCATCATGATCTGAACAGATCATTTTAGAGATTTCACATTTCTTTAAAAGTAAATTTAAAATATCTGTTAATCCATGACAGAAAAAATATAGCCTAAAATAAATTATTAAGCGGTCGTATATAGGATCATTCAGAACAAGAATAAATCTTAAATAATTTGGTAAAAAATCTGTACCAGATACAGGGTATCTGATTAATTTACTGATAACGACAAAATTGCTTTCCAGTGTTAAGTGATTTAGTGAAAATAAAGGTGAAATTGGATATATATATATATATTCATAAAAACATTAAATGCAGTTGGTTTACGGAAATTAAGTCAAAAAAATTAAAATTTTTAAGAACCATTCTGATGTTAACAATTCTGCAGGACCCTAGTCTTATATGACACTTGATCTCGAAAAACATTTGAAATTTATTCCACAAAATCAGGAATTTCCTGAAGCTATGATTAAATTTGAAATAGCTCTCCATGCCCAGAAATTTATACTGTATCGGCTAAAAATAAACATACTAATGGATTCTGTCTTTATTCTCTCGACATATTCTCTTGAAATAAAATTGGTGAATAAAAATTTACCGCCAAATATGATAATTTAATAGTTACTTAAAACTGTATTAAATCAAAAGTCTCCTTAAACCTACGGATTCTGGAAATTAATTATTCATTTGAAAATATTTTTTGATTTCAGTCCAACCATCTCCATGTAACAGCATAGTTACCATAACGTTGAATCATCCAATAAAACCTTTTTTTAATACTACTCAATAGTAATTATGTAAAAACTATTTACTCTTTTGAACAGGATCACTATCAACCAATCATATCAAAGGACCCTGATTAACCAATAAAATCGATGGAGATTAATTTGTTTAATCACGTGGGTACACAGTTCATATTTCTCTGTGTACACTAGACTTGGATGAAATTTCGTAAAACTGATGAAACCGCCTGTAATTTTGTTTAAATAATCTAAATAATCCGAAATTTTGTTTTTATGATACAAGAATCATTTAAAGAGTTGACTCAGCCAGGCATGGTGGAATGATTTAGAAATAGCTCACAGATTATTTAAACAAAATTACAGGTGGTTTCATCAGTTTTACGAAATTTCATCCAAGTCTGATGAGTATGCCACGAAATACAAGCGCTGAAGTTTTTTATTTATTTGACAGTTTCAAAAGAAGTTTTTCAGGATTTAAATTTGAGAAAAAATCCGGATAAATGCGATAATATTTTTGATAGATCATTTTTTGATAATTGAAATTTCATTGGTTTTCACACAGTGAAAATGATCAAGTAATGGATATTCAACTTTCAATTGATAATGTTTAGCATTGATTTTCTTTTTTAATCGTGATCCTGGAAAACATCATTTGATGACCCACATAATTCAAGTCTTAATTTTTCATTGATATGAATAAATTCCACTGATCTTGGTGAGGGCTAGAGAGCCGCTCATTATCAAGGTATTTTTATAGCGCCAGCATCAAATCTAAGGCTTTAGATTAATGTTATTGCAAAAACATCGAAACACATTCGTGCTGCATCTACATGAGTTTAAATCAGAAATTTCCAGAATCCCTGAGAGTCTGCAGACTCACTGGTTGTTGCCCATAGATTCTGTAGAATTCCTAAAGATTCCAGATTCACTGTTACTAGTGAATAGCTAATACTTATTCGATCTCGAATTGTAGGAATTATATCAAAGGACGAGCATGTCATCTCTTTACCTTTACAATATGGCCTTTATCTGTAAGATTTAATAACACACTACTGTACTGACTTTTAATTGAGTAATAACACATTATCTTAATTATAATTATGATTGATTGCAAGTTAAAGTTCTAATATTATTTATATTTATGTTGTCATAGTATTGCATCATCCCCTCCCTATCTCTATAGTGTACAACAATTTTTCTACTTTTAGAATAAATAAATAAATATGTATAGTTTTATTATGAATCTGATAAAAAATCATAATAACCAAGTGAGCCAACTAGACCAAGATGAGATTGCCTGTAAAATGAAATCTTTCAAACTAGAGTATTCGAAACTCGAATGGACATATGCTTGATTTTCACAGGTCGCTTACAAGTAGAAATACAAGAAATTTTTTTAAAATTTTTAGTTCTTATGTAAAATAACCTTCTTCTTTACAAACCCTGAGGCTCAAAAAACTCAATTGTTCACACTTTTAAGTTTTACCCTAAAATCAAGATTCAAACTCGCCAATGAATTACTTGTGAATTTCGATTGATATATTACGCTATAATTTCTTCTGGCAGGGGTGGTCATTGAGTTTCAGTTCTGACAAAGCTAAATCCATCTATTTTTCTGAGACACGATATGAATTTAAAGATAAAAATCAGACAGGCTCAGAAATTTGAACCAAGAATGAAATTTTGAGTAAAATAGACTGAATGGTCAATAAGTAAATTATTTTAAAAAATGCTTATTATATCTCATAGAAAATGGTTAATTTTATAAAAAACTTCTCGATAGAGTTTTAGCCACTTAGTTCATGGAAACCTAATTTTGTTGATCATGGAAACTCCGTACAGTGTACACTAGGCTAGGGTGAAGTTTTTTTTTCTCCGAACAACTCACGAGAGGACTTACTTTTCTGATAAATTTTAGTACTTAGATCATGTTTTGCATAATTTTAAAGCATGAAAGTCATTCTTCATTATGTCATTGCCCATTTTTCCCACAATATCTCACGGACTTGATAAAATAACGAAATTAACCATGAAGGCTCTCTTGATGATAAGATTACTATTTTTGAAGATAAAAATGAAGAAACTCATTAAATGGTCAAGATATTCCGGGTTTTAGTGATTGCGTATTAAAAATTCATTGAAAATTGAGCGCCCATTTGAGAATCATTTTCGACACATGCTTCAATACAAAATAATGCTTAGAATTTATAGTTCTATCAGAAAAGTTGGTCCTAATATGAGGATAAAAATTTCACCCTAGCCTAGTGTACACATTGTACGGAGTTTCTACTTTGAACGTAACAGATCCATTGGCTGACTTGACATTGCTGAACAACTTTTATTCAAAGTTTATGCTAGACCACTAATTGAATACTGCTCTGCAATCTGGAACGCTGAATGTGACAAATGGTCAGGAAAACTCAAACTGCACACAACACGCATTCTGTCATCAACATATCAGAGTGAGATCAAATCCACTAAAAACTCTTTATGGCTTAGAAGAGAACTTTTACCATAGTCAACCTAACTCGAATCACCAAGGCTCTAACGTTACACTGATGAATTAAAAAAATAATAGATTAGAGAGAGGCATCTTCTAAGTTAAATCCAACAGATTCGCATTGCAGCCGAAACATTGTTTGGAAAATAATAAATATTATTATAATGTGTATAATTTCCATATTGAAATGCTCAAAGTTCATATACAGAACTCAAAACTGAGGTATAGACGAAGTAAACGAGTATAGTCTCTAGTTCTTATTAATTACAAATAAATCTACATTAGAGAGTATTTCATCATAACAAAGGGAATACTATCAAACTATTCTTGATAACAATTTGATAATGCCCCCTTTTTACAATATACACATGGATTAGTAGATGTTTTTTTTTATTTTATATCTGTATTCATAATAATTACAATAAGAATGTAATTATTTATCCATTCTATTTTTCCCCTTAGTTCTCATCATCCTCAGAAATTTATTGTCCTTGAGTCTGAAGATGGTCTAAATGTGTTTGGGCAAAATGATAAAATCCAAAATGGGTAAAATACTACTATTATTTAAAAAATAGACACTTGTCTTCTCAACCCTTTTATGTAGAATATTTAAGGTGTCTGTCGGACATGGTATTCTCCTAAAATGGTCTGTCCGAAAATGATTATTTCCGTTATGGTTCGTCAAATAACACAGGGTTATTACAGTCATTTTACGAAATTAGTGGACAATTTTTCGATACCATAGGATTCGTTGACAAAATTAGTGGACAAGTTCCCAAAATAAGAATAATTAAAGGTGTAATTATCAAATGAGCTTATCAAAATTAGTGTACATTTTCTCGAATTTAGTGGAATGGTTAAACAGAATTACTGGAGAGTTTTCCAATATTAGGCTCTAGGGTTGGTCCTCTCCTGTTCAATATTGTCTTTTCCAGAATACGTACTCCTAATGCTAAGATCTTCAAATACGCAGATGATTTCAAGATCGTGTTCGATTTTCAAACAAGAATTGAAGTAAATCGAGAGCTTGAGTTGATCCTCCAACATCTGAATGAACTCGGATTACAGCCTAATCAAGATAAGTCCTTTTTTATATTACCATTTGAACAACAGATTACCTCTTTCTCTATTAGATTAGGTGATAAAAACATTTCTCAGAACTTCAATGTCAAGGACCTTGGTCTAAAATACAACTCGTCGTTCGACTTTGAAGAACAGATGAAAGATGCCCTGAAGAAGTTCAAAACCAGATGCATGATGATAAACCGAACAATAAAAACAGACAAAATGAAGTTGTTCTTATATAAGGTCTATGCAAGACCAGTCATTGAACATGGATCGGCAATTTGGAATCCAGAGGCCAATTATTACTCGAGAAGAATGCAACGTACATTCAGACGGTTCAGGGGAAATATGGCGCCTGAAATCCAACAATTAATAAGACATAAGAGCCAATCCTTGAGTATAAGAAGAGATTTCCAAAGTTTGATGCTGATACATCGCTACAAAAAGATGAATACAAACCAAGGTCGTCTAGGAATTCGTCTGAATTTACCCGAAGGAAACATTTTCTATAAACTTGCCATATATAAAAGAATAACTATATATTATAATAGATTACCAAATACGATTAAAAGACTGAATATAAAAGATTTTAGAAATACTATGTACAAGAAATCTATACTCGATGAAAATTTGTGACTTCTCTCTAGAGTTGGTTTTTCCAAAAAACTAAGGTGTTTAATAATTCTAATTTGTTAAGTCAACCATTGTATTTATTGTGGTCTTCACTTGGTCTTGTGGCACTGATTCCAGAGGCAGGATAGAAATGTATAATATTCCGAAGAAGCGTATTAATAATTTCATAAGTAAACGTTCAAAGTCAAGAAAGAATCATAGAAATGAGATATTCCTGAAATTGATACAAATAGGAGGCAGGGATTCAAAATTATCTGATAATTTGATTCCAATCAAGATAAAATTTATAACAGCCCAATTAGAAGTAAACCTTGTATAAAAGCAATTAAGTGTTTTCTTTTTTCAATCAGCTAAAGAAAAAATTAATGATCTTATCTTGAGAATGCATCGTTAAATTTATCCTAGAAATTACACGAGAGAGAAAGGAGGTAACCCAATTTGTTATTCCCGAGGAAAAAAATGTGTCTGCAGAAATAATGAGAAGAAACGAGATCTCATTCACTCATCATTTAGTCAAAATTAAATCAAATAAGTTAATCAACTTCTAATTTTTTTTATCTATGAGCTTTTTGGGACAATTTAGCCACTGAAAGCTAGTTGAGCTTAATTCTTGAGAATAAAAACAAAAACTTTTTTCGAACTTTTTGTCTGATTTTGATTGGTATATTTAAAATCTATAAAAATTTTGAGCTCAACTTCATGTCAACTAGCTTAAGCTTCTATTTCAACCAATCAAAATAGAGAATCCTACGTAATCGTGATTTTAAGATGCTTTAAACTCGGTTGATATAAAGCTACACCGTCAATAAAAACTTTTAAATCGACTTGAGTTTTAATAAATTTTATTATAAAACAAATTTTAGATCATCTTTTACTGAATCCGAGAAAATGATTTGATCTAAAGAAAAAAAAGAGTCTAGGTCTATTCCTTAATTTCCAAAATTTTTTACTACAACTAAATATCACTATTAAATGAGCAAATTTCGAAATTTACAACTTCTAAACTCATTTCATTGGGAGATTCAAAAATTACTTGTTCCTGACAGATAGTTTTGTATATTTTTTTCTTTTCGTTGAACTGAAATTAACGATTAATAATGATTTCTTATGTAAAATAAAAAAACTCATATGCTCATCTAAACAGCCGTCCTCTTATAAACTACTGCTGATAATTGAATTATTGGAAATACTCATTATACACATTATCATCTCATTCCCATATTTTTCTGATGATAGTAAAATAATTGAAATTATTGTGAAAATAATAATGTACCTATAACACATTTAGTGAAGATAGACTCTCCGTTTCTGTATGAATGCAAATTTTTTTTAAATCTATAACTTTCAGTTACTTGTTAATTCAAAAAACCCTTATTGGTTTCTTTTCATCTTCACCTGTTTCAACTATTGCCACAATGGTTGATTGACGATACATTTCTCCTTTTTAAAGCTAATTGATATGAAGTCGGAAATCTACCAGAACCTCGGTTTTTTCATCAAAAATTGTTAAAGACTTTTTGGAATCCTACTCATGTGGCCCGCTTTTACGATTTGAAGAAAAAATTCTTTTAATGGTCATTTTTCAAAATTCGATTTAGTGCCAAAATCCTATATTTTTGAACTTCGAACTAAATTTTTTTATTGATTTCAAAGTGAGATAGTGAACAAAAGTTGATTTTCAGGATCCCAATAAGACAAGAAAGCCGAATATGCTGAATCTGTTCTAATTAATAACTTTATTATCGTTTGGGAGTCGAATTTCGATTACTTGATCATTTTCACTACTTGAAAATTAATGAAATTACGAAAAATCGAAATCCCTCGAAAATGATGTATCTTTTGAAAATTTGTCGGCAATATTTGGCTTTCTTGTCTTATTGAGATCCTAAAAATCAACTTTTGATCACTCTCTGACTTTGAAATCCATAAAAGTTTTCAGTTCAAAGTTCAAAAAATAGGATTTTGGCACCAAATCGAAATTAGAAAAATTACCATAAAATTTTTTTTTTCAGAATTTTTTTCTTCAAATCGTAAAAGTCGGCAACATGAGTAGGATTCCAAAAAATCTTTAACATTCCCGAATATTCGATGAAAAACCGAGGTTTTCGTAAAAATCATAGATTCCCATATTCATATCAATTAGCTTTATTTATGTTTAAGAAAAGTAGTTTTAGTTAATTTCGCAAGATTTCTCTCCAATCTTATTTTGTGGATTTCTCAAATCAATCAATATGGAAGTTTAATCGTGAAATTAAAGATATGTTAATCAGCATCGAGATAGTATGTCCCCATGGTAGAAAGAATTTCATAATTGATGATATTAGCAAAAAGTATTACAGACTCATGCTGTGTCATTTTGGGAAATTTAAATTGATGAATTTTTGTTTATCTTTAGAACAAGGTAGAATCAGACAATCAGATAAAAAGGGAGAAATTAATATTATACGTTATTAAAAGCTCCAAGAATCCTCCTGCCCAGTTCTGCTGTCAAGCTAAATCTTAGGAGAGATTTGTATCTTCAAATTTAAGTCTATCTCTTCCTTTTTAAAATCTGTTTTTCGATTTATAAAGATTTTCCAGTATATATTTCTGATTCTATCGATTGAATCGTTCACTTTCAAATTATTAATGACCTTTACTGGAACTGAGCTACAGAAGTTACACTGGAGAAAAAATTATAATTTTAATTAGGATTCTTAGTTGTTTTTAAAAACTTATTTCTCATTTTCATAGAGGAAAAGTGAAATAATCGTGTGTCAAATTATTTTGGTGTATGATAAGATGATAGATATCTAGATTCTAGAAGATAGTAAAACTCTTCATGTCCCAAAAAACAGAAGACCATACCAGAATAATCACGCTGATTCTGAATTTCGTTTTGAAAGCCGACTTATGATTTCAAAGATAATAGAGCTTGAAATAGGCTTTTTCTGGCTCTAAGACCATTTATCTTCTAAACTATCATAGATATCGAGTAGGTGATTGTATATTCGAAATCCACATCTATTGTTTATACGATAGTTTCAGCAAATAAGTTTTCAAATAAAAACGTTCTAAATATTTTTTAAATATTCGACTAGATTTTCAAAAAATCACCCTTCTTCAAGTAACTATAGTGTGCATCAGTGATAAGCTATCTTTACGAATTATACGTATTTTTGTAGCTTAATAAATTTCCTTTCTAATGAGAGGTAAAAAAAGGATTTTAAATATCTTTCAGTTGAAAATATCGCTCAAAGAAGTGTTGTGTTCCAATGGTTGAATCAATGGGACAAAAAAAATGTGTAAAAATTCTACCACGCAGAAGATTCGAACTCTGCGTGTAAAAATTGGTGGATAGGATAAACACGTGTACTATATTTCCTAATCTAAAAATTTAATTTTGAAATATAAAACTAATTAACATAAAGATGAAAATTTACAATTTTTACAAAAAACTCGATATTTTTCTCCGGATTCACAGAAGAAAATAATTTTTTGAATTCTAAATGGAATGACCAAATAAGTTGTTGATATTCAAAAAAAATTCAATCTAACCAAAATAAGGTCAATTTTTGGATTACGAAAATGCACCAAATTTCCACTTTTTCAACTTTTGAACCCAAAATATTTCAAAGCAGTTTAATAATGATATTTAAGATCAACTTTGAACGAAGAATTCTAATTCACCCGTGGAAGTTAACTGAAATTCGTCATTACTGTGGGAAATCGAACCATTTGAATTTTTTGATTATCACGAAGGCAAATTATCCAAGATCTTGAAGTCTAACTTTTTCTCGGAAACAGTAAGATCTTCGCTATCTCTTTGACCAAATTCGAATTCTTCGTCCAATGTTGATCCCAAATATCATCACTTAACTGCTTCAAATCATCGAAATCGATAAAAATTTTGGTTCAAAAGTTGAAAAAGTGGAAATTTGGTGCATTTTCGTAATCCAAAAATCGGCTTTATTGGTCAGATTGAATTTTTTTTGAATATCAACAACTTATTTGGTCATTTCATTTAGAATTCAAAAATTATTTTTTTCTATGAATCCGGAGAAAAATATCGAGTTTTTTGTAAAATTTTCATCTCATGTCAACTAGCTCTATGTTCAAGCTTATCATTGGAGCCTGAATAAACTTCTGCATGTGAATAAATATTTTGAGATCACTTGAATCTGCTGAATGATCAATGACTAAAATTAATTGACTTGAATTGATTTTAGATTCGTAATCATGTTAAATGTTAATATTATCGAAGCAAATGGATTTTTCTTCCTGATGAATTTAAAGACCAACAGATATAAATGAAAAAGATTGATGATTATCAACTATCAGATTTCTCATCTAAATGTAAATTTACATTTGAATGCGTTTTAAACAAAAGGATGCAAAATTAAAGTAATCCATGAGTTCTATCAAAATCAGTGTGAGTATCTATGGTATAGAGTATTCTATGGCAAGGAATAGCATTGTAAGAAGTCAAAAACAAAAGCGGATGTTGAAATTGCATATTATCATTCTTTTACTGCTTGGTTTATACATAAATTTTAGATCAGTGATTTCAATATGATGCTTATTTTCATCTCCATTGCTTTTTACTGCGGTAAAATTTATATATGGACAATAAATATTATTTTATTCTTTTATTTCAACAAAAGTCAAGTTATTCTGCTTGCTGCATTTCCAATTTGAAGTTTATTAAATGTATTTCTCACAGATATTACCGAGTGTTTCTCGCTGATCCAGAAAATCATAGGCGACTTGAAATTGTACTAATGAGTCGTATGAATAGGAGAGACAATTTTAGAAATTCTTTTTCAAATTTCGATTTGAGCTGAAAATTTTTATTGATTTGAATGTGGTGAAGTGGTCAAGAGAAGCCTTTTGAGGATTAAGATTATTGAAGTATATCCAATTTCAAACTTTATATCAAACATCTTTATCAGAGAAAGAAAAAATTTTTTCCCCGAACACTTTTCTATTTTATGCCTTAAATAGATTCTCTATGCTCCGTAATTGCCGTATTCGATAAGTAAATTTAAAAATTTTGATGTTCTCAAATGCCGTTTCCCATTTTCCCTAAGATCGTTAATTTTTCCCAAATTGACCGGATTTTTTCATGGTGTATTCAGAATGTATTTGATATTATTTTGATGTGAAAATCTGATTCAAAAAAGATCAAAGCTTGTCCAATAATTCAAAATTTATCATTTATCGTAGTAAAAAATCCATTGAAAAATGATGACGCGAATTTTGAAATTTGAAATCTTTAATTTAAATGATGCATATCTAAATAAATAAGATTAAAAACTTGAGGAAATTTTTCTCCTACTCTTATTTTCTATCAAATGAACGCATAAATTCGGAAAGTTAAAAATTCTGTATTACCCTAATCTTTATACATTGCAACCAGAATAGCTAATTAAGAATATAAAGGGATTGCAGATCATCAAAATGCTGAATTCAAATATTAATTTGATTTAAAATATTTTCAAGAGCTCTCCTCGAGTGGATCATCGTGTTCTTCTGGAATAACTCATGCAAATACACATGAATATATATATTTATTTCTTGGTAAAATTACATTTTGTTATTATTACTTCCAGTATTACTAATGCTGAAGTTTCCTCTCAATATTTTTAATACACAGCAAGAACGAGAAGAAATCCACTTGAATATCTTCACCCTTGGGCTATATAATTGGAGGATTCTTTTATTTATCAATGGGAATACTTTTGACATATCATCATGTATATGGTCTTATATGGTTTACTTTCAAATGGAACAGACAGATTTCTGACAATTTCATGCTAAACAAAATCAAGACTTTTGTGTTGAAACTGAATGATTTGAAAATGACAATTTCCCATATTCCATCAATTGGTTTGATTAACTCTTTTATTCAAAAAAAAATTTATAGACTTTCTTAGTACTAGAAGTTCTCGTGGAGGCTTTTGATAGTCTACAGATATCTACGGATATTTTGGTTAGAAGAAATAAAAATTATTTTATGATTTTGAAGTTAACTTCTGCCTCGATCAAATTATCTGTATTAGGGTTCCATTTCTTGATCAAATATTCATTTTATTTTCTGAAAATTAGAATGTTCTGATATTCATCGCAAAAATACTATTTTCCCTAGAATCGTCGTTTATTCTAACACTTTAAAAAAAAAACTTATTGAAACTTAGGTCAATATTTGAATTCTCAGCCATGGTCATCCAAACGTTTCGATGATGAAGTTTTTTTTATCAATCTCCAAGACTTTGACTTAATCGCCACAAATCTAGTTTATGTTAGAATCTTTAGTTCCAAAGTCTCAAAGGGAGGTCCCTTTTTCTTCTAAGAAGAGACAATTAAAATTCAAGATAGAGAGTTAAAAGCAGATATTAGAACGGACAGAGAAAACAATTATATATTATCATTTTATTACAGTCTATAATATGCATTGCCAGGATGTATATATATATATGGTGTGTGTGATCGTATGAGTCTATTCCCTTTGTATTCTGTCAATTGATTATCATAATCTTGCCTATGTGGTCCCCTAGACAAAGGACATTTGAAATATTCAATTCAGTAGAGCAAAAAAAACCGAATATATAAATATGTAATAAGGAAAATTAAAATTTCAGAAAAATTATTATTATTGCGTAGTTGGACGAGATCAATCTAAGAGAGACATATAAGAACATGTTCCAAGCATGCACAATTTGAAATGATCTTGATTTATTAATTATCAATTCTTGAGAGCATTACTTTGAATCTGAATTGAGGGAGATTGTCTTCTCAGTCCTAGAATTTAGCTATCAGATAAGCAAGTGTCAATTCCATAAGAGACGCATTTTATTCTTATTGAGACTCGTCAGTACACCATAGGTAGGATTCTAACCCGGGTGTTTTGAGGCAACGTTTCTAACCAGTAGGTCGGAAATCCAGTTCATCTCCTAACATCTAGGTGCGAGAAGACAATCTTCATCAAGTTAGATTCAAATGGATATAAAGCTAGTAGTAATAACCAGTGCCAATAGGTGAATGTCTAAAAATGCTGTACTCTCTACATCGTTACTATTAAAAAGGGATTTTATTTATCAAAAACATCTATGAAGATTTACGAGAGGCTATCAGAGGAATGTTAATTTGAATCTTTGGTAACACTTCACTTCGGGTACAGCGAAAAACTCCATTTAGGGGGGAGTTTTGCGTTAGCCAATGAGAATCAATTAAAAACCTGAGTGCAATACATTTCCTATTAAGTGCTATTCTTTTCTATTGTAGTCTATTCCAGTCTATGATTATATACAAATCCTCGAATACTATTCTCCATACTTCACTTGAGGTACATTGAGCAAGCCTAATCATACAGGGCTTATTTCTGATTTAATTCAACCATTTTTTCATAGAGCTTGATTATTAATTTAGCTGAACTTTTTCTTGTTTATTACTCAAGTTATTAGAAGGTTTTTATGCTCAAAATTTAGCTAACTTAAATTATCAAAGTCAATATTCTCATCTTAAATTAGGTTATTGACTAGATCGAATGAGGTCATCACTCTATTTTCTGGACCATGGCTGTGAGTAGACAATTCAAGAACCCTTGCCAGTGATTCCCTTTATGAGTAATACTCATTGATTATTCAATGAATACTATTCATATATCCTTTTTCCCAAGAAACTCGGTGTATGGCGATTGTTCGATGAATATTTGCCTTCAACGAGTCATCTTGAAATTGACTGTGGAAGATTGATTCCCCTTTTAGGATTGAGAATTCCTTAGCGCATTTTAAACACCGCATCAGACTATAGTCTATAGCTAGTGAATCGGAATGTTTTTATTTATTTCTTGAAGTATCGCATCTATCAATAGAGTCTTATGCTAGATCATGTTTCAGATATCGTTCTCAGAAGGTTCATGTTGGTTAGCAGATAAATGAGAATTCTTGTCTAATGATTGACACTATAATTTTTATTGATCAATGATTTATCCAACTTTCAATTTAGGAAAAGGCTTTGAAAATATACAAAATTAAGGGTGAATTAATTCAGAAATAAGCCCTGTATGATTAGGCTTGCTCAATGTACCTCAAGTGAAGTATGGAGAATAGTATTCGAGGATTTGTATATAATCATAGACTCGAATAGACTACAATAGAAAAGAATAGCACTTAATAGGAAATGTATTGCACTCAGGTTTTTAATTGATTCTCATTGGCTAACGCAAAACTCCCCCCTAAATGGAGTTTTTCGCTGTACCCGAAGTGAAGTCATCACTAATTTAAATTTCTTCCAACATTGAGTACTTTTAATGATAACGAAGTACACTAAAAAATGTATGACTGGAAAACTCGACGCACAAAATAAAATCGATGGGTTACTCATTAGTATTATAATGAAAATATAATAAACTTATTTTAGATTTGAGAGATTTTAGGCCCGAAGATGGATAAATTTCTGGTTAAATTTGAGGAAATTTTGAATTTACACTAAACGTTCATAGCACTTTATACTCAACCTTTCCCCAGAACCTTAGCTCAAGTAATAACAAGAATAATTTTTTCTTCTCATAGAAGCATACAAATAATACCATCAGATGCAGAATAAAATACTGTTACACCTCCGTAAATCTCAGCCAGAAATATAATTCTGGCTAAAAACTAGACGAGTTTAAAGTTTATATGATTTCATTTTTAGTTTTCAAATTAATTTAGGAAAAAATCATTCAAATTTCCTAATCAACGTGTTGTGTTTTGAATCTTTAGAATATATTAATGATGCAATGCATTTCCTCTAATTTTAGAAGAAGGAGAAGAAGAGAAAGTTGAAAAAGAGTCATCATTTATGTTTATTTCTTATTATCCTCTTCATTGTTCACTTTTTATTCTTAACCTTCCTTCCCATCTTTTTGAAAAGCATTCAGTCTACAGAAATACTTTACATATGCTACAGGAAATTATATAATAATCTTTTTTTTCTTAACAATACTTATAATACTGTATTTAATTCATTCCATTTTTCAGATTACACAATCATTTCATCATTGAAACAAACTATAACTTGAAAGGTAGTTTTTTCGAACCTTTTCTACTTCAAACTACTTAGGGGT
The DNA here is from genome assembly GCA_012064415.1 of Gyrodactylus bullatarudis. NCBI lineage: Eukaryota > Metazoa > Platyhelminthes > Monogenea > Gyrodactylidea > Gyrodactylidae > Gyrodactylus > Gyrodactylus bullatarudis. Next base: position 245,659 of record SSNU01000104.1, read on the forward strand.
GCAATTCAAGCTAGCTGAATGATTTTAACCTAGATAAAATTTCGCTCAAGTTATTAAAGTTGCCTCTTAAATATTGATAAAATATGATTAAATATTGGTTGATATGTTGGAAAATCCTATTTATTCCAAACATTGAACTGAAGTTTTTTTCATTTCGAGAGAGAAACTCTTTGATCTCTGTTTTTAGTTGAGGTACAGATAATTCCATGAGTAAAAAGGTTGATGCCAGTTATGAGAATATAGCGCTTTTATTTCGTGGCATACTCATCAGACTTGGATGAAATTTAGTAAAACTGATAAAACCGCCTGTAATTTTGTTTAAATAATCTGTGAGCTATTTCTAAATCATTCCACCATGTCTGACTGAGTCAACTCTTTAAATGATTCTTGTATCATAAAAACAAAATTTCGGAATTTTTCAAATTTTGAACGTTCTTGATATTCTCTTGGCTTATATTTTCATTAAAAATGTCTTAATCTTTTACACTCAAAATCCAAAATATTTAAACTATTCATAACTGCATAAAGTTAATAAAATCGAATAATTAACAAAAATTAAAATAAAAACATTCAAAATTTGAAAAATTCCGAAATTTTGTTTTTATGATACAAGAATCATTTAAAGAGTTGACTCAGCCAGGCATGGTGGAATGATTTAGAAATAGCTCACAGATTATTTAAACAAAATTACAGGTGGTTTCATCAGTTTTACGAAATTTCATCCAAGTCTGATGAGTATGCCACGAAATACAAGCGCTGAAGTTTTTTATTTATTTGACAGTTTCAAAAGAAGTTTTTCAGGATTTAAATTTGAGAAAAAATCCGGATAAATGCGATAATATTTTTGATAGATCATTTTTTGATAATTGAAATTTCATTGGTTTTCACACAGTGAAAATGATCAAGTAATGGATATTCAACTTTCAATTGATAATGTTTAGCATTGATTTTCTTTTTTAATCGTGATCCTGGAAAACATCATTTGATGACCCACAAACTTTCAAAAATTTTATGATCAATGTTCGAAAAATAGGATTTTGGCGCCTCATCGAAATGACTTTCAAATGGTAAAAGTAGGCAACATGTTTAGGATTCCGAATTATATTAGAATTCTTGTTAGAAATATTATATTTGTAAAAATTTTAGTTTCCCAACAATATCTAGTAATATCTAGTCTCCTCTTAGGAATAATATGGGAAATCTTGGAAATATTAAAACACTCAGAATTGTCCGCTAGTATGAAAATCAATTTAAATTAATAAAAATGAAAATATTGATTTTTTCCTCTCATCACTGGAACTGTATGAGAATTTGGTGCAAAGTTTTGCGGTGTCACTCAAAAATCACCAAAGTAGGTTGATATAAATTTTAGAATACGTTTATAGTATGATTTGTCTCATTTTTAATCATAAATGAGCTTGATATGCTATATCAAATTTACTTTTTTATCTAAAGTTGGTTGATATGAAGTTGGGAATCTATGATTTTTACAGAAATCTCGATATCTTGATTAAGAATTCGAATTTGTTAAAGATTTTCTGGGATCCTACTCATGTTGCCCATTTTTACCATTTGAAGAAAAAAATCGGAAAAAAATTATTTTTATGAAATTTTCAAATTCCCATTTGGCGCCAAAATTCCATTTTTTCGAACTTTGAGCTGAAAATTTTTGTTGATTTGAAAGTGGGAGGCTGATCGAAAGAGTTTTTCAGGATCAAGATTAGACAAGAAAGCTGACTAGCACCATCAAGTTATCGACAGTTACCCCATTTTCGAGAGATTTTGATTTATCGAAATTTGATTGATTTTCAAGTAGTGAAAATGATCAAAAAAACGAAATTCCGCTCCCAAACGATAATAAGGTTAAGCATTAGATCAGATTCAGTTGAATTGATTTTCTTGTCTAATCTTAATCCTGAAAAACTCTTTCGATCAGCCTCCCACTTTCAAATCAACAAAAATTTTCAGCTCAAAGTTCGAAAAAATGGGATTTTGGCGCCAAATGGGAATTTGAAAATTGACCATATTTTTCATAAAAATAATTTTTTTTCCGATTTCTTTTCTTCAAATGGTAAAAGTGGGCAACATGAGTAGGATCCCAGAAAATCTTTAACAAATTCGAATTCTTGATCAAGATATCGAGATTTCTGTAAAAATCATAGATTCCCAACTTCATATCAATTAGCTTTATGGGTTTCTCTGTAACCATTAGATGAAATTTGAAACAGCGCTAGTTCCCAAATGATTTTTTATGTGAAAATTCAATAGTTTCAGGCTCTTAACTTGCAATTCTGAATTTTGAAATCCCACCAAAACATCTCTTCTCTCAAAGTGTGGTAAAAACTAATGTATAATACAACTAGAAAAATTCACTGATTATTTTAATGCTAATTTCATAAAATTTCAGTAGCATAAGATAGAGATTGTTTAAATTAATAACCATGAATCAACATGATATCACTTTAAATCTGTAAATAATACTGATCCTCTGATTTTGAGGATATAACATAAATTTGGATTCATAAAAAATTTCGTAAACTACACATGTTTACATGGACTTTTACATAATATAATATAATGGATGATATTATACTATTTTATGTATGCTCAAATAAAAATCTATAGATAGATTTTATTTAATTTCCAAAAATTTATTTATAAATACAGTGTATTATCGCTGAGTATATAATATTTGTTTTTGTATTAATAATTTATTTTATGAATAACAGAGTCAATAAAATACATCTGTTATATTAATATCATGATTTAAAGTTTTCATTCTAATTGTACATGATTTATAGCCTTGGATTACAAAATTAGCTCATTTGATTGGACATTTAATAATCATTTTATATAGAAGTTCTGGAAATTGAAATTGTAAAACAAATATTCTCGCAAGGCCTAGATAGTAGTTTTGAAACAATGCCAGAAGATGATAAATCCAATTCTTGAATATAAGGGAATTTAATTTATTTTTTCATTTTCTGAAAAAGCCAAAATTTTGGGGATTTTAGATTGAAAATTTCGCTTTCAAATGATTCATGGATGAATGCTTGATAACTCAGATTTCACTTGTATTTTTTCCCTATGTGATTCAATCAGCACATTAGGCACTATCGAATTACTTTTAAGATTAGTATTTTTCATGAGCCGAATTTATCGATAACAAAATAAAGACAAAGATTCATTTAAACTTTTGGAAAGTCACCCTTCAAAGCTAGTTGAAATGAAGATGAGAGTTTACTTTTTTTTAACTCAAAATTTTTCCTCTGAAAAGTTAGGAAAAAATTTATATATTACATAATAAAATCAGCCAATAAGTTGTGCAAATTAAAAAAGAATTCTGAAAAAATCTGACCAAAATTAGGCTATTTTTTGAATTTCGAAAATGCACCAAATTTCCACTTTTTCAACTATCAAATCCAAGATTTTTATCGATTCCAAAGATTTGGAGTAGTTAAATGCAGATATTCGAGATCAGAATTAGACAAAGAATTTGAATTGGGCCGTGGAGGTAAAAAGAAACTTACTGTTTTCATGAAAAAGTTAAACTTATAAATTTTGGATAATCTCCCTTTGTGATAATCAACACTATACTTTTAAATTGAGAAATCTGGAAATTTCTAGATTCCTTAAGAGATTCTTAAGACTTCTTTGAGTTAATAGACTATGAATAACTCGAGTAGGGATTCTAGATACCAAGTTTTCAGATTCCCTAACTAGCTTAGCGAGTCTCAAGACTAACATTAGTTTCTAGATTAACTGTAACATAAATTTCATGATTACCTTTCATTTTCTTGCCTCCAGCTTCAGATATATAAATGACAAATAACTGACATAAAAAAACAAAAAAACTGATAACGCAAATTGGGATCGGATATTTTTGTGATGCTGTCACAGGCCATTTCTTGACAAAGCAAGTATTAAATTATCCTCGAGCTATTCACATGAATACTGACATTCGAATATTTTCTGGAAGAAAGTTAACAGATCTTTCTAAACTTTCTTAGACGTAAATAAATTAAACCGTCATAATTCATGCTATATAACATTTATGCAGTAGTTCTAAATAACTTAATTATAATTATTATTACATCGGAATATTAATACAGTCAGTCTTTAGGGAATTAAATAATAAAGAAAGATTCTGATTGAATCAAATATTATATATTTCTTTCCACATACCCAGGAAATTAATTTTTTATTAGTTTCTTACATGATAACCCAATCTGAGTAAAAGAATATCATCAAAAGTCGAAAATTTATGGGAAAAATTCCAGGCAATAAATGAGAGTTTCATTATCGTTATTTATCATACAGTTATATCAGGGTTGAATACTCAATTTTAGCGTAAATATTTTGTGACTGTAAATGGTTTTGAAATTCTTGAGAGTCCTAACTATTTTTATCAGGGTAATCTAAATTTTTTTTATTCTAATTTTAATTTTAATTTTCTTTCAAGTGATGAATTATATTATCAGAGTTATTACTCTAATAATTCTGATTACTATAACAATCACTATAATTTTTATAATCCTTATTCTTTAAGAAATACTACACCTTTCTCTCCACTTTCTTCTTCTACAGATAGACCAATAGACAGTTATTTCACCATTTGTCCATGACCCTGAGAAAAAGGTTGAAAAAATAAGTTATTTTTACTCATTCTATGAAATTAATAGATCCTCGCTAATGGCTCTCATAAACTCTTCTTACATGCCTTCTTAGCTTGTAGATAAGTTATTCTATTGTCTATTTTTGAAACCTCAAAGATATCGTCATTTACATTAACCTAGTATGATTCATCAATGGGCAAAGGAAGTGATTTTTGGAAATACTTTATTATTATCAAGAGTGCAGAATATCGTCAATTAAAATGTAGATGAAAGAAAGATCTTTCGCAATGAATCATAGCCCATGTAGAACCTAAATTGTAGATCTTTTGATTAATATAGAGATATAATAAATTTTCATAAAGCAAAACACAGATTAATAAGTAATTGAAAAGTTGAAAGTTGGTTACTGAGTAAAACTATAACTCTTATCCTGCACTAACCAAGTCGAAAAAAGATGTCTGTTCTCTAAACCAGTATGGGCAGATAGACTTGGTTAATTTCTCGCATGACGATTCTTTAGATTTTTTTCGAAATTTAGAATTCATAAAAATTTAAAAAAAACCCTAGAAATTTTTCCATTCACAAATAGTATTTAGCTGATTGTACTGCCAATGGAACCGATTATGACCAGACAAATTCGTCCTTTTTCAGGGACCTTGAATCATCAAAATTTCATGAATTTTCAAAAAATCAAAATTCAATATTCATACGATTATGAGATGTTTCTCAAAATCTGATTTAGCACATTTAATTTCTTTGATCACTCTCTTACTTAGAAATCAATAAAGTACAAAAAATAGGAATTTGGTGCTACTTCGAGATTTGAAATACGCCATAATTTCCTTAAATATTTTTTTCTTTGTATTGTGAAATGTGTAAACATCATAAATTCGCATCTTTATTTTAGCGCTATTATTTCCAGTTCATGAGTTATCGATAGAAAATTGGATATTCCAGGCGATTAATAGATTTCCTATCGAATGAGTGGTGAAAGAGATATTTCCTGAGTCTTGAATAATGATTTGTGATAGAAATAACCCAGTAGGACCCAGTAAGGGTTAAGATTAATGAAATTTAATTCTTATTTATTGTTAAATTACTCACAAGGTTGAATTATTCATTCTTGATTTGTTTCTTTGAAGCCAAGTGAAAGATTATCAGATAAAAATTCCAAAGTACTCTTGATCATGCGTCCCTGTTTTGGATCATGAGACTCAGATAACTTTCTCAACGCGTGTAATATTGATGAAAGCACACAAGTTACCAACTTAGCCAAGTAATGTATTCCTATTAATCATGTCTCTAAAGGGATATTGTTTCTCTCTGAACTAGGCAATTTCATTGGCTTTCTAGGATTCTTCTATTCTGATTGGTTGATATGATTTGTATGATTAATACGCATCTCTGGTACGCATACGTGTGTATATCCAAACTTATTCAGTGATTATCCCCTCTAAAGAACAAAAGGCATTTTTCTTTCTATAGTACTCCTACCATAGAGTGAAATATTGCTTTTTAAGATGCATTGATTGTAATTATTCATGTCAGGATTTCTTTCGAAATGTATGTAGCCCATTTTTTCCAGTGTAAATGCTAACACTTTGATACAAACATTATTCATCTCAAGTTGGTGAAAGATTTCATTTTTTTATTTGAAATCAAAAATAATTTAGCTTTTTGGTAATACGTGCCAAAATTGCTTAAGAGATTCTTGTCTAGATAATAAGGACTATATCGTGTACTGAGAAATAATTTCCATGATAGTTTTGTCAAAGATCATTCATAAGTAGAATCAGATCAAACCATTTTGGTGGAGGCAGTCTAAATTCAGAGACAAAAATCTTTACTCCAAATTATTATACTGATTTGCTCCAAAAATTTAATACAATATTGAACTGATAAATTTTTTTTTAAATAATACAAAATCATGTAAAAACTTGTACTAAGGAGGTGTTATTTCTCTGCCCCAAATATTGAGATGATATAGAATAAATTCATCAAGGGGTATATGCAAAATTGGTTACTCGGACATTGGCGTTTGCAGATATGGTTACAGTGGTAGACCAAAATACAATTTTGGTTAATTTTTTTACATTGGATTTATCTATTTTTCAATTTTATCTTCGTCTAATTTTGATCCTCAATAACAATATTTAACTGCTTCAAATCTTTGAAATCGATAAAAATTTTGGATTTGAAAGTTGAAAAAGTGAAAATTTGAAACATTTCCGAAATTCAGAAAACGGCTCAATTTTGGTCAGACTAAATTTTTTTCGGGAATTTATATGTATTCAAAACTAATCAGCTCATTTTATAATGGAATCCAAAAAATAAATTTTTTCCTGACTTTCTGGATAAAAATATTGAGTTTTTTGTAAAAATAGGAAATTCTCATCTTCATGTCAACTAGGTTTAGTTATTGGAAAAAGATTACACAGGGGGTCATGAAAAATTAAAAATTGCGGTAAAAAGTAAAATAAAACTGATTCTGGTGTAAAATTTTACGCTGATCCCGAATCTGTGCTCAGATCTGTAAAATTCACTATAATTTCTGAGATAATTGGAAAAAACGATATTTCCCAAAATTCCAAATTTCCCAAATTTTTAAAATTAATTTTCGCAAAAACCGTAAATGTTATTGTATTAATTGTTTCGCAATTAGATGAGAAATTAAATTCTGCGTCGATTGATATGACTTTTGTAGGGGTGGAGTTTTATCGGCTTTCGGAAATTAACGCCAAATAAAGGTAATGTTCGAATTTTTGGGTTTTTTTGTTGAATTTTCACCATGTTTTAGAGAACAAATATACTTTCCGAAGAGATTTTTAAAAACTTTAAAATGGTATCAGGATCAAAATTTTGTGAGCTTTCCGAATCTGCCATTTGTTTTTGGTTATCTAATTTAGAAAAGGTGTAAAAATCGCATTTTTTGAAATTTGTTTTTAGACAGAGTTTTCCCGTTCAATAATTATTAACCTTGAGTTTATTTATCTTATTCATGAAGGCCTGTTAAGAATTAATAAAAACTACTAATGTTTCGCAAAAATTAATTTTTTTTCTAGCAAATGTTAACTTGGTATAAATTCGAGTAAAGACAAATCGGTACCTAGGAATAGTCCTTAATGAAGATACTCAAGCAGAAAAAACAGATACTATTATGAAATTGTAACTATAATTGCAAGATAAATATCATTCAGTACAGCGAGGATCAACCATGACTGCAATTATTAAATTTCAACACAGAAAAAAGCGACCATAAATGCAATGTTTTTAAAATTTTGCACCGAAAAGTGAATTAAATTTTAAGGGTAATAAAAGTACATGGAACACTCTTTCCCTGTTCCCTTATTTGTACAAATCATTTCTATAAATAAATATAAAGGTTTCAATTTCAAAAAAAAATAGTAACCAAAATTCTATTTTGGCCATTCCACTGTAACCATATCTGCAAACGCCAGTAACCAATTTTGCAAATATCCCTTAACGAAATTAGTGGACAATTTTTAATACAGTCATTTTACGAAATTAGTCGATACTATAGGATTCGTTGACAAAATTAGTGGACAAGTTACCAAAATTAGAATAATTGAAGGTGTTATTATGAAATGAGTTTATCGAAATTAGTGTACATAGTGGAATGCTTAAACAAAATTATAATTAGTGGAGAGTTTTCCAATTTTAAGAGAATGAGATAATTACAGGTTAGGATCTATTCGAATATAACGGACAGTTTATCGAAATGAAGAGACATTATTTCGTCTTTAGTGGACAATTTTTCGAAATTAGTAAACAAGCTTAACGTTATTAGTGGAATCATGTTTTAAAAGCTACTGTATTTTATGATTTATAACACCGAAAATTAATTTTTTGCAGCCTTTAATGGTTCTTTCCTCAAGGCTTTTCTCAAATATTTCAATTTACTTTCATGATACGGAGTAAAATCTTTTTTTTTCCATTCTAGCTATAGGAATTTCAACATTATTTTATGAAATCGAACTAATCCACTAATAACGTTAAGCTTGTTTACTAGTTTCGAAAAATTGTCCACTAAAGACGAAATAATGTCTCTTCATTTCGATAAACTGTCCGTTATATTCGAATAGATCCTAACCTGTAATTATCTCATTCTCTTAAAATTGGAAAACTCTCCACTAATTATAATTTTGTTTAAGCATTCCACTATGTACACTAATTTCTATAAACTCATTTCATAATAACACCTTCAATTATTCTAATTTTGGTAACTTGTCCACTAATTTTGTCAACGAATCCTATAGTATCGACTAATTTCGTAAAATGACTGTATTAAGCCAACAAATCGATAGGGCTTGGTATTGACTCGATATATCGAATATGGATAGGTCCAACATCAATACAGACGATTGAGCTATTTTTTCAACTTTGGACAAAATAAATCTTCAATCGTTAGATAACTCTAATACCTCCCTGATCGACTCCAAATCCAGATCAAGTGAATGATATTTTCTCAATCATCGAATTACTTTCTGATGTTTCTTCTTGTTACATAGAAAAAAAGAGTAGATGATGATCCTCCCTCATAGGTAGACAGGAAATTTAAAAACGATATTTGATCTACCTCTTATCTAATGACTACTATGTATTTCAGTTCATTTGGAAAAATCTATAAATACGAATGTAATTTTAACTTGAGACCAAGTAGATTGAGATAGAATAGAGAGAATTTCATATCAAAACAAGAAATTATGCTTCCGCTAGCTAGGTTCACAGATGTAGACTTAATAACACAGGGGGTCATGAAAAATAAAAAATTGCGGTAAAAAGTAAAATAAAACTGATTCTGGTGTAAAATTTTACGCTGATCCCGAATCTGTGCTCAGATCTGTAAAATTCACTATAATTTCTGAGATAATTGGAAAAAACGATATTTCCCAAA
>SSNU01000104.1:257088-466736 GCA_012064415.1 Gyrodactylus bullatarudis
ATTTACGGTTTTTGCGAAAATTAATTTTAAAAATTTGGGAAATTTGGAATTTTGGGAAATATCGTTTTTTCCAATTATCTCAGAAATTATAGTGAATTTTACAGATCTGAGCACAGATTCGGGATCAGCGTAAAATTTTACACCAGAATCAGTTTTATTTTATTTTTTACCGCAATTTTTATTTTTTCATGACCCCCTTTGTAATTATCATTATAATTAGTCTCAAAAAGTCTTAAAAGCATATTTCAGCTGTTTAAAAATGCATTTTGAACCCAGAGTTAAAATGTCTTATTTTAATGAAAATAATTTTTTTCATTTTTTCAAATATTCAACAAATCCTTTTAGTTCTGTTCAAAGACGCTCAACATTAAACAATTTAAACAAATTATTAGTATTTTAGACACTAATGGTAACTATTGAAAAGCTTTCGAAAACAAGTCACTTTTAGGATTTACATGTTTTTCTCGATTCAAAAATCAATTGTCCTTAAAGTAGTCGGTAAAAGTAAACGTTTCAGTACTCGGATAGTTGAGTACTTTCTCCGCTACCAGAGATACTTGTAGTGAAGATCTGCTTTGATTTTTTTCAAAAATTCTTTAGTATACCTATTTCAGAAGATCTCAGAAGAACTATTTAAAAAACTAAATAAAAATATCATGGGATGAATGATCTGTAACATTATTATCTATCAAACTGATGAGTTTGCCCGAAATAGAGATCTTGTCACAATCGGGCATGAAAAATAATTGAAATTCAAGTTGTGAGAGAAATAGAAGAAACCATTTATAACAATTCAATTTCTGAATGAATCTTTATTTGGAACTGATCTCATTTAGATGCTCATTCGGTACCGAAATCACTCAAGAATATATACAAATGAATATACATTTGATAATCTTTCGGATCATGAAAAGCAATTTAGTGAAGGGATATTTGATATGGATCAATTTCTATCCATCTCTAAATATAATAATAATTATTATTATTGTATACATACATTTAATCACTATTTTTCTCAGTTTGTTTTAGACATTTTTGGACGAATGGGGAAATATTCTTTGTATAATATTCGTCTATGTTTTTAGTTGAATACATAATACTACTCAGGCTATTATTACTCTTAATATGTATAAGGGGTGGAGTCAATCATTCTTTCGTACATCATGTTCAAAAATTGATCCTAGTTTAGCCAATTCAATAGTACCATGACGTAAAACGTTAAGAAAAGTCATCGAAAAGCATCAAAACCATTAACCAATCAATCGGACATGTTTTTTGAAAATTATAAAAATCATTTGTTTATTTGTTTTCTTAGCTCATATCGCTAAATGTTACAACTGGTACGAGAAAAACTCTCAGAGCATTTAAAATTAATCTACGGTACTAATTTTTCGGCATTCGTTTTCATGAGTATGTAACAATATTGGTTTGAAGTCCGATGCTCAATTCACCAGTTCAATCTCTCTTGTGACTCGGATTACTTCTATATCCTGTGGCGTAACAGTATAAATTAGAGAGATAAACTTTGTAAGGTCAATTTCTGTACTTTTACAAAAAACTAAACCAGTTTTGTTATCATACAATCCTGAATTATGCTTAAGTATGTCGATAGGAAGAAGCCTCCCTAATAGCCAATTATCTAGAACTGCCGAGGGATCAAGTTCTCGCTTGATCTTTGGATGTGTGAAATTTATTGTAAGTTTCATTGAGGTATAACTAGAGCTACTGTAAGATAAATCAAATGTTTGGTTATCAAATTACTTAATTCAATGACAAGACATCTGAAATTGAATAAGACCTGAAAAATCTAATGGAGAAGCAGTCATGGGAATACAAGATTCTTGAATGAATTGAAAGGAAAAAACCTTTCCTGTTTATCAACTGCTTCATCAAAACATGATATGGACGCACTTTTACCTTAATCCATTGTTTGAAATTTGCATAACAAATAAATGTCAATTGTCTCATCAAACTGTTCATATCAGATGTGAGTTTATCTGGAAAAAATGATTCAATGTGTAGCATGTACCACACACATGACGAAACGATAAACAGAACAGAATCAATATTCAGTTTCAGTAAATTTGATCGATTTTCCTTTCGAATGTGTGGTGAATGAGTTCGTTTTAAAGTTTTTACTGAATTCTTAAAACGTTCAGTTGATTGAATATCTGAATTCTACAAGTCTAAGCCAGCTAATCAGATTCGAGTCGTTTGAATCACGATCGCAAGTAGAATATGAACTCTTCCTAATTAATAGGGAATATCAATTATAATTATTAGGTGTGAAAAGATGATTTTATAATACCATTAAGAATCAAGGATTGTTTAATTTCTTTTTTTGTTGCAAAAAATCAATTTTTTTAAACTAATGAATAGTGCTGCACTTATACTTACAAAGGTTCGCTAGAAATATTATTATAATATATCCCACAGGAACGTCTTATTTGGTAATGGATTAGCCCATGTTGTTGAATGATACAGCTTACTAATGGATCCCACCAAGACTGGTACAAAATATGCAATTGTCTGAACTCTATCTGTTACAAAGATAGCGCGTTTTTGGATCAAAACGCTAATCAGAACATTTAAAAAATCCTATAGAGATGGATTACCAACTCTAGGAACAAATTAGACTAACAAAAACGAAATTTTTTATCGATTCCGTCATTTTAAAAGTCCTCCAACATGCTTCAATCAATCGGATATTGAAATTCGAGAACATTTCTAAATTCTACAATCAATCAAATTTGAATTTTCTCATCAAGGATATTATTGCATTGCCTTCATTGGAAATTATCAGAGTTAGATTTGAATGTATTTTTTTGAGGTCGTCAATAGTTAATTTGAACCCTTTAAGGCCCCCTTTTAATGAAAATTTAGTATCGTTTAAAAAAATATGCAAATAAAACGAACTTTTAGTTTAGAAGATATTGTCATTTTTTGACTTTGAAAATGGCCGTCTATTTTATCTCAGGAGATGACTTCAAGTTGATAACAAAATTCTAAGGGTATGCTTTCTCGTTAAAAGTTTCTTTCTTTCTTTAATCTCAATGAGTGGATTTTCTAAGAAGAGTTTATAAATTAGATGAGTCATAGTTCATTCGGAAGAATATTAGTTCTTCTTTTAAAAATAGGTTTATAAACTATTCTTATTTGAAGACTGATTTTCCCAAAAATATTTTGAGCTTGCTAACTCGAAGTCATTCAGTTATTAAAAACAAACGAAAGATTCTAATTATTGATGAATTAAGCTTTATTTTCGTTGGTTCTCATCAGACCAAATTCCAACTTTGGAAAAATTTACAACTATTCTCGATGAACATGAAAATTCAGGACTTTTACAAAAACCTCATTTTTCCATCAAGGTATCGAAATTTTCTGGAGATTTTTTGGTAAATGATTTAAAATGTACTCTTTTACTAATTTAACTTTTCATGTCCCATTATCCACTAGTGGAACACAACTCTTTCTCGAGCGATAACTCGAACATAAAGATACTTAAAACACTTTGTTAACCCCTCATTAGAAAGGAAATTTATTAAGCTACAAAATTATGTATAATTTTTAAAGATAGCTGTTCACTCATGCCACCATAGTTACTTGAAGAAGAAGGGTGATTTTTTGAGAATGTTGTCAGATATTTTAAAAATATTTAGAATATCTATTTGCTGCGGTCTTACAAAAAAATAAAATATCAACAATAGCCGTAGATTTCAAATATGTAATCGCCTGCTCGATAACTCTTATAGTTTAGACGGTAACTGGTTTTAGAGCCAAAAAATGCCAACCTCTGTTATTTTTGAAATGATAGGTCGGCTTTCGAAAAGGAATACATTTTCGGAATCAGCGTAATTATTTTGGTTGGGTAGCAAATTTTCTCGTTTGTGTGACGAAAAAAAATAATTTGGGACATGAAGGGTTAAGAAAAAAAAATTGAAAAAATGAGGCTTAAAGGGTTTAATGAAACAGGTCAGAAAAGTTTTAAAAAGTTGAAGATAATCAAATCAAAAGTATTTCAATGGTGACAAAGGAACTAATCACTCCCGAAACAGCAATGAGCCTTAGACTGAAGGGTGCAGGAATTTGTAGACCTTACCTCAAGCCGAAAGTTCATAAGAGAGCAGACGATCTAAAATTCCGCCCAATCCTTGACGTGACATCACGCCCACAACACGGCCTAGTCAAATGGCTATCAGACCTACTGAAACCCTTAAGAGACCATTTATGCCCATACTCTGTAACTAATGCATCTGATTTTATTTCCAGAATTAGAAACAAAAATCTATTTACAGGGAACATGGTTTCCTTTGACATAACCTCACTCTTCACAAATGTCCCACTCCGAGAAGCAGTAACCTTCATATAGACAAAACCTATCTGTCATTTAACGTAAAAGTTTCTGAAAGGGGTTTTTAAGTAAAATGAAAATTTTTTCATTGGAAAAGACGCCAACCAAACAACCTTGAGTTTGATTGATAACAAGGATGTTTACATTTTGAATTCTGCCCCAGGATCATTTAGTTTAATGGTAAACTAAAATTTCAAAATACAAGATCAAACAGTCATCATTTGTCTATACTTCTTTCATATAGTAGACTCTCAATAGATTTTTGAGTAACGTTTGATCAGATAATCTTTAATATTTTTGGTTACTATTATCCTATGTCCTTCTCCTAGAGCACTTTGTAGCTTTGAAAAGTTTATTTTCTTAGATGTCTTCTCAAGAGAATTGATTGCAGTAATTAAAGCCGAATAACCACTTTCTTATGGATAAACAGGCTATTTAAATGTTATTTTTAGGGCCGATTACTTTGTAAAAAATATTTTACAATAAAATTAATTATAAATTATAGCCATTGGTCACCCAAACGTTCCGCCAGTGATTGTCTTCACACACCTTCTCCAGTGGTACGACAGACTCATCAAACGCAAAATACTATTTGTTAAAGGTAGTTTTTAAAATGACCGATTTTCAACTTGTATGAGAATCCAATCAAGTTCCTTGAGAGGATTCCATTGGCGTATAGAACATAATGTCTTAACCCAGTGAATTATTTTCTATTCCAATACAGAATCTAGACATTCCATTTTTTCAATGTTGAAAATTTGAGCTCTGAGATTTTGGGATAAACATGAATAGGACCTGATCTGGAGGCTGTGGTTTTGCAGGGGGGTAAATTCGATAGGATTTCTCATGTAATGAGGGGATAGTGAATCATCCATGGTTTGAGTTTTCAGGCAGATGCACAATAAACTCAATTAACTTAATAAAATATTCATGAAGCTTTTTCAACACTGTTTAAATAAAGAATACTTGAACAGTGTTATATGAACATTTACACAACTCTTGTCCCTTTACAGAGCTTTTACCTGTTTCTAAATAATATTTTTAAAACAGCATTGAATCTGAATTGTAAAGCTAAGAACTTTGAAATTAAAATTACTGAATGAAATTTTGTTGATAGAATGTGGTCAGATTTATCATTTATTATAAAATTATGAGAATCGAGAATTACTATATGTAAACAAGACAGGGTATGATCATCTATTTGACGAAATAACTATCATATATCTTCCCTCCTTTAATCAATATGTCCAGTTTCTTCTAGTCAGTTTGTGAGATTCGTATGCTTGGTTATATATATCTCTATTTTTTCTTGTCCTTTTTCTTTAGGAATAAGAACAGCACTTGAATAAGATTCTTCGTCTCCCTTAGACACGAAGGAAATTATCTTTACTTTCCTGGAATTTTTGTAGATTCTAAGAAGAGAGTGATTGATAAATTTCTTTTATTCATAAGCAAAATATTGTAAATTTTCAATTTTTAGACTGTTCTGCTCAACTCGGATAGAAGTTTTATCAAACCAATCAACTTTTTAGATTTTTGCCTCTTTTTTCATTGTACTATTTATCGAATCATAGATACGCTCAAAATCATGTAGTATTCAGGTGTTAACCAGGAATTTAATTTCTTTCAATTTGCTTTCCTTTAAGAAGAAAAAAAATTATCGAAATTTCTAAGCTCCGTGTTATTCGGTTTAAAAAAATTTTATTACAGAAAATGGCTAAATCTTGTTATATTTTTATGAATTTAATTTGAATTCACATAATTTCTTCCAACAAAGTTGCAAAAATGACTTTTTTTCTGAAGTTCAGAATCTGAACTCATGGGGGAAAGTTAGAGAAAACAGACGTATATTATAGTGATTAACGTTATATTTCGCCATGTCTCTTTCCTAACCTTACCCCATGAGTTCAGAACCCAATAATAATAATATTTTTGATGAAGTTCGACAATTTTATCGTTCAAATAAATTTCTCTTATTATTCATGAATAATGTTTCAAATCGGTCAAAACAATTCTTTATTTCTGAAATTTCATAATTTTGTTAACCGAATTGCAAAAGCATAAAAAGATGTATAATGTAAAATTACTTGAAAATTATTAACTCTGTCATATTGATGTAAACTTGGAAATTTTTTCCAATAATTATCTGCCAGAATCCCGCTAAAAATATGGTCATTTTTCAAATTTCGATTTGACACCATTTTTTTTAATTTGAGCTGAAACTTTTGATTAATTCGAAAGTGAGACAGTTGTCAAAAGGAGTTCTTCCAGATCAGAATCAGACAAGAAAATGAATAATACTTAATCTGTTCGATTTATTGATCATTTTCACTATTTGAGAATCAATGAAATCTCTTCAGGACAACACGAAACCCCATTTCGGAAAAGAGATTAAAACTTTTTTTCAGGAGGAGCACATTGATTTCATAGGCCATTCGCCAATAGTCTATATCTTACGCCGTCTGATAATCCTCAATTCAAATCTCTAGAACCTTTTCTTAAGGTCGAAAATTCCTAAATCAAAAGATGTGGTAGAAAATGGATTTAATCCCTTTTCTCAACTCTTAAATTGATGAATTCTTTGCTTATAGGATTAGAAAACTACAAATTCTTTAGGAGACATGTCTTTATTCATCAGGAAACTATTTTCACTGATATCCAATTGATCTTTCTCAAGTTTTTTTTTCAATAAAATCAGTACTCGTGATCAGTCCCATAACTTATCGCACAACCTAATATATGGCATTTATCACACTGATGAGTATGCCCGAAATAAAGGCCCTTATTTGTGAAAACTTTGGCATCTCTTTCTTCTCCCATGAAAAATATTTCAGATGAAAGCATGAAAAAATGGGGATTTTGGTGTTGGATCGAATTTTGAATAATTTTCCTCTTTAAATGGGATTAGTAAAATATCAACTGGCATCACCTTCTTCTTGGCAATTCAACTAAAATCAGAGAATAAAGAGTATTAATAATAACACTGTGTGTCAAAAAAAAATTTCCAAAAAAGTAATAGGGTAGGATCCATTTGTTTTTGATCCAAAATTTCACGCTGATTCCAAATTTGGTCTCAGAATCTAAAAGTTGGGTTCAGTTTGGGAGATATAGAAGAAAATTGAAAAATGAGAATTTTAGGAAAATTGAGAGTAGTTTTTCGATTAAATTAATTTGAAAAAGCAATTAAACCTAATTATAATTAGGCTCATTATGTAGAGCAATTAATTCTGCGTCGATTGGTATATAGATCAATGTCGCACCTACTCAGAACTGGCGAAATTTTCAAATAAGAACTTCAAAGGGTAGAAAAAATCCACTAAAATTTACATTTAAAACAGACTCACGGCTTTATAAAAATGAAAATTCATAGTTTTCTTCAAGATTCTAGACAGAATTTCGCTCTTTCGATTGAGCATACTTTAAAGGAAATTAGATTTCATCTTCTGGGTCAAATTGATCAGTTTTTATGTCCCGTTTTGTAAATAAAAATTTAAAAAAAAGTTGCATGCCTTTTTTGTAACCAATCAGAATAGAGAACGTCGAAATAACCAATCACGTTTACAATTCAGTGAGTCATGCAATATTTTTGATTAGTAATCAAAAATTTCATTCCCATCACGTAACGTTTCCAAATAGTCATGAACCGGAATTTTGAATGCAGAAATGAATGCAAAATTCTGTTACATATGTGGTAAAGCTAGTATTTCCTGTTATTCCAAATTTCAGATTCCTCATAACAACTCTGCCAGGAATAAGATCAAGCTTTGGTGTGAGCCATTTTATCATGAAGAGGAATGTTATTTCTGTTTAACCCGAGTTTTAAACCACCTTTTATGAATGCAGAGAATGTTATTCTTCCTCCCTTGCATTTGAAACTAGGAATATTCAAACAGTTTATCAAACGTTTATGTTCAACAGAATCAGATGCAATGAACTACGTGAGAGAAAAATTATATATCGAGTGCCAAAATCAATGAAGGAATCAAGATATCTCATGAATGATCATATCTTTGATCTCTACTTAAATGAAAATGAATTAAGAAGTTGGAACGCTTTTGAAAAAGTCTCATTGGGCAACCAACATTGGACAGATACGTAAAGAGAAAGCAATGATCATGGATACAGACCATCTCTCTCTGGCCCCCCCTTTCCTTCAATACTCCAAATTAAAAGAACCAATCAGAGGATTTCGATTTTTCAAACATTTTGCTATATCTATCTAGCCGGTGTAATAGTCTGATGAGAACCGGCCAAATATAAGCTTTATAACTAAATATTCACTCGTCTTCTAAATCCTCTTAATGAATAGTTCATTAGAATCAGAAAATATTTTCGAAGAAGCTCGGCAATACTTCCCAAACAATAAGGAATTTGAAACTACACTTTTTCAAATACCATAATGATCTTTTCCCTGAAGGTCCTTTAGGCGCATTATCAGACGAACAGGGTGAAAAATTTCATCAAGACATGGAGTTTATCGAAGAAAGATATATAGATGATAATATTGTTCATTGTCTATCAGATTTTAGTTGGATTGTATGTAAAAAATAAAGTTTATTTTGTTCTTACAGAGCTGTGATTGGTTATTTCGACGTTCTCTATTCTGATTGGTTACAAAAAAGGCATGCAACTTTTTTTTAAATTTTTATTTACAAAACGGGACATAAAAACTGATCAATTTGACCCAGAAGATGAAATCTAATTTCCTTTAAAGTATGCTCAATCGAAAGAGCGAAATTCTGTCTAGAATCTTGAAGAAAACTATGAATTTTCATTTTTATAAAGCCGTGAGTCTGTTTTAAATGTAAATTTTAGTGGATTTTTTCTACCCTTTGAAGTTCTTATTTGAAAATTTCGCCAGTTCTGAGTAGGTGCGACATTGATCTATATACCAATCGACGCAGAATTAATTGCTCTACATAATGAGCCTAATTATAATTAGGTTTAATTGCTTTTTCAAATTAATTTAATCGAAAAACTACTCTCAATTTTCCTAAAATTCTCATTTTTCAATTTTCTTCTATATCTCCCAAACTGAACCCAACTTTTAGATTCTGAGACCAAATTTGGAATCAGCGTGAAATTTTGGATCAAAAACAAATGGATCCTACCCTATTACTTTTTTGGAAATTTTTTTTTGACACACAGTGTAATTATAATTTAGTTACGTGAATGTATGCTTGTAACTAAATTAGAAATGAAAAATCATCGATAGGCACAAGTTTTCTGGATGTTATGATGCTAATCCTTTTTTGATGGAAAATTGAGTGAAAATCTATAAACTCAAATGTAGTTCTTTTAATCATTCGATTTAAGTCCATGATTATTAGGGATATAATTGGAAGTTTGAATTCACACAGCATTACAAGGACATCATAAAAAAGTTCAGTGGCAGATTAATCCATATTCACAAATGTGTTAAAACCGACTCAATGAAGGTCCTTCTATATAGAATATATGCTAGACCGACAATAGAATATTGCTCTGCCGTATGGAATCCAGAAGGAAAAAATTGATCTAAAAAGATTAATACAGCATTCAAGAAATTCAGGAGAAAGCTTTCTTCTTTTTTTACAAGACGAATTGGGTTTTTCGAGAGATAACTTAAGATTAAGACGAGAACTCAAAAGCATATGTCTGATCAAATCATCGCCAATATTATATAACACAAACCGCTCAGGACTGAGATCAAATACTTCTGAATTCGAACAGGTAAAAAAACTTGCCATTTTTAATAAATGTAAAAATACAGGAAGACCTGTGCTCCCATCCACCCCTAAGGGATTTCTTAAACCAATGGAAGAGCAGAAATAATTGCATTGTGAAAGTATATAATTCAAGCCCGAGATTAAGTCTGAAGAGACCTGGCGAAATAAAACGTTTATCACTTATTATTCGCTTGTTTTCTAATTTTCTAAATCACAACTGAAATATATCAGATGAAGTTCGACAATATTACCGTTCAAATGTAAAAATATTTTCAAAAAATTAAACAGAACAATTAAAAATATGAGATTAAATGAATTTAAAAAAGAACTTATAAATAAGATTTATAATGAAGAATAATATTGTAAAAAAAATATAGCTCAACACATGTATTGTTAATAAATTATTATTATTATTCCCTAATAATATTTAGTATTTTTATGAAAATTAATAAATTATTTCCTAGCGTTAACACGATAGAACTTTTAAGGGCGGTTCTAATGATGTATAACACTAATAGGTTCTGAGAATATCCTAGGAGTTTTGTGAATAGATTGAAAGATTTTCCTATCTAAATGTATCATTATTTTCGAATAACCAAGCTTTATACAAACTTTTGTTGTTGGAAGTTATTTATTTGTAGATCAGATATTTTCTTGAATCAATCGAAAAGACCATGGATTGCTGTAGAAATTGTACTAGGCTAGGTTGAAATTTTCTTTCTCCAAACAACTCACGAGAGGACTTACTTTTCTGATAAATTTTAGTACTCAGATCATCTTTTGCATAATTTTAAAGCGTGAAAGTCATTCTTCATTATGTCATTGCCCATTTTTGCCACAATATCTTAAGGACATAAAAATGAAGAAACTCATTAAATGGTTAAGATATTCCGGGTTTTAGTGATTGCGTATTAAAAATTCATTGAAAATTAATCGGTGATATGAAAATTTTTGGATTTTTAAAACCGAATGACATAAATGGTGGAGCATTTTCAACACATGCTTCAATACAAAATAATGCTTAGAATTGATAGTTCTATCAGAAATTTTGGTACTAATATGGGGTCAAAAATTTCACCCTACCCTATGGTACACTCTACACTTGAAAATATTTTTATTTTCGTGGAAAAAACACAATTTAAAAAAAATTTGTTTTATTGATATTACCCCAAAAGGTTTTATCTAAGAGTAATTTCACACCTAGGCATATTTTCATTTTTCACGTAGGCATATGGGAATTTTCGGAAAAATTGTTCTCAAAAAGTTATCCGGAATGAGTATTGTATTTCTCAAATAAATCAGATACAGCTTCAAAGACTTTTAGCAAGAATTCCTTCAACTACTTGATCCTTTGATCAGTAGATGAAGTTTCACAAAATTATTCTAAAAAAACTCAAAGAAGCATTAATTCTAATTGAAAAAATACTCAATTTATTTTCGACTAATCAAAAAACGATCTTCCCTCAGCGTATATCCTTATTGAAACTTCTTAGCACAAATTTTCTTAGATACATGCCAACTCTGTTTGATTTTGGCCAAGAACTGGTTTCTTTGTATCAAATCATTGACCTAAAGTTACCTTTTATTAGATCTTTCCTCTCTCATCTTTGGAGTTTTTGGAACTTTTATGGATATATTTCTGATATATTTCATAAAATTCTATACTTTTTAAATTCAAGGATTGTTTTTAAGAGGGAATATAATCATGTAACGAGTGATCAAAATTTTTTACGAAGCAATTCTAAGACACGGCGCAAAATTCACTTTTCACAGTCTGAATTTCTTACAAGGGAAACTTGATAAGAAATTGAGCAATCCATCTTTGTAAAACCTATAATTTTATTCAGTGATTTGAATTATTCATATAGAATCTTTTTGAGTATTTCGTGATAAGAGGTATTATTGTTGTTACATTCTATAGCATAAGAACAATCGCTTTGTATTTATATAGAGAATATCAACACATTGGGATATTTAAATTTATATTCTCACATAGAAAGTGTATGTCTTGCCTGTTTCTAGTATAAAAAAGCATCAACTTCTGTCTATGGATGACATTAATTTATGATGAGAAAATGGATATGAACTAAGGAAATTTCGATATTTCCTTCAAAATTCATTGATTCCATTGATGTTTGAATAGAAACATAATATTCAATAGTTTTCAATTGAATTTAAAAAGAAAACGAAAGACTTTTAGGGAGTCTGCAGACTCATATATATTTCCAGAATCATTATAACATATAAACTGGGCACAAAAATGAACAGTGTAAAGTTGGTTGATATGAAGTTGAGAATCTATGATTTTTACGAAAACCTCGATATTTTCATCATGAATTCGAATTTTTTAAAGATTTTCTGGAATCCTATTCAAGTTGCCCACTTTTACCAGTTGGAGAAAAAAATTTTTAATGAAAATTATAGCCATTTTTCAAATATCAATTTGGCCCCAGAATCCCATTTTTTCGAACTTTGAACCGAGGTTGTTCAGGATCAATTCATGATGAAAATATCGAGGTTTTGGTAAAAATCATAGATTCTCAACTTTATATCAATTAGCTTTATATACTCGGTGTACACATTGTTGAAATTATACAAATTGTTCATATAGTTTATTATTACAAGGTAAAATTGGCTTATTTTCAAAGATTCTTACTCATTTTGATCAAAAACTAGAATTCTTTTACTATTCCCATTTGGCGCCAAGATCCTATTTTTGCGAACTTTGAGCTCAAAATTTTTGTTGATTTGAAAGTGGGAGGCTGATCAAATGAGGTTTTTCAGGATCAAGATTAGACACGAAGATGAATTCAACTGAATCTGATCTTATGCATAGCCTTATTATTGTTTGGGAGCGGAATTTCGAATTTTCGATCAGTTTCAAAACTTTAAATCAATGAAGTTTCGAAAATTTAAAATCTTTCGAAAATGGGGTAACTGTTGATAATTTGACGGTGCTAGTCAGCTTTCTTGTCTAAACTTGATCCTGAAAAACCTCTTTTGATCAACCTCCAACTTTCAAATCAACAATAATTTTCAGCTCAAAGTTCAAATTGAAATTTGAAAAATGATCATATTTTTCACAAGAATAATTTTTTTCAGAGTTCTTTTTTTTTCAACTGTTAAAAGTGGGCAGCATGAGTAGGATTTCAGAAAATCTTTAACAAATTTGAATTCCTGATGAAAATATCGAGATTTTTGTAAAAATCATAGATTCCCAACTTCATATCAATTAGCTTTAGTATCCCAAATTCATGGACAATAGCTTTATTAATAGGTAAAAAATAATGAGGTAAATTTTTTTGATTAAGATAACGACTAATAGTATTTCAATAACATTTAAATTATAATAGTTAGTTCCTTCAATTTTGACATCTTCAAACTGACTTCTTTTTATCTTGGTTCTTTTTACTTACCTCTCAAATTTGATATTTATCGAATCATATGGAAAATCTTTTACTTGGAAAGCTAGTCATGCACTACATAAAGCTAGTTAATATGAAGATGGGAATTTATGATTTTTACAAAATTCTTATTTTTTTCATCAAGAAATCGAATTTGATCAAGATATATTTTGGAATCTAGATCATGAGGCCCACTTTCACGATACTAAGAAAAAATCAATTTTTAAGGAAAATTCAGCAAAAGTTGGATCACAATTAGTTGAAGAAATTAAATATGCTGAATCTGGTTTTAAGATTCACTCCATAATCGTGTCAAAATCAAATTTTAATTTTTTCTTCATTTGAAAGTAAATAAAATTTGTTATTTCAAGATCCTAGAAAAATGACGAATTTATCAAAATTTTTATGGAGATGATCGGTTTTTTTGTCTTATTGTGATCCTAAAATTCCACTTTTGATCACTCTCTCACAATGAAATCAACGAAAATTTTCAACTCAAAGTTCAAAAAATGGGAATTTGGGGCTACTTCAAGATTTAAACTTCTTTAAAAATGGATTTTTTTCTAAATTTTTTTTCTCCCTATCGTGAAAGAGGCTCTCATGATCTAGATTCCAAAATATCTTGATCAAATTCGATTTCTTGATGAAAAAAATAAGAATTTTGTAAAAATCATAAATTCCCATCTTCATATTAACTAACTTTATATAACCATAATGTTGGGCAATAAGGAATGGTACAGATTTCAAACACCTTTCTGATATTTACAGAATTACAATGATAATTATCATTCGAATAATTTTCAACTTGAAATTAGTGCTCAACAAAAGTTTCCCCGTTAAAATTTTACTCATATTCAACCAGGACTCTTTTGAAAAATAGAATGAAAACTTGGTCTCTTTTTCATAATTGAGAAATTTTGCTGTGTCAATCATACTTTTCAGTCTTTATTTCTGTATAATGAAGTGTTTTTTGAAAACTAAAAATTCAAACTTTTCCTAAATGACTAAGCAAGCATTAAGTGAATGACAGTTTTTCCATAATATCAAAAATACAAACAGTATTAGCAATTTAGATTATGAATAAATTAATTGATTCAATAATTAATGTGAGTTCATTCTGAAACTTTTCTTTTTCATGGAAAGAATTTATTTTTCAACCTGTATTTATTATAGTCACATAACGTTACATCTTATCAAATATAAGATTAACTAAATATACAGCTATTTTCGATGAATTTGGGAATTCATGATTTTTTACAAAAATCTCATTTTTTCATCAAGGTATCGAAATTTTTTGAAAGATTTTGTTACTGATTCAAAATGTACACTGATTTTAGAGACATTTCAAATTTCGAGATGGGGCGATTTCTTAATTTTTAAAACTTTGAGTTGAAATTTTTTGTTGATTTCTAGGTCGTAGAGGAATCAAACGTTATTTTTCAGGATCATCATCAGATAAAGAAAATATTTACCCTCATTCATTTTATTGAAAAAACCTGTCATTTTAAAATGATCTTGGATCACCCTAGCTTATCAATTTCCAAGCAGTAAAAATGATCGAAAAAGAGCAACTAGACTCTCGCACGTAAATGAGGGGTTTTATCAAAAAAAATGAATAGGAGTAATTATTTTCTTATTATTTATTTATTATTTTCAGATCCCGAGTTGGCACTTCATTTTTTTGAACTTTAAGTTGAAAACTTCTGTTGATTTTAAAGTGAGAGAGGGATCAAAAGTGGAATTTTAGGATCACGATTAAATAAAGGATTTAAATATGCTGAATCTTATTTTGAGAACCACTCCATCCTTGGGCAAAAATTGAATTTTTTTTTTATCGTTTTTCCTACTTGAAAATCGATGAAATTTTGATGATCCAAAATCACAGAAAAATGACAGATTCTTGTAAAGTTTTATGGAGATGATCGGTTTTCTTGTCGTATTGTGATCCTAAAAATCCACTTTTAAATACTCTCTGACTTTGATATTAGCAAAATTTTTCGACTCAAAGTTCGAAAAAAATGAAGTTTGGCGTTAGGATTTGAAATAAGCCATAATTTCCTTAAAAATTGATTTTTTCAAAATTGGATCTCATGATCGAGATTCCAAAAAATCTTGATCAAACTCGAATTCTTGATGAAAAAAATTGACAATTTTGTAAAATCCATAAATTCCCATCTTCATATTAACTAGCTTTACATCGTTTATTATTCTTATTTTGAGAACTTGTCTATTCATTTTGTCAATTTCTCCTCTATAGTATCGAAAAATTGTCCACTAATTTCGTAAAATGATTGTAACATTAAGTGGAATGGTTATTGATGATAGCTCCATTAGGCTTTATTTAGTGAGATACTCTCTTCAGTCTTAATTTGCCTAAATGATACGATAAGAGAATTTTATTTTTCTCCCCTTAGACTCTCGTGTTTGTTTGAACTAAAGGGTAAATTTGGTTCTCTTACGAAATTCAGAACATGGTCTGAGGTCTCGCAAAACCCAAATTATTTTTTCTGTTCAAGTAAATTTCATGATAAATAAAAATGATGCCTGTAAACTGAATCAAATGAGAATTTTTTCTATTTTTCTGTATTAAAATTATTCTCAAATATCTAGTTCACCGTCTAAATGATGACATAGAAAGGGAAAAACTAATCTGTGAGATTTAAATAATCTCTTGGATAATTCGATTTAAATTCTATTAAGCTGAAACGGGAAAATTTTCTTATAAAATCTTGTTATTTGTATATTTGAAAAGTTTGGATAAAAAAATTACTAGCTACACTTAGAATTCCTAATCAAATTTCAATTGCTTCAATCTATTTGATGAAATCAAAAATCAGTTCTAAACTATACATTTTATTGATGCATTAGTTTTATTTATTCTGTTGAATTTCGAAAGAATCATCTAATGAAGGAAAAACTCAAATTTAGGAAAAAACAAATTGAGGTTTTATTTACTAACTATTTCTTTCGATTCAAAATAGGCATGGTTAAAGTATGATTGGATTAAATCTACTCAACTAATTAAAGCAAATAAACAAGATCCCTTTTGATTTCAATCGAAAAATTCAATCTGACCAAAATAGGCCCAGTTTTTGAATTTAAAATTTCCACTTTTTCAACTTCAAACCCAAAATTTTTATCCACATCAATGATTTGGAGCTGTTGAATGCTGATATTTGGACGAAGATTTCAAATTTGGCCATATAGGTTGAGCGAAAGTTACTGGTTCCAAGAAGAATAGTTCAACCCCTGGTCATCTATTTCCCACAGTGATGACGAGTTTCTATGATATTCGAATTCTTCGTCTAATGTTGATCCCAAATATTCAACTGCTTCAAATCGATAAAAATTTTGGGTTTGAATACAATATAATACAAAAAATATTTAAAGCCCATTCATAGTCAGTAATCCTATTTTCTTTTTCCTGGCCAATTTTTTCTATTCTGGAAATGAAACACTTTCTCGTCTAATTACTTATGAGTAAGCAAATTGAGAACTAATTTAGATTAAAATTAATATTTCAAAATTTTATTCAAATGCCCAAACTGATAAAATCTAGCACTGATAAAATCCTCATTATCTGTTTATTGCTAAAATCTCTCCAGGAATTGTAGTGTTGATTGTTTTAAAAATTGAGCTCTACTCTAATGGACTAGCTTTCTGATATCTTAGCTTTAGATTACAACTATTTCTGTAATTATCCCATCTGTACAAGTCCCAGTGGGTCATATATGGGACAAGTAACCTTTCTCAAGCCATAATTTTGCCTAAAAGAAACTAAAAATAATTCATTGGCCACTTTTCACAAAGAAGATAATGCTAAAATTATCAATTGAACTTGGTGAATCATTTTTCGATTACCTGAATAGCTGAATAGGTCAAAAAGCAATAGTCTTATGAATTCACTGTAACATCCAATCGCATGTATCATCTGGAAGAAATTTCAAAACCGATAGATGATAAAGATTTTGATAAAAAATTTCAATAAATTGATTTACTATTAATTTTAAAATCGCATTACTTTTAAGTAGATCAAATAACATACTAAAAGTAATCATTTATTCTATCGTTTGTATACTATTTTGCGATTTTTAAGCTACTATTTTTGAGGCTCTGGTGATCAGCTTGATTTCATCTCTTGAGATAAAAAATTTAGCCGTTTTCAGGATCTAAAAATGGTTGTTTCTAGTGTCAACAACTCCTATTCGTATTCTGAAACCAAACTAAATTTCCAATCTCAGCGATTTAGCTTGAAAAAATTTTTCTGGGTCTTAACGGGTTTAATTCTTAAATTTTAATTTTTCTATATTTGATTTGGTTTCACTATTAAGAGAAGCAATTAAGATAGGAGATGAATAAAAATTCTAAATCAGCAACGTAAGTTACACATTTTCAAGGGTTTCAAGCAATTATCTATTCAAATTTGAAACATGTTTGTCAGATTTTATCACAACATGTGAAAATTTAATAACCCTTGATGGAGATTTAAGAAGGATTCCTAAAAAATAATTAATCCTATTAGATCAGGTTCGATAAGCTTGAATACTTCACAGAGAGTTGGCCTTGAATTTATATTAGGAACTCGAAAAAGATATTTCAAATCTGAGTAAATCTAAATTCATGTAAAAGCACCATGTCAAGTCTATATTATTTAAGCCGAATCTTGGATCAAAATCTGTTATTGGAAACGTGATACTAAGACTATATGAAGCTTATTTGGAATACTTAGATTCGTACAAGATAAAACAAATCATTGCAAGCTTATAAAATGCATTACCTTTATTGTTTCTGCCTTTTTGAAGGGCATTCAGATGAATTGTCTGATGAATCATCCAAGAAATTGTTTAGCTTATCACACAGCTCGTAGGAAACATTAACTATTTTATCATAATATATATATCTAATTGGTTTTATTAATCCAATTCAGTTGAGATTATGATTTACAAGTGATTCATTCAGGAAATCATTTTGGAGAAAAGCTTGATGGGAGCTTAGAAAAAGAAAGAAATTTCGAAAAACTAAACCTCGTTGATATGAACATGAGAATTTACTATTTTTACAAAAGCACAATATTTTTCAATAAAAAATGGCCCAAATTTCCACTTTTCCAATGTTTGACCTCGAGATTTTTATTGATTTCAAATAATTAAAGGCTGAAAGTTTAGATCAAGGGAAGATAAGAAATTCAGATATGGCTAAAGTAGTTTACAGAAATTCGTCCTTATTGTGGAAAAATCAAATTACCTGAAACTTTCAATCATTACGAAGGAACATTACCAAAAATTTAACTGTCTAACCTTTTCTAAACAAGGACGAGTTTCTTTCAAATTTGAATTTTTTGTTTGTAAGATGGACTTTTACCAACACTCATAATTATGTAATTTCTCTTTTAAATGGTTAATAGACACGCTGACTACGAATCTTCAATCAGTTCAAAGAAATTGGTTTTAAATTCAGCAATCAAGGATCAAAAATTGAGTTATTTTTTTCGATTAAAAAGAACGGCCATCACTCAAACATTATCAGAGATAGAAATGACTCAGTGGGACTTTAAGGGCTGACATCATTTGATAAACTTATTCCTTCTGTTGAAAGATTTCAATTTATTGATGAGTGATCTATAGTGCCTCGAAAAAGAACTATTTGGTCTATTTTTACTCTAGAGTCTGGCTGAGTTTTGATAAACTGATTCTACATCTGTACTAAATTGTTGTCCAGCTACATTTTTGTTCTATTTTGTAAATCTCTGAATATAGAATAGTATTCCTCAATCACAATTTTTGTTGAATTAATAACTATCCTAGGGATTAGAGGGATAGTTTTTAAGAATCAGCAAATTTTGATGACTGTTCTAATCATATATCTTGAGATCTCTTAAGATGGAAGCTATCAACGTTAAGATTTCATATTCTTAAAAGTAATTTATTTTCTTTAAATAACCATAAAGATAACAAAAAAAACTTTGAAGAAGTAGTGAGATGAATTCTCCGGAAAGGAAGGTCGAATTGAACAAAAAACATCCACACGAAAAGGTTTTTTTTTCAAAGCACAACGATAGAATCCATAGATAAATTGAAATAGTTTTCTAAGATTGTTATCATTAAATTGTAGAAATAGCTAAAAGTAGACAATCTATTTCTCAAATCTTCTCACGTATTTTAATAGACTATTAGAAGAGAATAGATATGACTCTAACTTGTTCTATACATTGAATTTTATCAATACATAATTGATTAAATGTAAAGTCATTTACTCGGATCATGAAATTGATATCTGTCAAAGATTCACTAAATGCGTACCTCTCTGTTCACTTGGTCACGATTTGTTTTTAACAAATGAGTTCTAAGTATTCATAATTCATTCAACTTTAGATGATAGAATCCAAATCAAATTGAAATTAAAATTCATTATTAGAGATGTAACAAATGTTTCAACCTACTCAAATGATGATACTATGAGTTCTTAACATTGTTTTACATAAGAACAAGTATCAAAATGCTTGTCCGTAATAATATTCAATTTTAAAAGTCAGACTTTTTTAAATATGCCGCTAGATTTTCAATGAATTTTTACTACGTTTGCAGTAAAATTTTGAATATCTTTTTAAATTTCAAGGTTTTTTTCAATAAAAATAGTAATAGAATCGTGTTAGGATCATTTCTATTAAATTTTGTTATTCCAATATGCCTACAAGAGAATTTGGGGAAGATGGGCAATGCACGACTATGCATGGGATTGCAAACGAGTTTTCAGTTATTTTAGATCACACACATCATTGTTATCAAAATTAAACTTGGAAATTTCACGGAAAACTTTGATTTTAAAAAAGATTAATATTCGTTACATCTCTATTCATTATCAGAACCAAAACCAGATTTCAGATATTCGAATTGAATCATTTCAGTTACATAACCCACCAAAATAACATATTTCTACTGTTTACTCTAAAATGTTAATCAGATCTAAATGTTAGGATTCTGAAATTTAAATTTTTTTTGACCATTTATTGGAATTTGTCTTAATTTTAGTCTAATGGTTGGCGTTACAATTCTTCACAACACGTCGCCTCAAACTTCTGGCGTAGAAGCTATGCTTAATGGTATCTCTCTCGGACTTTAGTTTTTTTTGTGAAAAGTTAAGAATTCAAATCTCTTTTTGAAGCTGTTTGGCATGGTGCAGGAGAATTTCTTTTTAAAGTGTTTTTTACTAATCAAAGACGGCGAAAACACAGCTTTTTTATGTTTTATTATTTTTGATCTGAATAAATTTTTACTGCAATCTGATCAAATAGATTTCAGGAATTCAATTTTGATCATTTCAGAATGCTTAGCCACATAAACTATTCAATGGTCCGAGTTATTTTAAGATTTTTTAAAAATTTTTGAAAAAGAAAATTTCTCAGATATTGGAATAAATTATTTCAAATAATATAGCTGTTGCAGTGAATCTGGAAAAAAATTTTAGTCTTAAAACTCCCTGATAGACTTGACCAAAGGTGGATATCGTGTTTAAAAAGTTATTAGAATAATAGCAAAGAACTCTTAAAATTGAAAATACAATTATGTTGGGGAGTAGAAGATAGAAGCATGAAATTTGTTTAATTTTAGAAGCTTTTTCTCCATGTTTCTTGTGCAATCAGTTTTTCTTCCGCAATAGAAAAATGTTTTACATTCGTTAAAGCTTAAAAAAATCTATAAAAGGATCGTGAGTTACTGACGTCGATACAGAGTGGCTATTGTTTAGTTTCTAAATTCAAAAAGAAGTTTGAATGACAAAAACATGTAAATTGAGTCATAAGGTACCTTCCATTCTTTATGGATAGACATGAGTGTTCCTCTCAAACGGTTCACACCTTCTATACCTTTTGCAGTTCGTTAAGGAAGATATGAATTTCATGAGTTTCTTACTGAATTTCACGAATTCCTTATCGAATTTCATATCTTCCTTAACGAACTGCAAAAGGTATAGCAATATCTTTGAAAATAATTTTCGTCTAATCTTTTAATAGATATAGAAGTAATATAAATTTGTACTTTGATTCTCTTGATCTATTACAGATATAAAAAAATTTCGTTTGACCCCACTCAAATCGAAAAAAATTGTCATCTTCATTGATAATAGTCTTTTGAGATAATATACGATCGGGAAAAATATTTCTCAAAGGCATATTAGCCAATTGTCGGTGAAATAAGAAGGATTTTCAATAACTTACTAAAAAGTCAGCCCAAAGCAATATTAATCTGAGAGTTTTAAACAGGAGGAAATTTCATTTTTTCGCTAATATCTTACAGTAATTTATCTCAATGATAACAAAGCTGAAGGGGTTTCAACATCGATGGCAGGAAAACAAATCCCTTTCGGTTAGTTTTCATGGTCATCGATACTGAGGAGACCAACACGATTTCAAGCCAACTTTGAGAAAAATAAGAAGAACCGGTTGTAGGATCTCCTGTGCTTTTAAAAATCACTGCTCAAAGCCATCGCTTAGCATTGATCAGTAAAAATGTTATTGAAATTTTAGAATTTTTCTCAATTTTATTCGATTCTGATCAATTTATTTTGGGGTAAAAACTATTTCTTCATCAGTTAAAAGATCAGCAGATATTCTCTCTCATGCACTTGCAATAAAACTATGAGAATGCCTTATGATTTGAGTATATCTCCTCAAGAATAAGCAGTCGATCCATTCAGTTTTATGGAGTTTATTCGATCTTCTTTCTCCATCTGGTAACTAACGCAATGTATTGAGATGAAAATCTTGGTCATGACAATCTTACTTGTCTGAACTAGCGTTAAAAGAAATATATCCACCATTGGTATATCAGTATGTAATTATATGGAGAAGAGAACTTTCAAAGAAGCTACAATCATTTTATCATCCCGATGTCTATGAATTTTTGAGGAAAATCAAGAATTTTTTAGTTGATTTGAAGATAAGAGTTTACAATTTTTTGCTCAAGATAGCCAGGGAAACAGTGTTCTGATACTGTGTTCTTTATTAAAATACTATTTTATATTGATTTGAAATAATTTCTAATAAATTTTTTACAGTTCATTGAAAAATGCTGGCGCAAATTAGAAATGATGAAGTACGAATCTCAACCCAATCAAATTTTGAAATTAGTTTTTAGAATATTTCCAAATCTTAGATTAAAGATTTTAGCATAAATAATATTCTCAGATTTTGTAAACAACCAAAGCTAATTAAAACTCTATTTCAGCTCTGATTTTTTACGGCTTTTGCATGGTCATAGTTGTAACCTTCAAGTTCCGACTCCTTCAGATTTTCGGCGTCACGGAGCATGATAATCTCCAAGTAAGCTGCTTTCAAGGAGATTACTCTGTATTCATTTGGAAAATAATTTTCAAGGGAAACTTCTTACTTATTAGATGTTTACAGGGATATTCATGGATTTTTTCAAAACTTCAAGAACATTGGACTTCATTGAAATCAATAACTCTTCTTCTCTTCACATTTTGAGAAACATAAAATTAATCCTCTTCAGAGGTAGCGAAAATTTGTAAGATTCGCATAAGTTTTTATCCATCTAAGGTTCTATATCAGGAGAAAGCTTACTTTCAATTTTTAAAATACAAGTTTAACTGAAAAAATTTATCTGACAATAAATCTGGTAGCGAGGGGTATTTTGAAATAAGAATAATAAGAATAAATAAGAAGCTTTGAAATTTTCATTGGGGTGATTTTTGGAATTAACCCTTAATTAATTTTAGTTAGTTTTATGAAGAAGAGGAGTATTCTAATGACCATAATCGAAAATTCTCAGATTTTGTCAGTTCCTTTCATCCACAAATAAAATACAGTTCTCGTGTATTATTAATTACGAGAAGAAAATGTTCCTCCAACTCTTTAGATTGTGGGCCATACACAAGTGCTCACATTAGCTGATTCTCAGTTTCATAAATAATTCGACGTTATCATCAAAAGATTTATAATCATACATTTAGATTATAATCTAGATAGATGCATGAATTTAAAATGTTCGTTAATCTCTCTTTCTGATATCTTTCTGATTATTTTGATATTCCTTAGAGAGTCGAAGAGAGCACCCCCTTCTATTCTTGATCCATCTGTTTTTTATGAGAGTTAGATCTTTCCCTCTACCAAAAAAAGTGAAAAAGATTTCAAGTTGCTTTCAACTTAATCTTAATTATCTAAGGAAATAATCTTGATATGATTTTATCTTTATTTTCATATTTATTTGGATTACACACAGATTTCATTGCATTCTTAAATCTTATTCTTGAACAGTATTTTTGAGAATCGAATCTAGAAAAAATGGAACACATGTTGTATATGTTGTACACATGTCGATAGATTCAAAATTTCCTTACTTTGGATCAAAATTCGATGACTCGGTGTTAGAAAAGAACACTTTGGATAAGTTCTCTCAATCCTTAAAATCCAAATGTTACTTTAAAGACACATAAAGCTAGTTAATATGAAGATGGAAATTTATGATTTTTACAAAATTCTTATTTTTTTCATCAAGAAATTGAATTTTTCATCAAATTTGCGGTATTTTCTTTAAAAATGGATTTTTTTCTATCTTCTTTTTAGCTTTTTTTGATTTATTTTATTGATTGAAAAATACTTTTTCATTCTCGGTATGAATTTCTTCATTTGACTATTTTTTCTTCGCTGTGGCAAATTGATACTGCACTTTTTCATTTTTGTGCCTCTAAAAATTAATTGGACAAAATTTATCTTGAACCAGAAAAAATAGCTTCCGAAAAGAAATTAAAGGGTCACATTTCATTTTACAAATCTTATTTCCTTTAATAAAGATCCAAAAGGACTCCTTTTGTTGATAGTCTAACTATCTTCTAGCTCATTTCTGTTATTTTCGAGCTGTATTTTCATAGAGGAATCAGTTTCACTATTAGAAATATTGGAAATAGTTTTCAAAATTCACGCTATCATGAAATGATACACAAAACTCTGCGGTCAATAGAATCTAGGCAAATCGATTTTCCATATTAGAAAATATCAGTGAATTTCTTTTGGCGTCTAACAATAAGTTTAATTTCTTGTATTCTAATTTTCCACTGCTACTCCTTTGTTTAAACCAACTCCAATAAACTAGTTAGATAAAAGAAATTCTCTCTCTAGTTGTTGATGTTTTTTTGTTATTGTCTTGAAGAGTATTTCTTCCATATTCTCTCCCTATTTGGTTAACTCAGCTACCACCTTTTTACCAACTGAAAACGAAGAGACTTGAATACACACTTCGATGATTGATTCTTGTTTATTTTATATCTTTTTAGGAAATTTCAAAGCCAAAATTAGGAAGAATATGATCTATACGTAGAATTATTTGGCTCATTTCTTCTTTAGTAAATAATTTTATTTCTTCCACTCTGCTCCCCCCTCCTCGTCTTCACTCTTTCTTCTATTACATCTTGGGAAAAGCCTTAATTATATCAAAAAACTTCCTTGTTTTATCACAACAGAAAAGAATACTAATACACTTTTTAAAGCATATCTTTTAAGATTAGAGCTCATGTACATTTAATGTTCCTCTGTGTGTTAGAATAAAGTAGAGGATTTAAAACTATCAAATTAACATCAAAAAATGCATTCTAGAACCAAACGAAAATATTCTTGAAAATGTTCGGCAATTATTATCGTACAAATTATTCACTTGAGTTCAAACTATCACCAATTTTTGAGCTCTGAACGATTGTAGATTTTAGATCAAACTAATTTTTTCCGACTTTAACACCACTTAAAGAGTAGTTTTAAAATTAATATACTCAGAAGTAACCTTTTGATCCCTCCTTAACTTCAATTGAACTAGCTATTCTAAGAGGTTGATCTTGATTTTGTACCGTCTTGTTTTCTTCTGAAGCTACTCATGAATATATTCATTGATAAAATAATAGAAAATCTTGTCAGAGAAAACTAGTTGTTAGAAATAGGAAGTGTCGATTCCATAGAGAGTCAAATAATATTCAACTCAGTACACCCGCGAACAATATTTCGATGTTAGTACTAAAATTATTTCATCAATCTCAAATTAGAGTCAAATGTGCTAAAAGCTACATTGAACATGGTCATCTTACAAGACCTAGAAATTCTTAATCTACGCTTTTTGTGCAGTTGGAAAGGGAATTGGAATTTTCAATTTACAACGTTGAAAGATAGAGTCTAACAATCATCCATAGGTGTAGGTCTCAAGAGAAACCTATTTGTTTCTTTTTAACCTTTTACCTCGAAATAATTTTCTTTCTGCTTTCCAATCATGGAATCTTGAATGTCATGTATGATTCATACGCGAAAATAGATATGATCGTAAAATTGATGCAAGGAAATACAGTGTATTTGTTTACCAAATAATATACATAAATAATGTAAACATTCGCTCAATGTTTTTTATCGATTATGCTGACCTATGAATAGATTCTCTTGGTGCTAAGATGAAAGGGGAAAAAATCACGATTGATCTTTTCCTTAGAGTCGATGAATTTGCAAATTTAATCTTTGTAGCACTTCAATTGCTTCATTTCTCCAGACTAACAGCAAAGATAAAATTTATGGTTTTTGATTAAAAAATCATCAAGGGTTTCACCATCTTTTTCTTTATCATTTCAGGATTTCTATGGATGCTTTCATTAGCAAAAGAGAACCTATGTAATGAAATCTCTAATCAAAAATTCTCTCAACCCAGAATATCTCTAATTTTCACAACTTATTGGCTGATTTCATTATGGAATTCGAAAAATAAATATTTTTTCTTGTCTAATTATAACACTGATCCTGAAAAACTTCTTTTGGCCAATAAAACAGTTCTAAAAATGGGATTTTAGCGCCAATTTGAAATTTGAAAAAATGGTTTTATATTATTTGTTTAAATAATTTTTTCCAAAAATCTTTAAACTAGACATCATTATCTGGATTCCAGGAAATCTTTAACATATTTGATTTGTTAATGAAAAAAATAAGATTTCGGTAATTTGTAAAAAAGGATTCAGAAGAATATTTACATCATTTTGTATTATTGGCATCTATGCACTGTGAATTTCAGTTTTCTTTTCAGAAAATTTAGAACTTTACTTCTTCAAAGTTAAAAATATCCCCAATTTTCTAGCAGCCATGAATATATTTGGCAACTACTGTTCTATTGCTAGTTGTTGAAATATTAAATGGTCTTTGTATTTCTTTGTTGATCTGTCATCTCAAGTAACAGTTCGTTCATTTGTTAATCTAATAAATTATTAGTAATAATAAACTAAATTTAAATGTCAACTAAAATTATAATCATTCTCTTGATAATGATGTTGGAGCTATTAAATCTTTGAAAAGAGAACACTTATTCTTGTATTTGTTTTTTGAGCATATATAATACGTTTAATCTATAGTATTTATTTACCATGAATTAATAATCTACAACTAAAGGATTATGATTCTGGTTTGTTTACATAATTATTTTTTTGGTTTCTTACTTAAAAGATTATAATTATTCTTGAGAGAATAAAACGTTTTTTTTCATTACAGTATAAGTAAAAAATTAAATTTAACTTACATTGACTATAACGTTGTTCGCTTGCTACCTGACTATGTTGTCTTCTGGCTTGTATTGGTCTATCTATGAAGAATAAAGGGGAGAAAAAGGTGTAGGATTTCTTAAAAAATAAGGATTATAAAAATTATAGTGATTGTTATAGTAATCACTGATTACTAATCAGAATTATTAGAGTAATAACTCTGATAATATAATTCATCACTTGAAAGAACATTAAAATTAAGATTAGAATAAAAAACATTTAGATTACCCTGATAAAAATAGTTAGGACTCACACAATTTTTTATTAGTTTCTTACATGATAACCCAATCTGAGTAAAATAATTTCATCAAAAGTCGAAAATTTTATGGGAAAAAATTCTAGGCAATAAATTAGAGTTTCATTATCGTTATTTATCATACAGTTATCAGGGTTGAATACTCAATTTTAGCGTAAATATTTTGTGACCGTAAATGGTTTTGAAATTCTTGAGAGTCCTAACTATTTTTATCAGGGTAATCTAAATGTTTTTTATTCCAATCTTAATTTTAATATTCTTTCAAGTGATGAATTATATTATCAGAGTTATTGCTCTAATAATTCTGATTACTAAAAACAATCACTATAATTTTTATAATCCTTATTCTTTAAGAAATACTACACCTTTCTCTCCCCTTTCTTCTTCATAGATAGCCAGAATACAACATAGTCAGGTAGCAAGCGAAAAACGTTATAGTCAATCTATGCCGAACAGCTCCCTGAAGAACTACTTGGTTCAAAATTATGAATTTAACTTATACAGTTGTGGACACGCTGATTTTCAAAATTTAACCCTTTCGATACCAGAGGTCATATATGACCTCTATTTTCAAAGTTATTTTGTATAGTTATCTACAGAGCTTATTAGTAAAAATAGCATATTCTATTATCTCCTGATATTCTTTTAACTGATAATGGCATCAATCTTCGGCAATTATCTTCGAAAACCCCTTATTTTCATAAGTATTAATATATATGATTAAAAATTAAATTAGAAATGCAATTAATTAATGCTGCTAATTACTCTCTTACAAAGGATCATAAAAAATTTTGGTTTTCATTCCCGTATATAATTTTTCTCCATCAACCCAATGAGCCTTCAACTCTGATTCTACTGGCTAATTGGATCTCGTTATTCAGTATTTAAGGTGAGGTCATATATGACCGATCGGTTATCTAAGTCATGGAAGAAGAGCTCAACGTCCGTTATACAAGATCCGGTAAAACTTATTCCCTTGTCTTCATACCTGAGAGAGACAATTCAGATGGTGAAGACGAAGATAATGATGTATTAACAGCAATGCATTCCGAGAACAATAGTGATTCAGATGATGAAAGTATAGTAGATCTTGAGGATCTTGCACCTTCTCATCTTCGAGATACAAGAAATCATCCAAAAGTTCCGACTGATTTTATTCCTTTACCGAAGAATAGTGGTGCGCGAACAAATCTGGAGTATTTTTCTTTATTCTTCGATGATAGAATGATATCAATGCTGGTATATCAATCAAACATTTTCGCTACTCAGAATAACAGAGTCCTTGGAACCAATATAAACGAGGTCCGAAAATTTCTTGGAATGCTGCTCAAGATGAGTGTGATACAATTACCTCGAGTCCAAATGTACTGGTCTAAAGAGACAAAAGTAGAGGCCGTCTCAATGCTGATGAGTCGCAATCGATTCACCGATTTGAAAAGAAATCTTCATTTTGCTGACAACTCATTGACAGACACATCGGATCGAATTTACAAAATTCGTAATCTTGTAGAAATTTTTCGCCAAAACTCTCTACGAAATGGAGAAGATGATCAAGTTCAGTCCGTCGATGAAAAAATGATTCCATTCAGAGGAAAGTCAAAAATAAAGCAGTACCTTCCTAATAAACCGGTAAAATGGGGACTTAAAGTGTATTCAAGAAATTCTCTTGATGGCTACATGCATGACTTTCACATTTACGAGGGCAAGACTCCTGTGATTCCTGACTCTTGTGGCAAGTCATCTGGAGATTTTGTCTTGAAGGTTGCCGAAAACTTGACTAACCCGAACCATATTCTCTATTTCGATAACTTCTTTACCAGCATCGAACTCCAAAAGGCTTTATTGAAAAGAAGAATTCACTCAACTGGAACTATAAGATCTAACAGGCTCAAGAACCTCGATCTTTTAAGAAAAGAATCCGAATTGAAAAAAGAAGGGCGAGGATCTTATGATCTTCTGTATTCCAAAGCTGATCAGATTTTTATCATTCGATGGTTCGACAGTAGAGCTGTGACAATGACATCCACATTCGCTGCTGCTGATCCTATAAAAAGAATTCAACGATGGGACTCAAAACGTAAGAAGGCTGTTGAAGTTAATTGCCCATATATTGTCGATTCATACAATAGATCTATGGGAGGAGTTGATCTTTTTGATTCCTTTATGGCTCGGTATAGGATAAATCATCGAGCCAGAGCATGGTACGTTTCTTTATTAAAAATTACTTTTGAAAGTACATAGCAGTTTTTCATTGGGTTCTTTCTGCCTCGGATGTAAATGCATGGATCCTCTACAAGAGAGAAACTTCGGAGAATCCCAAGCAAGACCTTCTTCAGTTTCTTGTTCGACTCTCTGACGAGCTAGTCGAAGAGTCCCGTCTGACTTCAAGAAAGAGATCATTCAACATGTCAGGGATTTTAGATCAGTCTTCTGAGCCAGAAAGAAAAACAGTCAGAATAGATTCCAGCTCGCTTCTGAATCTTTCAATCAATTTAGAAAATCAAAACTTACACTTGCCTTCAAAAGTCGCCTCAGCCAAAGATAGAAGAAAATGTACATTGTGCCCAAAGAAAACGTTTGATATGTGCACTGAATGTAAAATCTTTCTTTGTATATCGAATGGTGAAAATTGTTATATAAAATATCATAGAAAATAAAGTTATAATATTATCTACTTGTAAGCGACTTGTTTTTCTAAAAGTTACACAATAAACCAAAAGGTCATATATGACCGATCCGAGATCACCCATAAGTTGATGTCCTACGAAAAAAGTCTCGAACATAACATTTCTTGTAATACTCATCATAGAAGATTGCAAAAAGAATCAGCTTGATATGTATGTTGGTTTTCTCATGGTATCGAAAGGGTTAAAATGAGTGTTCTTATTAAAACCCCACTAAAAAGTAAGACGAATATGTTAACAAACTTAATTTTTTGGGCAAATTTTGTCACTTTGTCTAGTTTTTGAGTAGAGAATTTTCTCCTGATTCAATCAGTACCACGGAACCCTATTAAATTCATTCATTAAGTTGAGACCAAAGAAAAGCGACAAAATTCACCCAAAAAGTTACATTTCAAGTAAATTTTTTCTACTTCTTATTTTTTATTTGGAAAATCGGAATGTGCTCATTCTAGCACGCCAAAACTGGTGAACAACTGTAGTCAAAAAAATGGCTGGCTATCTCAGGACCGAGATTAATTTAGACTATTTGAATCAGCTCTTCTGGATATTTATTTTTTAAATTTACAATCTCTTAAAAAGTTTTATTCTGTTGTAAGATTCAAGATTCGGGACGAAGAAGCCTTATCAAGAACCATCGATCTATGCTAGTCTGAATGAGACTTCTACAGCAGAGCACTAACATAAAACTAACAAAATTAATTAATTAACTTGGCATTTGGAATACTTTAATTGAAAATTTTCTGAAAGCTAATTTGAAAGCTCAATTAGAATTCGAACTCTGTACTTAATAATCAATAAAAAATTTAGTATGTACATTCCTCATTTTATCAATATTTTCACCTTTTTTTATCTGACTGGGAATCCACAATTATTTGAGCCTTTTAAAATACAGATTCAGTCTTATCGATAAGAATTCAACACACTTATGCGAGTTTCTTAAAAAGTTAAGCAGTGCTCTATTCTACCGTAGTTCAAGATCAAGCAAGAACTTTTACTACAGTTTCACCCTCATTAAGGATATTCAGTAAGCCTTACCCTTTCTCCAAGAATCAAACCATTTAGCTCAACCCCCGATATCTTTTTTGTGTAAGATTTATTCATCCCAGCTACACAAAGCCTGTATATTCAAATTCAATTGTTTTAAATCACTATGTTTGGGTTTCTAAATATACTGTTGCAGTCGGATTAAATTTTATTGGAAATTCAGAAGTTCCAATTACGCAGTTAGAATCATACAGTTTGTCTAACATAAAAAAGATAGTTACTAAGAAAAAGGAATCAAATTCCATCATGCCATTATGTCACTGACTCGTGGTAGAGCATTTGGACTGGTGAATTTATAAATAATAGATATAAATCAGGGAAATCTCTATTTCAGAATGATGACTATTAGCTCAAGTTGGATAAAATGATTTTTCCATATAAACTTTATAGATCTAAACAATGAATTTGCTATTTTATTTGTTATCTTTTGCTATCACTGAGAAAAAATATGGAATCTAAAC
The DNA here is from genome assembly GCA_012064415.1 of Gyrodactylus bullatarudis. Lineage (NCBI taxonomy): Eukaryota > Metazoa > Platyhelminthes > Monogenea > Gyrodactylidea > Gyrodactylidae > Gyrodactylus > Gyrodactylus bullatarudis. The sequence continues at coordinate 288,563 of SSNU01000104.1, forward strand.
TCACAAAGAGTCGAAAAAAATAAATATTTTGATCCAAAATCTAAAGAAAATCTTCGTTTGATAAAAATTTCTGAACTGGATCAACACTTCAGATCATAAATTTGACCTCACAAGCAACAGGGATTTTCCGATTTTTTAAAAAGAGATCAATCGATCTGACAAATATCTCAAATAAAAGTTCATTTAAAATAACATATACTAGATACAATTTTCGACGAAATTATCTTATAATATCCTTGCAATACGAGCCCAAAAATCAATGTATTTTTAATATATTTCTTGTGTCTAATCGGGTAAATGAAATAAAATTTAGACCGGACCAATAAAATCTACGATGAAAATTGGTATATTATTATATATTTGTTCGTGTATTTCGCACTCCTCGCCCCGGAATCAAATGTTCACTGAGTTTTGGAACCGGCTGTAAATACTGGGAAATTTTCCTTACATCTTAAAATGTTTCATTTCTCTATAGGCTAATTGAGGCAGGATAAATTGATCATGAACAACTCAATTCGGAATCAAACATCTATGGATAAAATAGTCAATTTAACACTAAAGAGAAGAAATACGACTGACATATCGATAAATCTTTTTCTATTAGAAGTTCAAAGTTAGAAAGACACTATTTTCCAGCTATAATGATGCCCCCTGATTAGTTAAGGGTATTCTGTGTCCCCTATTGCCAAGTTACGAATAAAATTGCACGTAAAGATTCTATAGTAGAATCAGTTTTACCCTGTAGAAATTGGAGGGTAAATACAAATTCCCGTACAAACTGAGGAATAAACAAAAAAGGGGGCGGGGTTCGTTTTCGAATCAAAGGATAAAATAATAACGATGATGATCATCCACTGATCCAATTTTAATTAAAAGATTTGATTGATCTCTTGAATTTTCTCCTCTGTTTTTCTTGTTTATTTCCCTTATCTTTGTAAATGATCTTGAAGATTTTCGTTCGGGAAAAAACTCATCTAATGAATACTCTGTACTAACAGAATGGTTATTATTATCGGTTATTAATATTCCTTTATACATTATGCTATCTATGTACCGCTCTCCAATTTTGTAGTGATGAAAGGATGCTTGTTTTATGATTATTTTAATGAAAACTATCAAATATTTATGACAGTATTTATCTGTATTCACTAAAACTAATTTATTTAATTGGACAAGAATTAGACACTGTATTTATACTCAATACATTTATACAATCTAGACAATGCTCGAATGAACAAATTTTAATCGGACAAGGAGAGATCGATAATTGATTCTATAGAATTAAGATACAGTGGTACTTAGGGCCTTTAGAAAGGTAGTGACTCTATTTTTTATATTCAGCTATCAGTGAAAAATAAATCTGGAAAAATTTCTCAATATTTCAATTGAAATTTGAACATAGTCAAATGTGTAAAATATGGAAGAAGGTGTAGTCAGAATTAAAGTATCTTTTCAAATTGTAGTCAAAACTGTAAATATGAGAGAAAGTGTAGTTAGAAATATAACAGAGAAAAAAATGTATAGTCAAAAATGTAAAAAATGAAATGACTACAGTCAAAAATGTAATTAACTCGAGATCATATTAGTTTGGAAGAAATATGCTTCGAGGGTGTTTACTAAGAATGTGGAACTATTTTCTTAAATGAAAATTGTAGGTTCTATTCTGTCTCTCGAATATTTCATAGAATGTCACATAAAAAATATCAGCAGGGTTTCTTTCTGTTTAATCTGAAAATCTCGTTTCGATAATTGAATTAAGTCCACTGTAGAATTATGATGAAATAATTTTAAATAAAACTCTTATTTCGCAGGAAAAAATCATGTTTACACGCATAAGTTGGTAGATATGAAGCTGGGAATCTTAGATTTCTACAAAAATCTCAATTTATTCATTAAGAATTGGAATATGTTCAAGATTTGTTGCCTACTCTTACCATTTGAAAACAGCTTATTTTTTAGAAAAATATGGTAATTTTTCAGATTTCGATGAAGCGCCAAATTCCTATTTTTTCGAATGGTGTGTCAGAATGTCTAATTTGAAAAGTAGAAAAAGTATTAAGACCAAATGTACATTTCTCAAAGGTTCATCAGTTGTGTTAAAAGTTAAATGAAAATAATAATTTAAATTTCTTGAAATAAATAGTAAGAGAAAATTAGAAAAAGTATAACGTTGTTCGCTTGCTACCTGACTATGTTCTGGTTTGTTAATTTTTTAAGAAATACACTAAACTTCCTAAAAAATGTATGAGAGTTAAACCGGAAAAAATATAAATTTCATATTCATACTCATCAAGAAAAAAGTTCTTACCGCCCGGTTTAACTCTCATACATTTTTTAGGAAGTTTAGTGAGTTGAAGAAAAAATATTAATGTAAGGATTCCAATTTAGTACTCGATTCTAGACTCATGTGGAAGGTTTGAGAACAAGCAAATAATAAGTGATAAACGTTCAAACCTTTGAACCAATGGAAGGGCAGAAATATTATGCATTGTACTATATATATATCTAGTCCGGGATTAAGTCTGATGAGACCCGGCGAAATAAAACGTTTATCACTTATTATTTGCTTGTTCTCAAACCTTCCACATGAGTCTAGATGAGCAAATTTTTAGAACTACTGAGTAGAATAATCGTATATTTACCGTCAGGCTCAAATCTTAGGAAGTAGGCGAAGACTACTTCCAGAATAGCTTCATTATTTAGACTTTCCTCAAAAAATCCATCCAACAATTTTTTTAGATCTAATAATCCATTATTAAAAATTTTGGAGACCTTTAAAATTGTGAGAAAAATCGATCTGGGGCTAGCTGACATGAAAATGAGAATTTACAATTTTTATAAAAATATTCAACACTTTTCTCCGGAAAAATTATCTTTTGAATTCCATGATGAAATGAGAGAATAATTTGGGGGAAATTTAAGAACATTCCGAAAAAAGTTCAATCTGACTAAAGTTGGCCGTTTCCTAAAATGCATTTTATATGTCCATTTTCTCAACTTTCAAATCCAAAATATTCATCGATTTCAAAGAATTGAAGGCGTTAACTGCTGATATTTGGGATCAAGTTTAAACAAAGAATTCGAATTTAAAGCTAGTTAATATGGATATCGATTTTCTCATCAAGAAATCAAATTTGATCAAGATTTTTCGGAATCTAGATCATGAGTAGGATTTGTCAAATCCGATTTGATACTAAGGGTCCAGAATTTTAAGTATAGTTGCGGCATGAATTAAAGTATCAAGTTTATTCTTATAGTTCAGTCCGAGGTCCTTGTCTGGTAGATGTTCGATTTAGGGATTAGATGATGAGTTGGCCAGATATTTGATTTTGCTCTTTGGATAAGTCATAATTAAGAAACCCCCCTTTCTTTTAAGATACGTCATTGCTTAGTCATTTTTTCTGTATTGGTTATTTCTAATTCAATGCTGATGATGAAATTTCATCAAATTGACCACATAGATTTTGTAACGGGTACACACTTGTCAGAATGTTTTCTATTACGAGACTGAAAAAGTTGTATGAAATTCAGGATGAAACGCAGTAGAATTTCAGTATAAAAATCGTCAGGATGATTACTAAAACATCATCAAATTAGTCATAATGTACTGTAGAAATATACCATCATGTAACCAAATGTGCCAGCCACAACAACAACATTGTTGTCAGCCCAACTATTGCCAGTGTGGGCCAGCATGTGTGCCCCAATGTCAAACCCTCTGTGCTCCTCAATGTCAGCCAGCCTGTGTTCCAATTGTTTCATCAAATTGTTGCAATTCAACTGTCCCACAGGCAAATTGCTGTCTTCCCATCAATGCTTTCCATGCTACAACAAACTGTCCTTAATCTGTGTAATAGAAAATCACAATTTTTCTGGGATTTATTTCTTTTGTTTATCATGGGTTATTTGAGAAGTTAAAGATTTAGTTTTAAAAGTTTTTATTCATTCACGTTAAAATGTGGCATGAAACTTATTCATGGCTGGATGAGGTAGAGAGGTTTTAACCGGCTGCGATATTAAACCAACAGTAGCAGCAGGTTGAACAGGGACGCTTGGAATAGTAGAATAGATTGCACTACCCGGAAGTATCATACTGCATGAACTGCTAGGAACAATTGATGCGCATGATGCGACATTAGCATAAATTGGAATGTAGTCGGTGTTGACAAGCATTAAGAAAAGTTCTAAAATTTCAAATCAGTCTTTTTCTATTTATATAGAGAATTTATATTCGTATTTGGACAAATTTAAGAGAGTGTGTTGTCCATTTATTGCTAACAGGTACTCGTGAGTAGAAACTAGGTTATATATTTATGTTTTATTTTTAAAAACGTTCTTTTAAACTTTTTTTCAAATAAATCACTAAAATTAAACTAAAAAGCAAATATAATTATTAAAAAATCTTTATTGAATATTTCCTTGCTAAAATAAGTCAATGTTCATTCATTTTGTTTAAAGTTGTATATTGTGTAACCTTCGTTCAAATAGATAAAAATTGAAGCTTTGTTAGAATGATTGTTAAAAGGCTGCATAAGAATGTCTGATAAGTTAAATAACGAAGAAACCAAGCTCATCTATCACATTGATGAAGAGCCTACTCCTTATCTTATAAAATTAAGTATTTCTCCTGATAATGTGACTCTGGGCGACTTCAAGACAGCCTTAAACAAACCTAATTTCAAATACTTTGTCAAGTCAAAAGACGATGACTTTGGGTAAAGAATCAATCTTTAATTTTATTCCCCTTTTTAGATTTGTAAAAGAAGAGATTATCTCTGATTCATCAAAATTGCCATGCTTTAATGGAAAGATTGTAATTTGGCTGGTTACGACAGAGACGCCCAACCAAGAGGAAGATGACGCTAAAAGTAACTCCAGTAGAGCTAGTAAATCTGTTAATGTAAAGAACAACTCGCGTCCTTCTTCCTTCCAGTGAGTTCCATCAAAAATGCCTGCATTCGATAAATTTACCACAAAAATTAGATTTTGGTAACAATTTAAAACAGACTCTAAACTAATTTTAAATTATCTTTAGCTCAAATGTGAAAAAACATGTCCAGAGTGAATTCTCAGATGCAGAAAAGAATGACAGTGATCAATTCTTCAATGATTCCGAATCTGTTAACAGTGCCAATCAGGATAAAATTGCTCCCCTGAAGAGTTTCAAGCCATACAAAAATCTAGGAAGATATTCTAGAATGGGTAACAACACTTATGATACAACCTCATCAATGTTGAGCTCAGATATCGACTCTACTGTCATTTATGACTCTGAAGATGAATCTCGCATGAGTACTGGTACCGGTACGACTCTCTCGTCGATTTACGCATGCCAGCCGGGAAATTTTCTACGGAAACGATCAAAGCATTACTTTAAGCGACACAAAAAGGCACCATCCCTCAGTAGAGCCAGTTCATTTAGTAGTATTACAGACAGTACAATGTCATTAAACATTGTTAGTGTCACTTTGCCCATGGATACAGTAACATTTCTTGGCATTTCCATTGTTGGACAGTCGAATAAATCTTCCGGAGATAGCGGAATCTATGTTGGGTCCATTATGAAAGGAGGTGCTGTTGCTCATGATGGGCGTATTGAACCTGGTGATATGCTCCTGGAAGTAAATGGAATTAGCTTTGAGAATATGTCAAACGATGATGCTGTTAAGACACTTAGGGATCAAGTCCAACGCTCTGGTCCGATCACTCTAGTTGTGGCCAAATGTTGGGATAGTTATCTTAACGAGAACATCAAGAATGAAACAAACAATAATCAGATCAATGAATATTCCTTTACATTACCTCGTAATGAACCCATCCTGCCGATAGACCCTCGAGCCTGGGTCCTTCACAATAATGCAATGTTGATGAGTGACAACTTATCCATGAGTGAAATGCCACCCAATATGAATGGTGGAGGAGGTAACTGTGCAGAATCAACCATAACTGTTGGCAGTAACGGAAGCCTACCTATGGGAGCTAGTGCTTCCATGTTTATGAATAATTCCCACTTTCCCAATAACAACAATATGAATACTGCTCAAAATTTCAAGTGAGATTATCTCTATTTACTATTTACATAAACGATAAGAAAATTTTAATTAAAATTTATCCTGAGCTATTATTGAGAAATCTCAAATCATAAAATTTTCTTAATCCTACGATAAGAAAACCAATCGAGAAAGAGGTTCACAATTAATTTAAAACGATCTTAATGAGAATTCTGTGTATTCACTTTTCTTATATATATACGAATACACATTCGGAATCAAAATCAGTTATAGATGGATAATAAAACCTTGAATCATCTGAAAAACTTTTCTTAAAAAAATTTTTTTCGACACTTTTCAATACATTTTCCCTATCTACTTTCAAGTGACCGCACAAGTAATTTCAAGATTTTTAATTATAAGGTGAATTTACTCAATTCTAATTATAATTATTATAATGAAATAACTTTTGGTCCAACTTTTCTCGGCAAGATTCATAAATAAGCTTTATAATGGTGTGTATCTTTGATTTATAGGATCTTTATTTCTAGAGAAATTTTAGGTTTAATATTTTGGCTCACATATGGATCTGAAAGGGTTAAGCGAGATCATCCTTCACCAGGTTCTTATAGAATATGAAATTCTAAAATCGAATGGTGTGTATTAATTTTAAATTTAGTTTCAAAATTGATAAGCTCTTGAGTTTAATAAAAACTTTATATAATTTCGTTGAAAATAACTCAAGAATTTCAATGTCAGAACTTATTCTTTACATAATAGGAAATGTATCTTACAAAATTAAGGCTTGATTTGGTAAAAAAATATTAATACAACTTTTAGTTTTATTGAATAATATACACTAAATTTTAAAAAGTTGGTAATTTTGATCGAAAATTTAATTCTCTCCCAGAACTATCAACACTAATTCTGGAACAATGAAAGTAGTAGAGGTTCATTGAGATATTTAGTTTGAAGAAAGAGGACACAGTCTATTATGTAATAAGAATTCTTTTTTTCCCTTTTAATTTTCTATTGAATTTCCCGTCTGCTATAGTAAGTAGATGAAAACTAAATTTTACTGATCTTGATTATAATTATTCTTTGAGATTTGTTTAGCCTTATATAGGGCGAATCTCACAAAAGGATTAATTCATTTCAATGTCTACCTTTGAAAATTCAATTCCAAAGTACTAAAATGGGTATAACTGATTTGGGTTCATTGATTTCTTATTTCAATTCATAATGTACCATGTAGATCAAATAAATAGCGTACAGTTCAGTGATTCCTTTTGGGAGGTTAATTTTGGTTATAATGCAAGAACATACTAAAATAATGCATTAACAAGAAAATAAAATCTTCAATTTCTTGTATATTATTCTTTTTGTTAATTTAGAAGAAATGGAACTCCCAGTCTTTCCAATAGTCTCCCTGATAATTGTCGAAAGAGTGATTCTGGAGGTATGCAATGCCTACCAGACTGTTGTACTAATCTCAGTATCAAGTCTGATCTTCATTGTATTATTCGGTGTATGCGACAATCAGATTCTGGATTAGAGATCAAGGACAGGATTTGGCTCAAAATTGTCATACCAAATGCCTTCATCGGTTCTGATCTGGTCGAATGGCTCTTTGATAAGGTTGAGGGATTCTCAGATCACAAAGCAGCCAAGAAATTCGCCTCGGAACTCCTCAAGTTTGGCTTCATCAGGCATACGGTTAACAAGTCTAGTTTCTCTGAGCAATGTTACTACGTTTTTGGGGACAATGCTGATCGTAAGTCAATCTTTTTTCAATATATACTAGATAACCCGTTCACTCTTGGCTGTGAAAAATAATAATCAAAAATATCAAGTTCAATAGGAAGTTCTTTTGTTTTTATTGATGGTATTCAAAAGATGGTTTGCCTTTTGTCCTAGTTCAGATAGATTAGAACCATTGAAGTCCCTGAATAGGACTCGTGCGATATCTTCAACGAGACGAAGCTTATGAAATCTTTTTTTAAGATATAAATCGTTGGAAGGGCTTTTGGTAAGAAAAATGATTAAAATAAAATACTTGGACCGCTTATCATAAAATACTTACAGATTCTTGCTCAACTATACTTAGAGGAGTCTACGATGGAAGCATTATCAAGATGAGATAAATTTTTTCGGATTCTAAAAGAAATTGCTTAGATAAAAGGAAAGATCTGAGTATACAAAACTTTTTGAGTACTAGGCTAGCAAAACGGATTATATTATATAAATAATTTGAATCTTGATTGGATAGAAGAACTATTATTTTTTTGCTTTTAGTAAATAGTTATTTTAAAAGCTGTTTAAAGTAGAGACCTTTTCTCAACTATTAGATTGATTAAAACTTGACAAAATCTCGTTTTCTTCCTAGAATTTGTTCATAATGTGAATAACAACTTTGTCGATCCATTGGATAGTGTTAGTCAGGTCGGCCATAATCATCACCAGCCCAACTCTTATCACCAGCAGTTTTTCAATCAAAACCCTGCCAATCCACAACAATGGATAGTCAATAATAATAACAATAATTGTGATAACAACCAAACCAATATGATCAGTAAGTGAAATACTTTTACTACGTATATTTATATATCCTGTAGCCCAAGATAACAAGCATATATCTGACTTAGATAAAGTTTTTTATCATTATATTTATTATTCATTAATATTAACAAGAAAGTGACCAATGTCTCTTGGAATTACAAAGTAACTTTGTTTCCCAACAATCAGTCTTGCATTGGCATTTTGATAGAGACATGTCATGTTTTTATGGCAAAATTACTGCTCTAGTTATTCAACTTGAATAAATAGGTTCCTTTCTACCCATTTTCTCAAAAAATTCCACGTTCTTTTCCCTCTCAATAAGCAATGTTTACCCCTTCCACTATCAGACTCAAGTCCTCTCTTGTACAATAGTATTCCCATCTTGAAATAATTTTTTTATTACAAGTTACTCTTGATATATAATATGTTTCTCATCTTTAATGTAAAAATTAACCATTAGTCTAGAATATATTGACCAAAATATTTTGGAAATATGTAAGAAAGAGATATATTTAAAACCATATACGTATTTCTTAAAGTATCATCAGTGGCATTGCTTTAAAAATGATAAAAGTTAAAAGATTCATTCAAGGTAATAATATACAAATTATGAAAGTAGTATAGTAAAAGTTGAAGAAAATTAGAATAAATGTAAGCTGAAAAAACACCAAAACTCTCCAATAAATAGCAACAGTGGAGAGAAAAGTGAAAAAGCTCACATAGGCCATGGGAGTTGAAGGTTATAAGAATAGTTTTTTTGAACACATAGATTGGGTTTGTATAGATTAATAAAGAATTTCTCTTTAACCTATACATCAAAATATATTTTTAAAAATAATCCTAAGAATCTTTCTATGGTAAGCTAAACGAATTTCAATCAACATGTATAAACCTAATTCGTGTGTTCAAAAGAATTATTCATTTAATCTTTAGCTACCGTGGCCTATGTGAGCTTTTTCACCTTATTCTCTTCACTGTTGCTAATTATTGAAGAGTTTTTGGTGTTTTTTTAGCTTGCATTATATTCTTTTTCCATTCATGACTCTTATATTCTTTAACTTTTACTATTTCTTTGTAAATTGTAAACGAATTTCAGTTAAATTTTCAACTAGCCATCGAGTATGATCAATGATAATTGAGGTTTTCTGTTTATACTCGAACTGATTTAAACCTTGGCCTCACTTTTCTCATCATTTTCATCTAAAGTTATCAATTAGCTTTATTAGGGTAATACAAAATTTTATTTTCCCCGAACAATGTTCAATGCCTTGATCAAAAAATTGATGTTTTAACCGAGAAAAACACATTTTTGAAAATCAAAATGAAAATTTCTCATATTCTGATATAAAATCATCAAAATTTACCAAATTTCTTAGGAATTTCTTTCAACATGCGGAAAAAGACTTAATTTTTTTGTTCAATGATGTTCCTCAATATCAGCTTTAATTTTGGCTATGTTGTCTGCCATAGAAAGAGTAAAAAGAGAGGTGATGCCTAATTAAGTAAGAGATAAGCGCTTTAAAGTAAAAAAGATGCCAGGGGTTTTTCTCGTAAATAAGGCCTTTATTTCGGGCATACTCATCACTGTGATACATGCCAAATATATAGGTTTTTAGAATATAATTATTGGTTGAAATTGTTCTTAAAATTCGATTGGGTCATACCTGTTGCTAGGTTTGCAACATTATTTAGTAAAATTGGTCTTTTGGATGTGTTATTGTTATGGGGCTAATTATCTTATAGGATCTAATAATACAGAATAGAATTATAACGTTAAACCTCATGACATCGGTGACCCAGCTCAAAACCGATGTTAAAAAACATCTATCCGACAATAAGCGCTTTATTTCAGGCATACTCATCAGTCTTTTACATGCCAATTTATGTACAATAAAAATTAGATTAGTACACAGAACTTAATTTTTACTATAAGACCTATTTTTATTCAAAATAGTGCAAAAAATATTCTAATATCTTAATTTTATCCTTTCTCGTAGTAAAATTCATTGAAAAAGTCTTGGCCTACTCTAAGCTTTATTTTATTATCATCTTTCATGCACCCTTTAGTGCACTCTTGGTATTCCACCGTTATTTTGAAGAGTTTTCCGTCAAAATTTCTTTTTAACACCTGTTAAGATTTTAGACTAGTCAAATTATCAACGTTTTTGATGATTAATTTCCCTTATGCCTTTATGCTTTTTAACCATTTTAACAGTTATCTATTTCCTCCAGTCTAGTCATAGAAAGTATTCCTCGATAAAATAGGTTTTTTTCCTTTATTACCTTGTCTGAATAATAATCGACTCCTCTTAATCCTAGGAGTTGGATCAAATAGTTCATGTGGCCAGTACAGCAGTGTCCAAAGTCCAGTTTATCCCACGCCAAGTACAATCAGCTCTGGCCTCAATGACTCGAATTGCCAACAGTTTAACCAAAAAGGCTACTCAGATACCCAAATGATTCACCACAATCCTAGTAAAAGTTCCAATTGTTCCCAGCTAAAATCTTCAGATAATCCCTTTGCCACTACGAATCCGAATCAGAATTTCAACACCCTCGCCTCAAAACTATCCAGTATGTTTTTATTACTCTAATAATTTTGATGCTCTATTTATTCTTGCTAAATAATCTTGCATATTGAGTAGTATTGTGGCATAAGTAATATGACTGAAGGCTTAGAAATATGAAATAATGATACGAAATTGTTACCTGAAAGTATGTCATCTTCTGGCTTGTATTGGTCTGTCTGTAGAAAAAGAAAAGGACGTAATATTTCTTAAAAAATAAGAATTAAAAATAATAATTTTAGTGATTCTTTTAGTATTATCAAAATTATGGCAGTGTTGAGAATTTAGTGGTCATCAAGTCCTGGTGGAATAAACATTCCTCGAAAATAAACATCTCTTCACAACAATCAACCCTTGTATACATGACTCAAAATTCTGTAAATTATTGAAATTTTAATCTCAAGAAAAATATCTCTGATTTTCTTTACCCTCAATTGCCGATCCATCTTTTATCATTTGTAGACATTATATTTTTGAGCAAAGTAAGAAGATGAAAAATAAAGATTTCTATTTCGGACATACTCATTAGTGTGATACACATTATTTAAACACAGGTTCAACAAATTGGAAGAGATGGCCCTATTGGTCCAAATACTTGTATAGTTGTACAATTGGCTCCAGGTCAGAAAAGTTAATATTTTTACAATCTAAGTGATAGTCAGGGTTTAATGAAAAGAAAAATTAGTTAACCGAATCATGATATTCACGATTTGATCATTGTGTTCCTAAGAAGAACTTGGTAATCCATCGCATCAGAAACAGAGATCTTTATTTGTGAAACAATCTGGCATCCTCTTACTATGCTCAAATTTCCTATTCTCTGTGTAATGCATATATATAAAACATGCTTGTTTATATACAGTAGTTATTATCCTCTCTCTTATCTTCATTCTATCATATCATATACTTCTGGGGCATGAGGAATCTGGTAGGATATCTCTCCTAAATATATTCCATTCCCTATAGCTATGAATGTAATACATTCCAATTCGTAATTTTTCATTTCATCTGTCAAATCTGTTTGATAGACAGTTTTACATGTCATTGGTTTTTATTTGCTGTAAAAGAAAATTTGTACTTTTAAGTTTCTCAATTTTTCTATTCTCCATAAGTATTCACCAAGTTAAAAGTTTTAAATTGGAACTAAACTGAAGAATATGGGCTCTAACTAATAGCCTAAAACCTGCTCATAATTGACCTCTTCTTTATTCAATTATCAAATTACTCTAAATTACCTTGGCCTGCCTTCTTCCAAATGGCATTCTACTAGGCAGTTACATCATACAAAAATATTTTTATTATGCTTATAATTTATTACGAGTAAAATATTCACGTAAATTTTCATAAACGTCCGAGAATCCTCTAAAGTTCATAATTCAAAATTCAATAGTAGGAAGAGAATATATTAAATCACTAGATGTACATTTCTAAAAGGATCATCAGTAGTGTCACTTTTAAAATGATATAATTTAAAAAGGTCAATGAATATAATAATTTACAAATTCTCAAAGAAATAGTAAAAGAAGGAAAATAAATAGAATAAAATATGAGCTGAAAAAACACCAAAACTCTCCAATAAATAGCAGAAATGGAGAGAAAAGTGAAAAAGCTCATATCGGCCAGGGTAGTTGAAGATTGTATGAATAATTTTTCTGAACGCATAGATTTGGTTTGTATAAGTTAATAAAGAATTTCTCTTTGACCCATACATCTATGCTGTCGTCTCCAGGATTTTTATAAAGAATGGAAAAATTTGAAATTGAGGCAGCATGATTCTCCTGTTTAAGATGTCTTGTAATCGCTGTGTCTTTCTTCAAATGATCACTGGATCTTGTAGCAAGTTTCCTTATAGTCCGTCCTATATATGAAGCCCCACAAGTGCATTGAAATTTGTAAATCAATAGAGTATTCTCTTCAGGTTTAAGTGAATCCTTATGGATCAAACTGAATAATCTCTGTGTTTTAAATACAATTTTCAATTGTATATTATCGTAATGTTGATCTATGAGATTAACCAGTCTTTTCCTAACATCATTACTAAAACCGTCACCTTTAAAATTAAGCTTCATGAAAACTGTAGTCTTCACAGCCTCATCTGTGTTGTTTGTTTCATCAACTGTGATATCAGTTCTATTGATGAATTTGTCCACAAATCTGGCTGGGTAACCATTTTCCATTAGGCATAATTTTGAATTCTCTATCTCATTAGGCCATTCTTCTGGACTTGCTATTCTTCTAATCCTCTTGCCTAGACCAATTACTAAACCTCTTTTGTGTGAAATAGGACTAAAACTGGCATAATGTAGATATTTGCCGTTATCAGTCTTCTTCTTGTAAATATTTCTTGTAATTGATCCATCCTCTTTTCTGGTTAGTTTTACATCTAAGAAACTCAAAGAATTATTAGATTCTTTCTATTTATTAGGTTGTGCGATAAGTAATGGGACTCGAACAAAAATTTTATCCTTCAAAACTAATATGAATTTGAACAAATTTATTTATTTATATTATAATATTTATTTATTAGATATTTCTAGAATTGAAAAGCATCAATATTTTTGAGTATTTTGATTAAAAAGGTTTTAGGCAGATTGCCAGATATGCGTATTGGTTGCGAACTGGCCCATCAGTGGACTTTCAAAATGCACAAATTATTTTTTGACGATTCGATTAATCGTTCTAGAGTACTCTATTGCCATTTAGTCTTGGATGAAAATATCCGAGATTCTGTAGACTCATACCTCTATATGATAACTCGAAACCCCATTTCGGAAAAGAGATTAAAACTTTTCTTCAGGAGAAGAACTCATCTTGCGTCGTCTGATAATCCCCATTTAAAATCTCTAGAACCTTTTCTCAAGATCAAAAATTACAAGTCAAAAGAGGTTCCGACTATAAAAAACTTGTAAATATTACGGTTCTTTTGTTACTTTAAATTCAGGTCCAATCTCAAAAGTAGTCCCAAAGAGGGATTATCCTAAAACTAGACCCAATCTAGAAATTTTATCTTAGTCCCAAAATTAAACCCATCGAATTCTGAAAATTTCAGCTTTTTTGAAATATTTATCTTATTATTCTCAACTGAAAGCATAGTTTATAAAGATAGTATGTTTATGAATTTTAAAATAATGTATTCATTATTTCTATGAATAATTAATTATAATCAGAAATATTTCTAAAAATCTCATTTTTTTCAATAATGGACATGAATGGTTCTATGTAATAAAAAGAGTTGAGATTTTTCGGATGGGGTTAATTTTGGGGCTGAGATAAAATTTCTAGATTCGGGCTAGTTTTAGGATTATTCCCACTTTGGCATCTACTTTTGGGATTTTTCGAATAGATTTGGGGCTACTTTTGAGAATAACCCTTAAATTTATAAAGAGATTAAATAAAACCAAGAAAGGCTTTATTATCTCTCACTCACTTATTTCAGCATCTAACCCCATTAAGGTATAATGGGGAGCAAGCGTCAAAAACTCCCCAAGTATTTCTTTCCTCCACCCTTGTATTCTTTTCTCGTACAGGATATGAATAATATACATTATATATGTATTTGATTATTGATTGACAGACTGGTTTTTAGAAATGTAATAAAAGAAGGGATACCTGTTCACTCTCAATTGCTTACTTACACTTGTTGTAGGCTTATTTTTTCAAACTTTCTCTCTCTTCAAACTGTACTTGGTGAATCTTTTGCTATTCCATATTTACCCTTAACATGTCTTTCATGTTAATTCAGTTGAATTGGCAATATATGCCCAATGTGTTTGTGTGTGTAAACAATTTACTTCCCTTTTTCAGTTATACCATTACAATTTAGCTCTCATTTCCGCTATTGTTTCAATCTTGTTTCTCATCTTTTTCTCCATTTATCGATCCGCTATAAATGCATCTTTTTAACGTACCTATATTCAACACTCATGTTGTAAATAGCATCAATTAACGACATCATACATCTTTTATTCAGCTACTACTTTGGCTTCAAATTTTGTTCTGGTATGCCAAGAATTTTCAATGAATTTTACTTTAAGAGTTGACCCTCTCTCAACGCATCGTCGACTTGTAAAATTGTGCAAAAAATTGTGTATTTTAGGAAAATGGGAAATTCTCAACTCAAGCTTTTATTTCACTTTTTTCAAAATTTTCTATCAATCTTAAAAAACCCATAAAAATATTTCAAGTTATAATACAAGGAAAATAGGCTTTATTGTATTCTGGTCTGCATTTTTTAAAAAGATCATCGGTCCTGTCTCCCTCAAGCAATGAATAAAAAATTTTACCTATCTACAAATCAAAAAAAATCAATCCCTTCGTCATGAAATCCATAATTTTCAAGATTTTCTAAAATCTAGAACAACTGAAATTTGAAAACAATAAATTGGAAAAAATCAGACTACTTTTCAGATTTTGAGATGGCGCCAAAAATTTTTGGACGCTGATAGGGCAGTCAAGAGAGATTTTTCAAAATAAGAATATTTGCTAAAAATTTCATCAGTTGTCTTTCTTCAAGTTCTCAGGATTTTCTGCAAACTGGATTAAATTGGTAACATTTTGGTGAACCTGAAGAATAACGTTTGATTTCTCTTATAACATAAAAAATCGTTCCAACTCGAATTTAAATGTCTCCCAATTTTTATTCTTCATTTCTAAAAACCCCTGATGAAAAAGGTCAGAAATTTTTAAAAATCATGATAAATTGCATTGATGCCTGTTCGTCTCGTTCCTTCTCTCCTCTACTAAGGGTAATGTTTACTCCTATCTTCTTTTCATTACGACATATCTTTTGTCTCATCTTGACTGGATAAATTTGGAATACTTTAGTATGAACCTTAATATTGATCATTTTGCCTATCAAAAATATGCATTTAAAAATTAAAATCTAGCTTGTCTAGTTTATGCTCTCTGTTTATGCTTTATTCTTTTTACTGTCTCTGTTAATCATCCCCATATCAAAAGAGGTACAGAATCAGTACATTCTACCCAATTATAGTAATAGAGAATGTATTTTCTTCATGTCATGAAAAAACAGAATCTCATTCATCACATGTTTTTTAGACTAACTGTATAGCCTCAAAAACGCATAT
The DNA here is from genome assembly GCA_012064415.1 of Gyrodactylus bullatarudis. Lineage (NCBI taxonomy): Eukaryota > Metazoa > Platyhelminthes > Monogenea > Gyrodactylidea > Gyrodactylidae > Gyrodactylus > Gyrodactylus bullatarudis. The sequence goes on from SSNU01000104.1 coordinate 304,766, forward strand.
TCTGCATATTTTAATCACAAGGTATACTTTTTCTCATTCAACGAAAACTGTAATCAGATTTATTAAAACTTAAGTCAATATTAGAATTCTCAGCCATGGTCATCCAGACGTTTCGACGGTGGTTGTCTTGTCACACGCCTTCTTCAGTGGTACGACAAGTTTGTCAAAAAACAAATTACTATTTATATACTTTCATGATCTCATACCTATCAGTTTTGTCCAATCAGATGAGAGAATAGAATAATACATGAGGCTGACCTATGATAATAAAGTATAGATAATCAGAACAGAAAAGAGTTATGATTTTTCATCAGATTTAATTTAACTTCCTTCTTTTGCCAAAAAGCTGAATCCAACACTGCTCAATGTTCAGCTTTTTGGCAAGTTTTAATAAATTTTATTATAAAACTAATTTTAGATCATTTTTCACTGATTTGTAATCAGATTACTTCTTGGCATAAGGGTTAAAAAGTTATAACTGCATTTATTTGCATATGTCAAATATAAATGCATGTACTAATGTATAACGCATAAAAATTATCAGCTAATAGAATTTAACCTACAAACATGATAGGCCAATCAGAATCAAGTTAAAAAGTGAATGAATAAAATTTATATTTTGCAATGGCGTGGTATTTCATAACTTGATTACAGCATGACTAAAATCCCTATTTCGAAATCGGTTAAAATTCAGGAATATATATAAATAAACAGCAAAGGTTTATCCTATATTCTAACCAATAAATTGATTCTTAAATAATATTATTCTAATTATTAATTAAATGTGCCTACCTGTTATTTACTCATAAGTAGTAAAATATTTAAAAAATGCATATTTTATATGCGCATATGAGTCTATCAAAACTGCATATTTTTTGAGGCTCTATTACTAATAATTTAAATCATAATTTTAAAACTAACTTCTCTTTAGTATCCACAAGTAGTAGTGGCAGTTCCAGTCGGAGATTATTCCTCAATCAAAATCAGTCGAATAACTTTCATAATTCTAATCCAACAAACCCTAACAATCAGGCCATGTTTCAGTCTAGTCATGTGACAAATGCTCGTCATTCAAATTCTGATCATACTACCTGTAATCCTACTACAGGCACCTCGTCAACTTCTTGCCTTGACCAGATTGCCAATGCCCAAACTCCACAGATAGTACCATCCCACACTCAAAACAACAATAGTCATCTCTCTTTGATGATGTCGAATGGCCCGAATGGGACCCCAAACACTGGACAATATTCCCGACAAGGTCTCACAAATCTCACCTTCAACGGTTCTAACACGTCCAGTACCCAGAGAACCATTACAAGCAACCAAACAATGATTACCAACATGACCACTGGCCTAGAGAACTCCATGGGTCTAATCTCCCTCTGTAATAATAACAATAGCAGTTGTAGTCCCACAAACTCTTCAGACGCCCTCGGTAAGTTTGATTTTTTATTTTATTTTTTAATTCTACCTTCTTTCGGAAACAACTTGTCTCATCTTCAGAATCTTTCAGTTCGTAATTATTCCTAGGCTATCATGTTGTTAGAGAAAACCTTGACAGGCCCCATGGTCATTTAGTAATCGAATTATGATTTACTCTAGATATTCGGCCAATGAGTTACAAGTCGCCGCCGCCACAACCACCCCCTCGGCTTACTCCTGCTGCAAATCAAGTTTGAAATTCGGTTGTTCAGGAACTACCATCAGTCTCTCATACCCTACTGAAATTATCTGGCACCAAAATATCCTCGTATTAATGTGAATTTATGTAAATAATTTTAAAATAACATTTCTATTTTTGTGCCATCCCCCCAAGCCCACTGAAAAGTAAACCTTGAAACTTGAAAAAAGTTTATCTTTCAGACTTTTGTTTCCAACCCTAAAGCAACCTACCCCCACACTTCCCTTGGTATTTTTTCTCCTTTTACCCAGAGAATTATTTGAAAATATTGACTTGATTATTCCTATCGCCAATGAGAAATATTTATTCTGCAACAATTGATGACATTTTTAACTTTTAACGCAGGAATATGTAACTATAATTTCTTTTGACAATCTCTTTTCCTAGCCCCACCCCCACCATCTATCTATTCAGTTCCATTTTGTTACTTTTAATATCATGCCAGCATTCGTTCGTCTTCTGATGAACTTACTTTGACAATGTACAATAGATTTCTTTCACCAGCATTTCTTGGACATCTTTTGAGAAGAATAATAAAAGTATAATATAATATGATTGATACTTAGACTTTTTACTCAATGATACCCCGTTGTTGGGCTAGTTAGCTGACCCTTTCGATGTTATAACTTGGTCTGTGAATGAATAATACATACGAACGATGAAAAATTTAATTCAGGAATCAAAAAGTGTTTGAATCAAGTCTTTATTAATAAGAATATGAAAGAAACTTTTCGAGATGAGTTCTAGGGTGTTAATTTTGAGATAGAACATTAAATTTTGACATCCTTGTTTAATTTTTAGTTCTCTATTGAATGGTTTTCAAATCATAACTGTATGTATAACATGTACTGTAATAATATTTCATCTAAAAATAAATTTCTTACAGGTATTGTTGAAAACTGGAAAATAATTTTTCCTATTTACTTGAAAGTAGTTATACGAAGAGAATATCTATCTTTGGATAGAAAAATGTGTGTAGAATATTCACACATTGATTTTTTTCTTTCTGTCGATTTTGCAAAATTTTCTCTACAATAAAATTTCTATATATTTCCATTCGAATCATGAGCAGTATTCTTTAGAAGAATTTTTCCGTTTCTTCAAAATTCTTTATTCAAACTTTTATGTACAAAAAAACTTTTAAATGGCAAAAGCACAGAAATCATTCATATATAAAATAGGGAGGGGTAAAAAAAAATTAGAAAATTTGAGTATATTCAGATGCTGGTTTATTTGTTGTTAGGCAGTTAGATTGTAGTTAAACTTGGCTGCATAACTGTTCCTGTGATACTTTCTTCTGCTTGGCCACAGGTAAAATTAACATAGAAGAAAAATCTTTTTCATTGCTACCGATATTATTGAAATTGCTCTGGGGTTGAGTCTCGTGACGATAGGCATTCAGAGGACTTTGGCGAAAACTTGAAAAAGGTTCAATAGGATAATTCAAGGACTCATCCAGGAAATCATGCTGATCTGAATTGATATTCATTCGTTTGCCTGGCTTTGGTAAAAACAAGGAATGCTTCTTACTTCCTGGACTCTCATTGACATGTGGATTTGTGTTGATCTGCAGTTTGGTGACGAAATGATCTTCGTGCTGATAGTTTTCATTTTCTGAACTGTTCATGTTCCTTGGATTCTGCAATGAACCCAACGAAGCATATGGATTATTTATATTGTTCTGGTCTGTTGAACTATCGACCAAGGCATTGTTGAACCTTCCAACTCTTGAACTATCATAAGAACTAACTGTTTCGTTCATTGGACTTGGCCGAATTCGTTTTGTCTGTCTACTGGAAGAATTGATTGATGTATCAATGATAGGATTAACTCGTAAACTATTAGCGAGCATAGACCCCGGTTCATGTAACTCAGTTGGCTTAACTAGAACATAAGAGTTTAGATTTGTTGTTCTACTCGCAAAGATTCTTTCATTTTCAATGATATTGTTGAAACCATCTGGACTATTAATGTTATTCTCTTCATACAGGTCATACTCTGATGGTTTTTCGTAGTTCTTTGTTTGATGATACTTCTCATGCTGTACATTCGAGGGGAGTGTTGATAACGGTGTGCATGTGGTTGTATCATTTTGTGGTTGTTGAGCATGTATCAAACGAAATCGCCATGATGTCTTGAGAGCTAGACAGAACCAAAGAATCAACAGCAGTACAATGAAGACCATTGAGCTGATTAAATGGAGAAGGGCATACATTGAATTATTTCTCTTATAAAATGACAAGTAGGGATGAAATAGAATGCCTCGAGCCAGTATGAAAAAGAATAATGACACGAACCCGAATATGAGGGGAAACAGACATGATCGTATAGGCGGCAAAAGAGAATCCTTGATGAGATCATCAGAGTTATTTAGATATAGCTTATTGCTTATGATAGTGCCGGCAACACTCTTCAAATCGGAAAGATATTGCTCGCGTAATCTTCGCTGACGTCGTTGGCCCAAATCTGGCTGCCAATACTTTGTAGTCACAGAAATGAGACAAGGGCCATCAGTAAGATCACTCAAGTCTTCGTTTCCTTGTAGTTTGTACGGGTTCTGATCAAGGGTTTGATTTGATTGTCCAACTTCAGAAAACTTTGTCTTTCCAATCTGACTAAATGTACATAAATTCAAGTAATTCACATGAGCCTTCTCAAAGAGCCCCTCGCCGTAATCATAGATCGATATGAGACAAATGATCAGGGCAAAATTACCGATTAGTTCTGTGAATAGGCAAACAATCGGTGTGAAAACAATATCGTCGACAGAGAATTTATCGATCCTCATCCTACCAGGAATTATTATGCCTACTTGGTTAACTTTGTACAGTATTGAAATGGTTGATATTGACGTGGTCACAAAAAAGCCAAACAGCAAAAGGTAGAAAGAAATTATTGCTGTAAAGGCTCGGCTTGTGAACCAAAAGGGGACTGAATACTTGAGAATGAAGATACTCAAGGAAATGCACAAATTAAAAAACTCCAATGAAACATCAGCAACGCGAACTTCGTAACGTTGATTCCTCAAGGCTGAGGATAGATGAGTTATCTCAACATAGTCAACCACTGAGATCTGGGCCTCCTCCAGTAGTTGTCGGATATCCTCAGATGTATGCATACGCTGGTAAATGCCAAACAGAACATCTAGATCAGAGTGCCAAATTGACTCTGGAAGTTAAAAGAGAAGTTGATTAAATATTAAAAAAAAAGAATCATTTTATGAATAAACAAACAAAAAGCAAAGTTAGCCTACTTAAAGAAATTATTGAACCAACCGTCTATTTATTGAATGAGACATCTTTCTTTCAGACAAATCGATTAGAGTATAGATTGGTTATTAAATTAATACTCAAGGTTGATAATATGGATTCAAACCAAGAGGGTTTCATCATGTAACTATTTATTAATGTCCTCCTAGAAGAAAATCTGTTTGTTCATTTCTCGAAAAAATCAGAAATTTAAATGAAAGTATGGCTCTTTCATTCAGTTTGATGAAAGGTTCAATGGTCAATGAATGAACATTTTTCACACTTGTTGAGGCTTCCTAAACTTTTGTTTATTGGATGGGTCATCCTTTTTTTATGTCGCAACATTATTCACTAACTATATAAATTCACTCTGAAAGCATAAACAAAAAGAGTTCAAACCATGAAAAACAAAGAGAACATTAAAAGTAAATGATAATGATTTGTATTTGGTAAGAAGAAATGAGGAATAATGTAAGGGGTGTCGGAATCTCTAGTCAATCTGGGTACTCTCCTCTTCTTCGACTTCTGCATAATAATAACAATAATGGATCGATAATTTATGGGCGTAATTTGATGAATTAAATTACTGTGAATTCAATTTAATCTATAGAATATGAAAGCCAAATATTGATTCTCTTATCAGATTTTTGTTTAAAAAATCTAATTCAACTTGATAAATATATTATGGTTGCAAGATGAACAGATTTTGAATAGCCCCTTGATTTACTAGCAATTCAGTTAGACTATGGTTGACTTCAGGGTTACGACAAAGTCCCTTGAAGGCTTGCTGTAATTTCCAATAGTTTAAATTTATGATGATTCTCTGTGGATCTATTCTATTCCATAAATAACTTGAATTATTTATAGTAACTTATGCTCATCAGTAGTTCAAATCGATAGATAGTTGTGATAGTAAATTTCTAGCATTCGAAAAGATTATCAAACAACTCTTGTTAATACACCGTTATACATGTTTCTGATGGGCACGAATAAGAATAATTATTATTGTATTTAAAATTGTATAGAATTACTCTGTGTCTATGTCAACGAATCTTTATGGTTCTCTATTAATCAGACAGAGATTGAGGAGACGAAACAGTGTGAAGAGCTATTCACAACTCTCATCTTGGATGTTGAGAAAGACATTCATCATCTCAATGCAAAGTTTCAATTCCTTTTTACATGAACTATTCGTATGAATAATATTCATTGAATATCCTGAAGTAGAAGTTTTAGAGAGAGCCAAACTCAATCAAAATTTGTTTTTCAGAGTGAAGGAGATAGATACAAAAGGGAGGGGGAGGTTAGCTTCAAAATGGAACATGAAATCCAATTTTTTTCATTCAAACGTACAATCTTGAATGAAGCTCTTTATGCTGAATGAGAGAAAAGGATGGTTGAATTTTCTCATTTTCAAGTCTCGGAAAAATCAAAATGAGATCGAAGACACTTGAAGTGAAAAACTGTGAATGAAGCCAATTGTATTACAACTGTATTCGTAATCAGAAATATTAACCCTTAAAGTTCCACTGAATGGCCATAACTTGCAGATAAATAGCAATCAGTGAACCCAAATATTATAGCCAATAGAAATTGATGAACTTAACCCTTATAGTCCCAGGGAATTTGTTTTTATTGATTTGCATTCATCCTATGGTAATTATTTTTAGTTCAAGAGTTAACTACCAAAAATTTTTGGCCCAAAAATAAGTTGTATATTTAGCAGATAGAGCTTAGACAATTTTGCATATTTGAATTTTGCGGGCATGTTTATTCTAGTTATCTCATTTTCAATCTATGCTCCTGGAAAAACATATTATAATCAAAAATTATTATTTTTAAATTCAACTGTTTTCCATGATATTAATAGGTTTCCTATCGAATGGGTGGTGAAAAAAGTATTTTCTGAGCCTTAGATGAATTACAATGTGTTGCTTAAATGATATGTAAAAGAAATTTCCCATAAAATTTGCGCTGTATAGATATATCTAAAATCCTGCTTCTCTGATTCCTTATATTCTCTGATTCAGAAGATAGAACAAAACTTGTTGAGAAGATTTACAATAACGCGTACCTTCCTGCCAATATTTTTGAATTTCATACAAGTCCAATAGCATATTTTATATAAGAAGTGGTGCTGTAAAAGCCCACGATACTAATCAAAAATAATAGAACTAAGAGCATAGGCAAACTGTAAATAAATGGCATATTACAACTTGTAATTTATTAGGGAGAAAGGTATCATAAATTATCTTATTCACCTCAGATGAATGATAACCTGAGAGGACAAAAGATCCAGTATCCAGACAGAGATAAGTCAAGCTTTATTGTAAACAATTTTCATTTTTCTTCTGAAGGTGTCGGTTTACAATCAGATAATGAACAAACAAGTAAAAGCCTAATTTTGACTGTTACCTTACTGGCCAAAGTGAAAACAGACAACTGAGATAGTGAAATATAACACGAAATGATGGTTTTTATCATATTATTATTATGATAGTAATAATATCATTATTATCTTGGAGATGTACTTAACGGGTAAAGAGCTACTCTCCTGTGTATTTATGATAATTTTATGAGGTGAGTAAACATTTGACATGGAGTTAACAAGTTAAGAAAATAGGTGTTAATAAAGTAGTTAAGAAGAGAAAACTAATAAAATCCATTCGAAAAATGCAAAGAAATCTTTTATCATATACTCGAGTTAGTTGAAGCTACAAAGGAGGATACATGACTCTTTTACAATGATTTCCTAACCTATCTGATTCCGGATATTGATTTTTATTCTTTTGTGAGATTCCCGTCTAAACATTGTATCAGAATTGGTCTCCTAATCATTTAACAGCCCTCTTTAGATCATAGATAAAATGTTTTCATTTCAAAAAAAATGTAAACATCAAAGATTTCTATCTAACATTGATGATATTCAAGATAAAAAATACCTTTGAGAAAGAGGGATGTTTCTTATAACCTAGAACCAAAAGATGTCAAGGTATTAACATCTGTAGTTCTTGCAAAAATCACTGTTTCTTATCTGTTTTGATTATAAAATATCCTACTAATAAATCATAATTACAAAATTAGAGAGAGGCTTTATCATACATCTATCGATATGGGTTAAATTTATAGATAACATCAGAGAAATATAAATTCAAATGGCCAATATAGGGGCGATTCTGTAAACATTCGACAAACTCTCTTCTTCATAGATCTTGTTTGCTTAAATCAGACGTATCCAGACTTTATTTATACAGTCAGTTAAATCTGAAATAATAAGCAAGCAATGTCATTCATTTAGGGAAAATAATTCCTCTAGTATCCAATGAAAAACAGTTATCAAAACATTCACGTCTACATGGATAAAGACTTGCAATAAAAACAGACTGTACTTTTTTCTAGCTAGCTGACATGTAGAATAGAATTGGAATGGCAGTTACTAGATTTTTTAATTTTTTTATGAAAACCTAAACAAGAACAAAACCCAGAGCAGTTTTGGTGTTTTCATCAGATCGAATTATGAAGATTTGAAAAAGCGATCAGATTTCGAGAAATATTCCAATTTATAAATAAGCACCATATGGAAATTACAGTGTTTTTAGACACTTTGCTAGGAGGTTAATTCCAAATTATACTTTATAGAATATTAGGTCTTATTTTTGCTATAAAATTTTCAATTATAGCTCGCATTACAATTCTAAAAAATGATCTGCAAACTTTTCTTCACAGCTCGTCCCCTCAAATTTTTTAGCTACCTCTTTTGGTTTAGAAGCTATGCTCGATAGTATTTAAACTTTTTTATCAAAAGTGAAAAGTTCAATCTCTTTTTGAACCTGTTAGGCATAGCGCAGGAAATTTTCCTTACATTAAAATATGTGAAAATGCCTGAAATTTATGGATCTGCTGTGAAAATTACAGGGAACATCTCAAAAATAATGAAGCAGTGATGATGCTAAAAATAAAATAAATATTATATCAAATTTGAGAGAAACTTCAATAGAAAATGTATGTTATTACATATTGACAACTACTAGCCTAATGTTTTTATACCCTTGGAAAAGTTAATTCTAAAGTAAAATCAATTCTGAAATAGTCCAAAGTGAGAGAGAAAGATAGTAATCATGAATCATTAGGTGATGTTATGCATTGGGAGTAGTAGACAGCTGCAACATGAGTCTTCCTTTTATTGTTATTAAGTTTATTATGAGAATAATGAAATTTGGTCTATGAGGAAATCCTCTCTTCCATTTTATACCATCAATTATTATATGTAATACAGGATGAAAATTAGAGATGAAAGAACAAAACAGGAGGGGAAAACCTTTGGAAATTCAGAGACATCATGGTAACACAACAAAAAAGAATAAAGGGAGATGAATAATATAGGGAAGAAAGGCTTCTAGCAATGAATATAGATTCCCATCATCAGAGACTATTATGTCTCGTAATAATGAAGTATATTTCTTCCAATTTTTGTTATATTCCTAATTTAATTGCTGTTGGCAGGGACGAGAGAAGAAGCAAATGCCTCTAGAAATCGGAACAGCATGCGGTTTTGACACAAAAGTGGAAAAAATGATTTTGATTATACAATGCCTGGGTGTGACAAATGTTTGATTAATCGCTCCTGAAAATTAACTGTAGAAAATAAATTTTCTTTTGTCTTTTATAGGGTATGTAGATGCGTGAATTTTTTTTTGGTGATTCCAAATCTGTGGGCAGTATTTTCATATAGCAATAGATTTATTTCAGAATCGTTGTCACTATTTTAAACAGCTCTCCCAAGTCCAAGTAAATAAAAATAACGTTCCATTAACGTTTAAGGTTTTTACAAAGATTAAATCTCAGAACAGATACGGAATCAGACACCAGAATCAGTTTACTTTTTCCATTTTTTACGACACTCTGAGTTTTCTATCAAGCCCGATGACTTTTAATCTTAATTATTTCAATTAAATTCTGTTAAATTGTGTTCAATTTTTATTGCATTCGCTTCGTGTGAAGTTTGGAATTTATGAATTTTACAAAATTTTTCATCTGGAATTTTAATATTTTAAAGGTTTTCATAATTCCAGATCATATAGATTTCTTCTACCACTAGAAAAAAATTCTAAAAAAGAGCTATACTTTCAAGAGAAATATTTTTCAAATTACGATTTACAGCCAAGATCTGAATTATACAAGAAAGCCGAAAATCGCAATTAACCCTTTCAGGTCCATGGCCCATATGTTGTTTATCAATCATGTCAAAAAAGCTGGACCAAAGGTATAATTACATTATAATTGACTAAATTCACATTATTTATCAAAAAGATCTTTAAACAGCATGTTCCATTGCTTGAAAGTAGATAGGGAAAATGTATTGAAAAGTGGGGGAAAATTTTTTTTATGAATAGGTCTTTAGATGATCCAAGGTTTTATCGTCCATCTATAATTCATTCTGATTTTGAATGTGTATTCATACTCAATGTCTGAATTCATTAAAATAGACTTCGAACCGAGAGGAAGGTAAAAAAGGTAGTCAACATGACACATTTCTTTGATACATACGTGTTAGATGAGAGACATCTTGGTTGATGAAAAGCAGTGTTATTTTTCATCGAATAGAGAACACATTGTAATGCCAACCTGCGTTAAACTCATATTACACAGTAAAATACAATCAAAATTGTAAATATATGAGATCACAAGTAAATTAGAAATAAAAACAATCATTCTAACCAATCAATAAACAAAATGATTGACCCATATTCTTGATTGTCTAACTGAGATCATACTGTATAATCCATTTAAAATGTTTATAATAGGAGAACTGGAAAAGTTCCAATCACCAAAATACAGAAGCAATTACCAGATTGAGAATAGAAAGGAGTCAGGGCATCAAAATGAGCCAATGGAAGTTCCCAAAAAGAGCAATGTAATAATATTTATATGCTCACCCTGGTAGAGTCAGAACAGAGCTGCCGAAATTTAACGTGTGTATCACATATAAAAATATAAGACGTTCAGGTTGGAAGTTTAATTTGTGTAGAAAAAAATCTACATGAAAATCCAAATTTCAGTGAATCAATTAGTAATCCGTTGGAAATCTTCCCTTGAATGTATTTTCATGCAAGAATTATCTCTATGGAACTAAATTTCGGCATGCATTCGTTAAAGGAAACGAGTTTTTTGGCGCTGATGAATTTCCATCCTCATTATTAAGAGTGAAATAAGATAGATTTAAATTAGTTATGATCCCATTATGGATAGATACAGTCGACCTTATCTTTGGAGAGAATCAAGATCTAAAGAAAATCAACAACAATTGAAAGATAGAAATTTGACAATTCATTAATATAAGAGTATTTCCTTGGACGTAAGAAGGTAATTTTAAACTAAAACAAGCCAAAACATACAAGAAGAAATATATATTGTTATATTTTTATCATATATATAAGAGTAGGTAAGTAAGTAAGATGACTTAATCATCATCAGAAATCCATAAAAATCCTGATTACTCAACATTTGTGTTTTGCAATAAAACTCCATCACGAATCCGAGAGAGGAATGGATATGAAACTAGAGAAAAAAGGGTGTTTGAAAGAGAAAGAGAGTAGTAGTCCTGCTGCTCGTACCTATGCACATGTATGCACACAGGGTTGTTACCTGCCTTTCTGTATCACTAGGCTGTAAAATAATGAATGCATTGCATGTGATTGTATCTGAGTTTGTGTGTGTAGTCCAGTAAAGACTGAGAAGACTTGAGCAATGAGTAATAATAGTAATGAAGGTGTTTCTTATTCAGAACACAATGAGCAGTTCCTCGGCTTATCCTTAACCGTAGACAATCATCAGAAATACTCTTACATTGAGAGTTGCTTTTACATCGGTCGAATTCGAGTGTATTCGTCACTCTGAAAAACTCAAGATTTGAGTGGAAGTAGATTGACTTTTCGTTTTGTAATTTTAATGAAATGAGCATGACTGTACACTGTACACTAAAAACCAGTTATCTGATTCCCAGTGTGGGGAGAAAATTTGTTTAAAACCTGTGTAATATCAATAGGGCACTGCTACTTTCAAGATTAATAATTCTTCCATTTCACTCTTATATCGTAGACCATTCAATCTCGGCCACCGTCTCCAGTTTTAAGATGGGCCTCATAAAGAATATCGAAAACGTCTTCTTGAGCAGCATATCTGATTACCTTGTTTGAATCGAGACTTCTTGGTTCAATAAGAAACCTCTTTCCCTCTTCTTCTAAATAGTCGTATTTTTTAAGAAGCTTAAAATCCTGTGGAACTTTGGAGCATGAGTTTCTTTTGAGAAGCAATATCCGGTCGATCATGGTGTCTATTTCTAATTTTGAAAATAGAGATAATAATTTGGTAGATTTTATTTCTTCTAGATATTCGTCGAATTTTAATCGCCAGGCTTTGACGTCCATTTTTAAGCCGATTATGTTTTAAATGAAGTAAATTCATTGAAAAAGTGACAATACCCTTAAGAAAGCCAATGGGAATTAAAATATAAAAGGTGTATACAATTTGTATTTGTAGTATAAATAGAATTTCGTATTGAGGGCTTGAACTTAATGAAAATTTTCCTTCGAAAATCAATCCCTCAATCATACACTTCCTTCAATTCACTGACCTTCTCAGTATGTTTGGGTAATGAGGGCTTATTAGCTAGATTCACTAAAGTCACACTGATTACCAACATACACTAGTGAATTACCGACACTCACTGATTTCCCAGACTCAAGGTAACATATACACCCCATTTGTATCAAAACTCCCATTAACAAAAAGGAATTTTTCATTCTAGGGTTAAATAGAATGAAAATTCGGGTAACTCTTACGATTCATGGAGGGGCTCACTCTGATAGAGCAGTAACTTTTTTAACTTGGTTCAGGTTCTAATCCAGTTCCTTGAGAGGTTACTAATAACGTATAGAATAGATATGGGGAAAAACAGATTTTCATAGATTTTCATTTTGTCAATATTTTTTCCTGCTATGTTTTTGTACTAATTATTCAATCATTTATGAAATAAAAGTATGATCAAAAAACCATTAACCAGAAAATCTCAAGAATAAAAAAGTTCATTTGGTCAGATAGTTATTTGCTGTTGAATGCACAAAACTGAGACCGAAATAAATTCACGTTTTTTTCCTTTCTCTTCTATACACTTGAGTAAGAAATGAAGTCTCTCGCTAGATTAGCCATGACAAGCCTATAAGAAACCTTTGTTTTAATGTAATAAGATGAATAACTATCGCATAAGACAGACAAGCTTCCGACCAATTTTTATCTCTTGAAGAACTGGGTCTATAGTAAACTTGTTTTCAAAGTTAAACCATCCTAATTTTCATAAAGAAAGGTGATGTCAGGTTTGTTAAAAGAATAGCCCTTTATTTCGTGGCATACTCTTCAGCTTTCACATGCCAGATTTATATACAAAATTACAAGAAATGATGATAATTGATCTGATTGGCCCTTCTTTTTGTTCACCTCCTTAGAGGTGAGTGCGTGTGTGCTTCTTTTGGTACTTCTCTGTAGTTTTCTTGGTGTTGGTATCATGCGAGTACATTTGGTGGTGGGAGAGTTACCATGTGCGTGTGTATACTGGTTCTTTGTACATTTGTATAGGGTCTTTCAATGGAATAGACCATGCTAAACAGGATTTTGAAAAATAATGGTCTGAGTTCTATTAGTATTAATTTTGAGAGAAATATCTGGTTATCTTTTTCTGATCTTGGTTTCCTTCCGCCATATTCCTTTTTCTTGGTCTGGATCTGGTTGAAGGTTGGGAATTAGCTAATTTCTCTCTGGTCTCTTCATTCGTTTCGTTTGGCTTTTCTTTTTAATCAACACAATAACATCCTAATTTTATTTTATAATAAATAAACTTTTGATTTGAATCTTTTTTTTCTATTTTCCTAGAGAAGAAAAAAACTCAATCTTCTACATTTCATTAATTATTTTGATCTGACCTGAGCCTTACTAGAAATCTGTTTTCAGGATCCAAAAAATATTTAGGAAAGAAAAATTCATATAATAATTTTTCCTCTTTAAAATAAGCTTATTTTCTTCGAACATTGTTCTTTCATTAATATTTCTGATCAGGATCAACACTTCAGATCATAAATTTGTCCCCTGTCGTTTACAAGCAACCAGTATTTTTTGATCATATATTTGATCGTGTATTTCGGACTCCTCCCGAATCAAATTTTCATTCAGTTTTGGAAGCCTTTTCTTTTGATTTTTCACTTCTGGCTATCTAAAAGAGCCTTCTGTAGTTTGATTAGCTGAGATTTTGTCAATAGTTGAATATTTAAAATATAAAATCAGTACTAACAAATATGAATGTTTGATAGGCTGTAATCCTACATCACCAGATGGTGTTTGTAAGTGGGATTTTCAAAAGTAAGTTGATTATATTTTCTAGAATAAAGCAAAGTTCATTCCAAATTATATAAGTTCTTCTGAAAAGTTACTTTTAGATTCTTTAAAACAGAATTATTGACTTTAAGCCCCGCTGGGGGCTTGAAGGATCAAAACAGAGAATGCCACATTTTAAAAATTTTTCTAGATCTTTGCACTTTTTAACCGCCCTAAATATCACTAATACAAATTGAAATTTACTCCAGTTACATTAAACCTTGTACTTTTGCTTATTTTTGAGTATGTAGGAAAGATTCTTGAGTAAGCAGAAAAGAATCTTACCAATCTATGGATCTTGATGTCATGACAACCCATATATTTTTTCCTACAACACAACTACGTGAAATATAATAAGATGGAAACCCTTCTTTTGTTCGTAGTCTATTTGATCTCTTCTCTCCGATATATGTAAGCAGGTAGGATAAATTTCTAATCTACCATACACAATATGTACATTCTGTGTGTGTAGATAAAAATTGATAGAATTGAGCATTTACTGGATGACTCATGTCTATTATGATCCTCTCTGGAATTAGTTTTGGGTGTTTCTTACTTTCTCCCTTCACCTTAAGTAGTTGTAGGCAAGTAAAAAAAGTTATGTATTTGTTCACTGTATGAGAAGAGCTGCTGGCAATTCAGTGGATTGTTATATACTATAGAAATTGATTATAAATATTGCTATTCCTTCTTAATTTAAACTGCAATGCTTTCATATATATATATTACGTATTCTATTGAATTTATATGATCAACACATTGAACAAATGCGCCATGGATTATAATAATTATTTTTTTAATAATAATAACTTATAATAAGAAGGGAAGCATTTTTCATGTCAAAGTTACGTTTTGTTCGCATCAAAATTAAGGTCATCTCATCCGTTTAACAAGGTAACGAGGTAGAATTAGTCCAAACACTCTGAACATGAGGTATGAATTTAAATTGAACTTTTTATGTTTGGAATTAATGAAACATAAATTCAATTTCATCTTGAAAATAATTATTATTTGAGGAGGAAATAAACTCGCTAGGTATATTGTATTTATTTTTAGTACTTTGATCAAGAGTTCGTTCTCAACCAGATACAATGTACAATTTTGATTAGATATCGCTTGAAAGTAAAAAAAATAATCCTGATAAAAATCACAGCAATAATGAACAAATATTCCCCCAGAAAAATAATCATTTTCATATATGATTTTTCACGTGTCTGAGTCATTAAAATCATACAGTGAAAATGAGGTGGAAGTGGGGTAGTAAACTCCTTACTCAAAAATGTCTCACTCCAGGCAATTATTACTCATATTCTAGCGTATATTTTAACTTAAATTTTAATTAACCCAAGAAAAAAATTATTTCCCGAATACTCTTGCTTTCTGATTCCTTCATAATCATGAGTAATACCTTGTTGGCTAGAATACAAGAGAACAAGAGTTACACCCAAGATTCGCTTCGGAGAGACGTTCAAACTTTTGACAGTCCAATCTAATCCATACTAAACTCCCGAGTGACTCATGTAAATATAAACCCTACAGGTTTCCCAAGGAAATTAAGAAGAACTTGGAATTTTTACCATATTCAGTAATTTGTAGAAATAATTAATTAATTAATTAGTAATTACTCACCTGGTGATATAACCTCATTACGAATCATTTCAGCATGCAGAATTGGAATCGGAAATATGAGAATTAAGGAAATGACCAGCTGTATCGTGATAGAGACCGGCTTCAGGTTACTCCGGAGCCAGAAACACTGTTTCTTCCTCTTGTAGTCTTTATCTGTGAGTGGTTTCTTTTGAGAGTCGGCTTTTGTCTTTTTCTCAGTTGTCCCATGGTCCATATTAAGCTCATCATTGGACTGGGTGAAGATTGTCCTCTGACTTTGAATAGTGTGGATCATTTGTTTGCCTAGAGAAAAGCCATCATTAACTGGATGGCCATTCTTTGAGAATAAGGTCCACAAGAGAACTGGTAATAGACTTCCACTTATTATCAAAGAGGCAGCCTGTATTGAGAGGGGCATTTGTAGATTCCAGTCGAGACCTTTTGAGGGATCTGTTGAATAGGTTTTAAACGATAAGTATCTCTTAATTCCAGCGTGAATGGCCAATGCATCGATAATGATGAGTAGAACACCAAGCCATAAATGTGATATCTTCTGGAGGATGCACCACTCCGATGAGTTGGGCCTCTCATCCGGATTGTGGAATATCAACGAGGTTTCATAATAAAATCTACGCGACACATAGTAAGCATTGTGATCAACCATCTTGCCTTCTTTCATTATGTGATTTATTCGCTAAATTATGTTTAATTGATCCATAAAATTGGAATATTTGCTAAATTTGAAAGAGGTGAAAGAATGTTGAATATCTTGTGAATTATGTATTAAAAATCTAAATAATTTCAGAGTTAGCCAATCAAATCGAATGAAAATTATTTCCTAAATATGATTGGATGAAAAAAAATTATATCTAAATTTCGTCAAATTACTTCAAAGTAAACACGTATAATAATAGAAATTATGAGCTCTGACCAATTATTTGTTCTGCTCATGGAATTACAATACATTGTAATTTATATCAGAGAATATCCAAAGAATCCTATTTTTCCACCTCACTGAGGTAACCTTATTGACTTTATAAAGATTCGTCAGATTCATTTACATTTATTAGTAATAACTCAGAACTCTACTATAAAGTAACAACGAGACTTTATTTGGATTACTACAATTGTCAGAATAATAACAATCATTCTGATTGGTTAATTTTTAAACCAATCACAATCAAGTCATCGAATTTATCAAGTTAACATTGTCTAGAAGACATCATCCTGAAAGCTTGCTATGAGCTGCTTCTACGGCTCTCACCAGGGTCAAAAAGCTTATGATTTCCTCCAGGAAATTGAGCCTGTACAATTCGACAAGATTGATGAATTTCTACCGCTGAATAATATCAACGATATAATATTCCACGACAATGATATGGAATTTCTATATAGAAACTATAATTTTCTCAAGACCAATGAACGATATCAGTACAATCTCTTTTTCGGATTCAAACCCTCCTCCTGGCAACAACCGAGTAAAACCCTGTTGCTATTAAACTTATTAACTGAATCTAACATGCTGGAAATCTATCGGACAGAACGATTGAATAGAAAGATACGAACAAGCCTTGATGATGTCTATATCTTCTCTAGAATTTTTGTTCGCAACCTGATACGAAGGGAGACTACAAGGATTGTGAAATACTCCTTGGAATATTTGCTGAAATTTTCCACAACTTCGAAGATTGACTTTTCTCCCGTTTTATTCGAAATTTTTCACGCCTTTCTCCTGACCGTAGACAAGGAAGTTTTTGAAATACTCAGAAAGATTTATCTCACCTGGCTTAGTCGGAATAGTCCCGAGAAAATCGATAGAATTCTCGCATTCCTCTCCCGAATCATTGAAGTGAATATCTTTTGTACAGCTGATTTAGCTATCAACTGTTACAACGTGTTAAAATTTCACTTTGGCTATCGGAAACTCTTTTGTCGTATTTGTACACACCTCATATCAGAAGAATCAAGCCAATATCCCTTTGTAACCTCGTTCTATTTGGAGACATTGCCAAAATTCCTCCTTTTGTCACAGGAAAGTAACCTGCCTCTGGAAAAGGATTTAGTATTGCTTTTGAGAAAGACCATCATCGACTATCCTCTGAGTAGCTTTTATAACTTTGATAATGCTGAAATTGCCAAAGCCTCGACAGAGTTCCTGCAATACCCGGAAATTCTCAGGGCTTTTACGGGGAACTCTCTCATATATCATCACAAGTGTGACTTTATTATGGCCGGTGAGTCGCTAACTCTTTGGATAATACAGCTTGAAAAGTTTTTAAAAGCTTATGAAGAAATATACGGAAAAGACAAAGTCAGAAGAGACCTGATTATTTCGGGGAAAATTTTGTTCCTCAATCATCTTGCGTTAAGAGCACATGTTTACCTCTCATCAACATGTGATCATTTAAACAAATTTCTGGCTACTTTTCATCGATTATAAACACAGAATTCTCTACTGTCCATTTTTTATTTTTATATGGGAGAATATAAATTTGATATGATATCTTCTCATTATGATTTATATTTATCAGACCTGCTTGGATCTGGAAGATATTTTCGAAAGATATAGATACGAATGATATATGTTAATCTGAGGTGTCAACATATTCAAGCCTCAATTAGCACCTTCATTTGGCGATATCTCATCTTTAAAATGATAATTATAATTCAGAGGTCATAGGAAAATGTCAGAGAATACGAACGTAAATTATAGCCATGCAGACTTGACTCTTGTGTTTTTATATATGTTACGTTCAAAGTGGAGACTGTACAACTAATTGGTCAATGTAGAAACTCGGTGTACACATTGAACGGTTGATTGTGTACACTTTGAATATAATGATTAAACGTACACTATTCACTTTATGTTCGGTAAATAAGTCTCATCTATTTTAATTGTCTTAAGGTCTTTTAATTTAAGAAAAGTTCGTATATAATGTTCATTTATTTATTATTAAATGAGAAAATTTTATAGGACCTAGAATTGTAAAGAGCTTTATTTCTTCTGCATTTCCCCCTATTTGACAGGCATTCAGTGGCACAATCATACCTCAACATTCCTTGGCCCCATGAAAATGAAGCTTCCTTTGAGACAGTTTGGATAGATAGAGAATCTCTATGAGAAATCCTTTAGGGACTTGTTTGGGATTTTCAAGAGGTTTTCATCTTCATTAAACAGCATTTTGGATGTCCTGACTTTAGTGATAAGTAGGGCGACCAGAAAAAGGCATACTTTATGATGAAAAAAGGCAATTTTTAATTCTGAAAAAGGCAAATTCGTAAAATCGATTGTTTCTCACGAGAAGCATCCCAAGAAGATATCTGCTGAAAGGAGATATCATTAAAAATCCAAAAAGTAGCTTTAACAACATAGTTAAGCAAAAAATTATTCATAAAATCGAATATCTCTCACTAGTAGTGATTTTAAAAAGTTAATCAATTCTTCAAGCCTTTCAAGTGAATAGAATGAGAATGAGATGTTGAGTTGGATAAGCCATTTCTATTGGCTGTTTACCGAGTCCCCCCTAAAATTAGATTCGGAAAATGAAAATTTAACTAAGATCAAGATAAACAATGATAAAAAATTTGTACAATCCTTGAAAAAAAATGAAAAAGCAATCCTTTTTGAAAAAGGCAAAAAAAAGGCAAGCCTCCTCTAAATAGGCAAAAAAGGCAAACTTATTTCTCTTATTAATAGGTTTAGAAAAAAAAGGACTGAATTTTTAATATTTTCAAAGTATTTTAGACTCACTCTCAAAAAAGACAAAAAAGGCATTTTGGTCGCCCTAGTGATAAGATTGTAATATTCCGTATCGTTAATTCTTAATGAATTTTGGGTTGATGACTTAAAACTATATCAAGAGAGAAACTTGCACCTTTTTGACGCATTGTAGAGGTTTCTCAAATTAAGACTCATGTGTTACATGAGCCGAATACGCTGTGGTCGAAACTTTGAAACTTCATCAAAGGGTAAAAAATTTACTTTTTCTTAGTTAAATGCACACAGACCAACTGATATCTGCATGCGATTATTGGAAACTGCTATTTATTCAAAAAAATTGGGCTTAAAACTTGTATACACTGTACGAGAGTACGAAAAAAAAGATATGGCTGTTAATTTGATATCATAAATTTCATTCATTTTCAATATTAATAAATGCACAATGTATTTCTTTTGACTAGAACTGATATGTTTAATGTTGATTGTTTTGAATTTCTGAAAATCTTGTAGGAAAGATCCCTTCAGAAGAACTGGACGATGAAGTATACAAAAATTATCATTCGCTAAGGAGGACACCCATAGATCGAAACAGGATCTCATTGATTCTGGAAGAGATTTTATTTAGACGGGGCTTGAACCTCTCTACAGAATACCATTCCAGAGGTATTGTTGTGACTGAAGGCCTAAACTGGTGCAATTACTCGGTGCATAATCAAAGTAACTGGTGCAATCAACATTTTCAAGGAGTGTCAGGTTATCTGGTGGGAATGTTGCTGTTATGGTCCTCTGAATACTCCTTGCCAAGTAGAGATTATCCCTCTCAAACTCTGACATGTTTCCCTGGTCGGGGAAGAGACTCTCTTGGCATTGTCGTATCTCGCCGTGTGAAGAAGCACCAATTTCATCCTCGATTAAATGATGATACGAGTCATCACCCGGGTAATGATGGAGGGTTCCTTCGAATTCATCCGAAGATAAAATTTCCAATTGATCTAGGTTGTTGTTCTCAGGATGAGGGCCCTTGGCAATGATATCAGCCAGATGGCCACTCAGATATTCAAGATCCTCGTGATTGTACAATTTCTTTTTCACGATTGAATCGGCCCGCTTTGAAACATCATCAGAAACTACTAGAAAGGTAATCGGTGATAAAATTTCAAAATAATATTAGACTTTTTTAACTTTTCGAACAATATTTCAGATCATAGACAGTAGGCGTGAAACATATTTTTGAGTTAATAAAAAAATCGTCGTTTATTAGAAGGATAGTAATTTTGCTATTTTGGATATGAATGATGGACAGAATTTCAATATGAATGTACCACTGCATAGCAGGTATTACTTCAGACAAAAATTTAAATTCTAATTGGTAGATTTGTATTTTCTAGTTTTTGTCAGAAGTATCCCCCCTGAGATTCTGTCCAATTTATTGATAACTAATGACACTATTGGAGCAATCGGAATTGGTAGTAGAAGGCCTACTTCTACTATCCACTGTAAAATTTTTTAATTAAATCCTAAAAATTCTGTGTGTACCATTGAGACCTTGTTGCAAATGTCTTTTTTATGTAAAACAGTAAATTAATTGCTCAGATGACTGATAAGTTAATATTTAAGACTAGCTTACCCGATGATATTTGCTTCCATTCCAGCCTGAGTGCAATCTTTAATTGCTTGAGGAGACAAGCTCGAAGAGAGTACACCTGGAGTTGATTTGGGACTTTACCATTAGCTAGCCTACTCTTGGCCTGGTATAGGTAATGGATTTCATTCAGATCATCCTGGTCATCGTCGGAGCTCAAAGGAAGACTTTTCAAAGGTTCACTGGAGTCTCTTGGAGTGAGACATGAAGATATACTCGGAAGAAATGACTTCTTGACTCCCCCCTCAGCTGAAAGAGTCAAAAGTTATCTAGTTACTTTTAGGTAATCTTGAAATAATTCAACTTACATAACTGATCCGAGAGCAGGTGAATATACAAGGACCTTAGGATTTCTTTTGTCTGTCTTTCACTCAACTCCACTTCATCTCTGGGCAGTAGTAATGACTGAGAAGTCTTTTTCCTCTAAACAAAAGGAAGCAATTAAATGCCCAACAAAATGAAAAAACAAGAGAGATATCTTCCATCTTCATTAAACTCTTTCCATCAATATAAATTAATGAGATCCATGTATATAGAATATGTACACAGAATAGAGAGAAAACAATTTTTACCTTCGTTATTCATCTCTCCCTTGTTCGCCTACAAACTAGCCCAAATGGCCCATATCCACTCTATAAAATGGAAAATAAGTAAGAATGCCCAAATTGATATGAATCTTCTCCGAGAAATGAGAGTCAATTTTCATTAGAAAAAATTGAGCAAAATCAATTAATAAACTACAAACAATCTTATTTTATTCCCAAAATATTGCTTATCAAAAAGAAAGTTTTAAGAAGGAAAAACTTTGGTTAATTAAAACTTGATTTGGAAAAACTATAAAACTCACAAGCAACGAGGGAAATGTTTTATCTTCCTCTCTGTTAAATTCCAATTCAACTTGTTGGTTGATTTCCACTTCGCATTTGGATTTCTTCCTCTCTGTCATCATGTCATGCTCAAAATACTCTTCCCTCTTTAAATTGGACCGGGGCTTTTTGGTTTTGTCTTCATTCTGATTTCTAACAGCAAGACTCCAGTAAGAACCTTTGCCAGGGTCATCTCTTGACCTAGGAATCTTTTTAAAGGATTTACTCAACGAAAGATTATGCCTGACAGAATTCTAAATTAGAGAAGGGGTAATTAAGAATGTTGGACTTACTTTCCAGCCATTTCGTGTGTCACGGTAGTAGGAAAAATTATCACTAATCCACTTGTAAATATCGTTAAGAGTCATCTTCTGGCTTGAAGAACTCATGATAGCTGTTGAGATGAGTGTAGCATAGCTGAATGGAGGCTTCCCGCTTATGTTTTTCGAGATATACTGGAAGATTTCATTGTTGCTTTCCAGACTACTGTCTGCTTCATTTGTGGAAGTACTATTCTCTATTTTGTAGGGTTCAATTTGTGAAAAGTCAGCGCAATCGAGGCTGAACTTGATGTTATTCAGCCAATCGATTTTTGTAAGACTACTGTTCAAGTCATTCATCCTATGTTTTACATTGATATCTTGAATTTGTGACTATGTACAGAAATAATTTAAAACAACAGAAAATTAAATTTGTAGCCTGTTGTTTTAATTCATTTTTAGTATCGAAAAATTAAATCAAATCTATTAGAATCTAGATCTAACAGTTATATTAAATCTAATAGATTAAATTCAATTGTAATTAGTTTAATAAACTAATTTTATTAACATAAGTTTTATTTTTACTTATCAGAGATCATAATAAATTTTTATGTCTGAATCAGACAGTCTGATAGTATTTATTTATGTAAATACAAGTATCAAAATATTTAATTGCAGTATAATTCAATGAATAATATTCATCAAGTAATGAGAAATCATCAAAAACTTAACCCTCGCTCTGGATATTCAATTATGCTCATGGGAGTTTCAATAAAAACGGAGGTGTATAGACCCCAATATCCAAAGCGAGGGTTAATTAATATTACAATATAATATTATTACACAATGTGTAATACACATAATGGTATCTTTTGAAGAGCGTGAAAACCTTTTTCAGAAAAAAGTTTTTCTTTTTTCAATAAAATCATCAATATATGTCTTATTTACTAGTAAGTAGTCGTGTTATTAATAAAAATAATCTTTGATTTAATAAAATTTTCTTAAATTTTATGTGTATTATTAAACGCATAACCATTTTCTAAATCTCGAGAATTTCCATGCTTTATTAAATACATTGATCGTAATCTTTTGTCGAATTCTTCTGGAATATACATTCTTATGCATTATAAGGATAGGAAAACATTTCCTTTGTTTCATTTCAAATTACAGTGGTTAACTCTCACGGGAATTTTCGTCATTTTTGCTCCATCTATGAACGTTTCTGCGAAGACTCCTTCGCTTGCTGTCTTCTGCTTCATTTGGTCTCTGTGAATCATTAATTTTACACACACACACCTTCCTCCATCGATTGATGTTTAGATTCATCTCTCTTCAACTTTTGTGTATGGAAAACTTCACAGCAGAGTCACACACATTGACCTTTGTAAATTTAAAAATGACAGGTAAAGCATTTGAATGAGATACGCAAACATTTGCGTTTAAGACGAGTGTTTTTCCCCTATTCTCAAAGTTCTCTAAAAGGATAATCCTTTTGGTTTAACTACAGTCATTGTTTGTTTTCAATTTTGATGTTTGAAATTTTTGCATTTCTTGCATTCTTTATTACAACTACAGTTTGATAGGGTTTATTGTACTTTTTTCGATTTATAATTCGGACCATGTTAATTCAATTTGAGTATCAACTTTCTGGCTATTTTAAATGGCGCTCAATTGTTATTTCTTGTTGATTTTCTCTCTACAGATAGAAGAGGTGATTAATCATATTCTTTAAGGAGAGAATTACATCTGATTAATAATTAATGTGTAAGCAATGCTGACCCCATGTTATCCATAATTAATTAATTAGAATTAGAATCTCCATTTATACTTGAAAGTAGAGAGTTTAGATGTAAACTACAGTAAACCAGTAATCATCAACTACTACATTATACGATTACATAATAACTACTGTATTTCTACTATATTGTATAAAATGTATGATGATTCACTTTCTAATCTCACTCATCAAATAAGAGGATTTAATTAATTATCATAGGAAATTAATTAATCAGGTTAATAAAGTTTTAGGTGACAGAACGAATAGGGCAAAAATTTCACTTTTTGAAAAAATGGCAAAATCGCGCCAACTTCAAATTTGAAATTTCTCTTCAATTTTTCGGTAGAACTTTTGGTTCGGTTCGGTTTCCAGAAAATCCGAGAGACTTTTTGGTTAAATTCATCGAGAATAGCTGTAAACTAGATCTCAAATTGAGTACTATCTTCTATAATCCCCTCATGATATGCTATCATCATTGTACCCTTTTATGCAATCTTTTAATTAGCTACTTTGATCTGATTGACTTTTATTGTTTATTGAGACTACTCTCTACTAGAATAAATAATAATAACCCAGGGGATGTCAATTTGGTCCCATCCGTCTTATTTCATTAAAGGAATGTTACCAAAGAGAACGATCTCAGTGGGAAATGGCTGCCTTCATCCATCTGTTACTTGCATGATTTTTTTTGAAAATTCATTCATTCTCTATGGTTCTTCTCATTTATTCCCACATACAGGATATGGCCAGGTAAAGTTAACTCTCAAAGAGACCATCAGAACTTTGATAAAGAACTTTTCTGGGCTAGGTAGAAAGATACAAGAAAATAAAAACTTTACTAATAGACAGACTGTTGGATACAACCAGGATATAACTACAGTAGTTCTAAGTTTACATGGGAATTTGTTAATTCAAGTGTAAAATTCTATTTTATGATTCCTACAACATGTTATATATTAGGAGGGGGTGATGTATTTGGAAAATGTGCCAAGTTTCGTGGAAAAACGAAATCCTTGTGAAAATGTTACTTTTGGAATCATGCCTTTGCTACAGGTGAGAATCGTATTTGTAAAGTATAGAATTACACCTCTATTAGAATCATTCAGAATCAGAACAAAAATAAATCTTGCGCGAATTTCGTAATGAATTTAAACAAAAGGGAAAATTAAATATTTCTGTAAAACGGCTGTATCTGATTAATTTATAGCAGCCTGTTATAGATAATGAAAAAATTTCTTTCTTTGATTTATATACTGTGAAAATTAAGGTAAAATTTATGAAAAAATTAAATGCAGTTAGATCACCAAATCAAAAATTTTGGCGCAAAATTTGAATTTTCAAGAACCATGTTGAAAATAATAATTCTGCAGGACCCTAACCTCCATTCATTTGTGTAAATTCACATTTTTCAATAAATAAATTGTAATTGTTCTTTGAAGTGGGTCTATTATAATGTCCTAGACTCCTAGTATAACCCTTAAAGTCCAAGAGAATTTTTTTTCATGATTCGCATTCAATCTTTTGTCTATCCTAAGGTTTGTGAATACGCTGATTATGAATCTACAGTTGTTTTAGTGTAATTACATTAGGTTCAGAAATTATCGATCAAAAAATGACCCATGCATTTTCACCTATGCGTAGTATGCATATCTATTGAGTAGGTCGGTAATATTTTTCGTCATTTTTGACGAAATCGACATGAAATCGACATCGGTAAATTACAAGGATATGGGCCTTTTAAATTAAATTAATTAATCTTTTTAAAATATTGTAATTGTAATTTTTTTTTGTTAGAAAAAAAATTCTTATATTGAATTGAAAATATAAATACAAATTATAACGAAATCTGCTTGTACAAATATAAATAAAATACAATAATTAAAATGGATAGATTGATCAGTACAATTATGAAATGTTAAATCATAAAATAAGGTAAAGGCTCTCGAGTTGTAGAAATTTGAGCAATAGTAGAGCCTGAGAACTAGAGTCTGCAAGAAATTCGAAAATCAACTGGTTAATGAAGATAAAGCAAAGACTTAGAGTAATCGATTTTAAGCCTGATGTGAGACATGACCAATTTAAGATTAGTCACATCATCGCAATCAGATAATTCAATTTTAGTATGGATAAAGTTATAAATAGAAAGTAAATAGTTAGGGTTATATTTATTATTTCTCAAGGAATAATTATTATCATTAGAGAGAGAGCTAGACTCTGTCAATTTTTTGACTAAAAAAGCAAATCTCCGGACCCAGAGGGGGTTAAGGGCAGAGACCAATATTAGTGCATTGTACGATTCAATATGAGGATATAAAGAATGTAAAAACCTATATTGAACACGTTCAATAGTTAGACACTGAGATTGATTTAAATTGGGTAAGAGAGGAAAAATATATAGTCAAAAAGTGGAAAGACCAGTGATTTGTAAGCTTTTACTATTACATCACTGGATTTAGAGAATTTCTTAATGGTAAAAATAATAGAATTAATTCTAGTTAAACGATTATATAAAATTGCTCTTTTAGATTGCCAGTCTTGAATGCTTAATTCGTTCTTTTGAATAATTTTTGAGCATTGAGAAAGACCAATCCACAGTCCACGCATGCCAACCACTTGAGTGTAGGTATCACTTATGTCAGTAAATTATAATTTAATTAACAAAAAAAGACTAGTTTCTTAATTTTCATTGGATGGATTCGAAAATAGGGATTATTCGAAAAGAATTTTTTACAGTACCAGTTATTGATCCAAGGGATTGTTACAGTTATGGATTAAATTATTGAGAATTCAAGAATTGTCGACATTTTATCTCACTTATAAAAAAAGTTTACTCGAAACCTTAAGTATTGTATTTATATTTATTTATTTATTTTTACTTTCCTAACTCAATAAAACCATACTTTCTAACAATAACAAAAAATCGTTAGTACTAAAGAATGAGCTGTTTATTTTATGGCTGAAATTAGCAAATTTCGACTTTTACCGGCCTACTAATGAGATGAATCTTTTTCAGAATTTAAATGTCTGACATGCCTAGCTAACTAACTAGCCGACTGTAGTTAGCATTGAGAAGCATAAACACCCACAAGCAAACCCAAAAAGGAGAAAGGAAAGAAACAGACAGAATTTCCATGGGAATAACAGTGCAATTAACACCTTGGGAGAATTCTAACACTAATTTTATATGTATTAGTCCTATTTGTAATTATAGTAAAACCCCCCACTCCATTCCTTCGAGTACGGTAGATAAACACCGACAGCAAGATGAATGAATCATCAGCCATATAAAAAGGGTAAATAAATGTAGACAAAAGGGTGAGGAATAGAATTTCAAAAAACTTTTAATTTACTCAAATCAGCCAGCCGTTTCCATTTGTCTGTCATGAATAGGGAATTGTAGCCAGGATATTATTCTAGGTCTTAAGCAACTGGTATCTCACACCTCCAGAGTTTGGACAATAGACTGGGTCCCGTTTATTTTTTAAACGGTAAAAATAAAAAAATAAAATTCATTTCTCAACTAAACGGGAAGCGTAGATTAAGAATTTCTCGGTCTTGTAAGTCCACCATGTTCATTGTAGCTTTTAGCACTTTGACTCTAACTAATCGTATCCATACTTATAAGTAAGGATATGGAAAACAAATTTATATAATTATACCTCAAATCAACTAAATGAGTATTTTTAAAATTCTAAAATTTAATTTAAAACTCAAAAAAGTTATCCAATTAGAATTAAGCTTCTACTTTCCCGGCCCATAATACGTATTCTCATGTATTCTTTTTCATTTCATAATTTTTATACGTTTCCCTGCTTTGCATGTGTTTTTTTGTAAGTTATTCAATAGATTTTTCTTAAATTATATTTTGATTATGAAGATGACAAAATTTATCTCTTTTATAATGTATAATCCTATGTTATGTAGAATCTGTACAGTTCAAAGGCATTTGCGAATATACTGTTAATATTTGTTTAACCCTTCATGTCCCATTGCTCCACCAGTGCAACATAAAATTTAAATAGTTTCCTTTAACAAACTCAATATCTATCAGTAGAATTTTTTTCAAATCTCTTAGAGTGAAAGATTTCCTCTTTATTCGTGTATCTTCTTTCTCATAAAAACGGCATTTTCCCATAAAAAATTCCACTCAAAAATCAAAAAAATTGAAAAACCAATTAACACTAAAATAAACTTTTGTAAGTTATTTTAAAAAATATTTTCTTTTACCTTATGTCAAGATAATAAATACCTAAAGATAGTTTAATAGTCATTTTTTTGTTTACAAAAAGAACTAAATTCTTATCTTTTATTGTAACTATGGCAGATTGCTTCGAATATTTGGGTCATAGGTGGAGCAATGGGAATCCCAGCAACAATATTGAAAATCAAAACACGTATTTCACCCAATCATAATCAGGGTAAAGTATTTAGATAAAGAGGTTTATGAAGAGAGGGGTTTTTATTATTATTTGAAAAATGGACCCTACCGACTAGATCAACACCAATCTTAGTGATTTTGATGGATCAGACAGTGATGAGTCGGTTATTTCGGAACCTGAAATGATTGAGAATGATACAGATGAAGAGGAATACTCTTACTCCAACAATAGAAAATATAAATGGTCAAAGCGGGATTTAGTCTACAAAGAATTTCCCTGTCAACTCGAAAAGGAAGAACCAGAGTTTGGAAGTTCACCCTTGAAAGCCTTTGAAGAGTTCATAACTTCGGAAATGATCGACTTGCTTTTAGAGCAGACAGAAATATACGCTGTTCAAAAGTATGGAAATCCCATTGGTGTTACTTCGAAAGAACTGAAACAAATAATTGGAATGCATATTTACATGGGAATTATTCGACTTCCTGCAATAATGATGTACTGGGAGACGGATACAAGAATTGATCGTATTGCAGACATAACGCCAAGAAATAGGTACCAGAAAATTATACCATGGTTACATTTTGTAAATAACCTTGAGACCGAAGATGAAATTAAAAAATACAAGTTTTGGAAAATTAGATTTTGGCTCGATATGTTCAGAAATAATTGTGTTGGCGGTAAGGTTCAATTGATGAAATGATAATTTCATTCAAAGGTAAATTAATTATTCTCACGTATTTTTTTATTAAAAAAAATCTAATCGATTTTATATTAGGAAAATTCAGTTCTGTTCGTCAATACATAAAAGGCAAACCAAATCCTTGGGGGATCAAGATGTGGACAATCTGGATATTTGTATGACTTTGAGCCTTACCAAGGAGCTTCGGTAAAAAAAAATTCCGAATTAGGAGTTGGAGGAGATGTTGTTCTAAACATGATTGAATCTCTAGAAGCACATAAAAATTTCAAAATTTATGCAGATAATTTCTTTTCATCAATACCTTTAGCACAAACTTTATTTGAGAGGAGTTTTCTGTATTGCGGTACGATACGGAAAAATCGAATTCCTAACATTGGTTTTGCAAGTGACAAAATCCTGCAGAAAACCTTCAATAAGTTTGAGGCTCGAACAGAGGGAAACAAAAATATTATGATTTTAAAATGGATTGATAAGCGACCTGTCCATATAATAACCACGTTTGCTCCTGCTGAACCAACGATTACGGTGAGAACATACGACAAGAAAAGCAAGAGTTATAGTTCTGTCCAGAAACCAAGATCAGTCTTATTCATATTCTTAATCACTCTTAAAAGTGAAAATACCTCGAATATACCCCTCTTAGAAGTGATAATCTATCGACTTGATTTTGAAAATATCTCTACCCCTACCCAAATTTTTAACAAAATCAAACTGGTTTCCATTACTAGTGAAAGTCAGGATAAGGAGAAGCGTATAAGAGTAATCAATTTTTGATCTTAAATGTCCCATAATAGCTTTTATGGAGTAGAGGTTATCACAATTAGACAAGTCGTGTTTTTCATGGAGAACTCGTTTTATAAAAAAAGATAAAAAAAACCATACTCGCAGAATTCGAAAATGCGATCACCTTGAATTCATCTCTTGAAATAAATTGCATATTCGTTATCGGCCTATTCTGAAACCATACCAATCTCAGCAATGTATCTGGGAAACATTTTCTCTGGGTCTTTGAGTTTTAATTTAAAATCCTATTTGCCCAGCTAAAGACCTTGAAGGAGAAAGCGAATTGACTTGGCTTTTTGAATATAAAATCACTATACCATAGTATTTGTATTATTAAAAATTATGAATGAATTTGTGAAAATGAACGAATGAATGAGTCATCCTATGTGTATTTGCTTTCATTTTGTGGGCGTTAACTATATAACCAAGTAAAGAGGTAAAATAAAATGTTATAAAAAAGAGAATAAATGATAAGAAAATAAACTGAAAAATACACTAATACAGAGAGAGAGAGAGAGAGAGAAAATTAATTCATCTCTCACATATGCAAACAATGAATACCTCATTCTGATTGGTGCGCAATGAATTTTGGAAATTTTTTCAAGTACGTACGTATTTTAAATACAGAAAAGAAATAGTGGAAAACTTAAAAATTACTTTACTCACAGTGACAATTTGAATACAGTATCAAGATTTCTGATCAATTCGTCAAACGAACTGTTAGTCTTTAAAGGGCTAACTTTTTTATTTCAAGAGATTAATTCAAGGTAATCACATTTTCGAATTCTACGCGTATCGTTTCTCTTCGAGCTCTGGAAGTCGTTTTTCAAAAAAAACGTTTTCTATATTTTTAGGATATTTATAGATTTTTTAAAAACGAGTCATTTTTATATTGTCAACTCCTCAATATAGTATTGAAGCTTGATAAGTCATAGCTCATTAGAAAGATTATTAATTAATTCTTCTTTCAAAAAAGTGGTAGTTGAATCATGTTTTAGTTTCTTTTAGACAGATTATTATGGCTTAAGAAAGTTACCTGTTCCATATATTAGGTTGCGTCAAAAGAAATGAGACTTTAGAGATGAAAAAGTATATTCAAAAATCTGCATAAAAAAGAGAAAAATCAGGTATCAAAATATTCTCCAGCAGAATTAATACATTTCTGCCAACGAATAGGAAGCTGAACAATCTGGGACTTGAAGTGTTAAACAATTTTAAAAACGTTTTCTTGATATTACTACATTTGAGACTTTATTTCATCTTTTCGATCTATTATGTTATTTTCTGTTATTTATTTCGACCAGACAATTGTCCATGTGAAAATTTCCAGCAAATTAGTCTATCTACGTGTGTAACTAAAAGATCTGAGAGGCTTTTATCAGTCGAGAGCAATTCTCTGCCCTACTTTAGAACAAGTAAATACTCCAAAAATCAGTTTTAACATTTGTTTAAACAATGAATATACGATCAACTGAAGTTTTTTGGTTTTTCATCAATTGGAAGTTTTGTAAATGGATTTTACTATTTTTCATTAACTATTTATTCATTAGAAAACTTTGTAAATATTATTTAATCAAACCAGGATTAGAGATTGATAAGACCTGGCGAAATATATATTTCTCTTATATTTCTCTTCTTTTTATAAAATAACCAATGATGAATATTCAAATAGTTTTTTTCCATCTTTTGTGCTTTTCCTGTTGATAAAAAAGAATGATATCCCGCCAAATCAGAAGGTTATCGGGAGGCTAATGATTTTCTAACCACTTCAATAAGTAATTCGATTTCATAAGAGGAAAAAAAAGAACAACATGACTTTTAACAAGCCTTCCACTTTCCTATTCACCACCCACAAGAGTTATTTATGCAAGAATCTTTTGAAAAGAATCCTTTCAATGAAATGTATTACAATCATCTTGAATGGATGAGTCATCCTCCTGCTATTTTACTACTACTACTACTATTTATTTTTCATTCACAATCATTATCATACATAGATGTGTGTAATACACTGTATATATCAAGATAAAGTATGGCAAATGGTATGATATTAGTCGGAAGAATTGTACCATCATCACATACAGTACAAGTTGGAACAAGGCAAGAAAATAGAGAGCCAAATCTTTCTCACCAAATAAAGAGAGAAACACAGTGTACTTGAATTTTCATTGGTGCGCATAAAGAATTCAAGTCGTTGGTTGAAAATGCATTCCAAATTTTGAAGAGCACCATTTAGCCATATTTTAAAAATGTAATACTAGAAATTTTCAATTAACCAAGTACAAATTAAATACCCTGTCCCCTTACCTCTTTGCCTGACTCTGATTTCGATAGAGTTGAATTTTTAACAAAATTTTTAAAAATAAAAAAAACAGATTATGCCCAGGTGATTGAATATTTGAATTGTAAAGCTATGAATCATTGAGCCAAAAAATTATACTTAAGAGAAATTTTTTAAAACCTAAAAATTTGGTATTTTAAAATTATTATTGGTATTTCAATAATTTATGGCGAATATACCAAAAATATCTTGCATAAACTAATTAAAAGTAAATCGAAGAAACGAATTGAAAATCAATTATTGATGAAACTAATCCAAAAACAACAAATTATTACTAGCTATAAAAAAAGCTAATAATTTTTTCTAAATAAAAAAATATTTGGAGTGTTACTTGAAAGTAGGCATAAAGTGATTACTATTAATTTATGAAATATTAGACATGAATGAAATTTTCCAAAATTACTAAAGTCAACCATCAATATGATAGATTCATTTTCATATTATTATCTCAGTAAATTTCACTTCAAAATATACCTTTTTATTTTATACTTCGTGAACAAAATTTTTAAAAGTTTGGAATATTTTCAAATTAAAAACGTTTTTTTATCGATCAAAATTGTGATATTCATGAAAAATAAGAGAAACTTCATTTTAAACCATTGAAAAAACAATTTCAATAGGATCTCAGTTATTCTTGTAAATTTTCTGCAAGATGTGAATTTAAGTTAAAATTATAAAGATAAAAATTAAAAACGTTTTTAAATAGAAAATTTTTTCTCATCTTATTTCAGAAGTATAAAAAGGTATTTTGAAGTGAAATTTACTCGGTTAATAATTTTAAAATAACACGGTGTGTCACTTTTTTCGATCTGGAGATATCAAAATAAACTAAAATGATCCTGATCCGAAAGTATACTTGAAGAATAAAATTAACATATTGATGGTTGGTTTTAGTAGTTTTGGAAAATATCGTTCATGGTTACTAACTCTATCCTTATTTTGGATGATTTCTTGTCGCCACAAATACCTAAATAATTCTTTGACTTATCTACTGGACTTTTGATAATGAATTTTATTACTTTATTCCCTGTAATCTAGTTCATCATCTTGGCCCACGCTTTTATTCCTCTGTGGAATCTGATATTTTCAATGATGATATGATCTCCAAATAATAAAAGTTGATTCATCTGGAATATAACCCAAACTTTTACTCTAGGCTCCTCTAACCGTTTCAGTCAGGTACCCCCTTCAGAGGGACGAGAATCTACAAAAAACCCTTTTTTCGATTAACCTTTTCCCTGCGAGTTTTCTTGACCTCCTTAGCTAAATCCGAATTCTTCGTCTAGTGATGATCCAAAATTTCCCCATCGATTTTAGATTTTATTCTTCAAAATCAATGAAAAGCTTGAGTTTTCACGTTGAAAAAATGGGATCAATCTAGAATCATTTTCCTTACTTGCCGGAAAATAAATATTATTCTTGCAAGTGTTTACTCACATCGGTTTGGGTTGGTTCGATGCGGTCATGTATTGAATTAAGGAAAATAAATCCTTTGAAATTATCTAAAAATATTATAATTATGTACAAATCTTATGGAAACAACGTTAGCATGTTAAAAAGGCATCGAAGCTTATTTAATTGATCGAGAAAAGCCAAATCTATTAAACTAATGAATCTCCTTCAAAGCCAATTCGACACATTCGATTATGTGATGAAATCTGAATTTTCTTATTGCATTGAACCTTACATAAGAAAAGCAGTTTTGTAGGGGCTTATCTCAAAAAAAAGATCTCAATTGAATGGATTACTTAAAATTCTATCCATGTCCAAAAGGTTGTGAGAGCGAAATCCTGTCAAATTGTATTCGCGTTCGAATCGAAGGGCTAGTAGAACGAGATTAGTTTTGTTTGAAATTTTATCATTTCTTTCTTCTATCGATTAGTGATCAGAGAACTCCATCTCAAGACATTTATTTATTTTGTTATAAATAAAATCTATGTTGAAGAAAATAAATTTTAATAGGATATAAAGCAAATAGATCTTTTGTTGGTTTAAAGTCGAGGAAGAAACATAAATCATGAATGAGTTTTTTGATTGCAGTTGGATTAGTGTTGGGCAGTTGATCTGAAAAAAATTAAATCGAAAATCACCTGGTTGCTTCTACCTAACTCTTCTACCTGTCCCAAATTATTTTCTTTCATCACACAAATGAAAAGATTCGCATCCAAAATAATTACGCTGATTCCGAATCTGAATTCCTTTTTGAAAGCCGACTTATCATTTCAAAGATGATAGAGGTTAGAATTGGCATTTTTTGGCTCTAAAAATAGTTATCTTCCAAATTATAGGAAATATCGATATAATATTTCACAACATTAAAAAAAATCACCCTTCTTTAAGTCACTATAGTGTGCATCAGTGAAAAGCTAATATCTTTATGAATTATACATAATTTTGTAGCTTAATGAACTTCCTTTTTAATGAGGGGTAAACAATGTCACAATTTGACCAGTCATATTTCTCATCAAGTTTATTATAAGTAGTTACTTTAATAAGTAGTATTTCTCAGATTATAGGATCGTTCAATTTTAATTGAAGATTCAGAGAATTTTATTTATGATTTGATATAGGAACATATCATGACTTTAAGATAAGCTTGAATATGCCTAATTGTTAGTTAGTTAGAAGGAATTTAGATTGAATACCTTTATTCATGCTTAACTGGAAATTGGTTAACGTATCCAACTCTAAATTTGACTCCAGTTCAAATCTGACACATTTTTGAATAAGTTTTCCAAAAAAATTCTAACTTTGTATTACTTTAATTCGCTGTATAATATATGCTTATCGTTTATGAGTAATAACTTATAACCCATCAGATTAATTCAATTTTTCCAATATTTTTGGTTGACCGGTGTTCTCTCTTTGGTAGAGATGTAACGAATTTTTAACCTTTTATTAGATCAAAGTTTTCTGTGAAATTTCCGCATATATTTTGATAACAATGATGTGTGAGATCTAAATTAATTGAAAACTCTACACTACTCTTAAGTGATGAAATGGTAAAATTCAGTTTTCAATTGAATCCTAGTTTTATTACTTTATCATTTAAATTCCCCATGGAATCATGATTGAATTTCATTACACATAATTTGAATCAATTTTCCCACATAAACATGGTGGAATAATTCTATTGGCTCATTTTTCAATTTATTTCTCAAGAGCGAAAATCAAATTAACTACTGTATTCCAATACAACTTTAGCGTAGGTAAAGAATAATAAATAAAGTGAAGGCCCCCTATAGTCTACAAAATAATAATGTCTCATTTGTACTCCCCCTCCTTACCATCTTCTATATTCCCCCTCTATAAAGTAGTTGATATTCCCCATACGAAAATTGAAGACATTTCTCCGACAAAAAATTATTTTTTCATCATTATCCCTTTATTATTCATTTTACAATTTTTCATCTCTGTCTTCAATACGACTGTACAAATAAATATACAGTATATAGTCACATCCTGCTGTACACGCACATGCCATAGTCTTTTCTTTTTTCATTCATCATATGCACTACTATACCATTCTGAAACTCTTGTCGTATTTGTTTATCTTCCATGGAGTTGAATGAAATGTAGTAGTAATAGAATGTTGAAGGAATACGTTGATTGAACAGTTGTTTATTATTTTCTACCTGGTTTAAATTCGCAATAATGTATTTTATGATTAAAATGTAGTAATCCTCATCTGCGCAGGAGTAAAAATATCTGATAATGATTATTCTTGTCTCTAGATTTTATTATATAAAGATGAATGAATAAATTCAAATCTTAGAAAAAAATTCTCCGGAATTACTAAAATCTTCAAATATTCTAACACTATCTCAATAAATTTCCCTCCAAAATATCATTTTATGCTTCTGTAATAAGATCAGAATTGATATGAATTGATATATTCTGTAACTTTGTTGGAAGAAACAATGTAAAATTTACATAGTAAATTCAAGTTAAAATCATAAATACAAAACATTAAAAACGTTTTTTATTTGAAAATTTTTGTTTATCTGTTTACAGAAGCATAAAAAGATATTTTGGA
This sequence comes from Gyrodactylus bullatarudis, assembly GCA_012064415.1. Classification (NCBI taxonomy): domain Eukaryota; kingdom Metazoa; phylum Platyhelminthes; class Monogenea; order Gyrodactylidea; family Gyrodactylidae; genus Gyrodactylus; species Gyrodactylus bullatarudis. The sequence continues at coordinate 341,234 of SSNU01000104.1, forward strand.
ACGATATTTGGTGGGATGATGTTAAAATACTCGAATATATAATTTTTACCATATCGATTGTCGATTTGAAAAATGTTGTCCAAGTTTAGCAAGATAAATTTAATTCGATCAATTCTAGCAATCGAAAATAGAGTCGGGTGACAAATTTTATTTTTGGAACTTTGTATTGAACTTGATTGATTAATGTGCATTTTAAATGAGATGATAATGAATGATTATAATTATCAACATAGATTCAAGTTCACTCTTTTCACATACACATAATATACACACAAGAATACACGCACACTGTATACAGTTGAAAGAAAGATGATATGTTCTGATAAGAGAGGATGTATTCATATGTATACAAATGTATCAGTGTATGTATGTGTATATGTGGTTGATGAGAATTATGATAGAAAGTAATTTTATTCTACGAGTGTGTTTGTATAGCTGAATGAGATTTAGAGGGATGATGTATTAGACTGTCTGTCAGTCATTCGTTTGATATTTGTATTTTGCGCTAAAATCGATTTAACAAAGCTATGACCTAGTTAGTATTGCAGAATTTTTGTTAACTACCCACATGGCATTATAACAATAAAAATAATTCTCTCGCTCACATACACTCTCCCTTTATATGTGTAACATAGTCAATAATTTTTTATTTTATTATTATTTTTTTCCATTCTCTCTGCCAACTCACGCAAGCAACAATGCTTGTAACGTTTGTTCATTTTGTTTATTTTCCTTCTACTGTACATTATTCACAGAGTATTCATTCAGTTCCTTCAAAAATAAAAGGTGGAAATTCAAAGTTAAAATACTCCAATGAAATGTGAAAACTCTATTCCCATCATCATCATGACTGTTTCTCTCTATTCTTGCGATAAAAACATCAAATTCTCTATCTCTCTATTCTCTGTCTCTTTTGTGATAATTACACATGGGATTTCCTCAATGCTTCTCAATTATAGTTTAGTCACGTTCTCAATTTGAACACAAACAGCCCATCATGGCTATATGCGATATTTTATTCTTTTATCATTTAAAACTGTGAGAAACCAAGGTAATCAGGATGAATGACTTTAGAATTTCAATGAATGCACTCTGGTGATTTATTTATTCAGTATAGGAAAGAAAAGTTGATCCACCAATCAGAATCAAGGAGGACTAAGAATTTAATTGGTCGATTCAAAATTTATTCTCGCTTATAAATATCTTAGGTTGTGTAATCGTCCGGGAGAATAAATAAATCACTTTTTATGATTAATAATTTATTCATTGTCCAAGATTTATTTATTTACTTAATTAACTACAGAAAGAAACCCTATAAATAAAAAAGGAAGAAATAAATTAATGAATGTCATGGCTACTTCCTTCCTTTTTTTCATTTGGAAAGGGGAATTTCTCATTAGTGCTCTATGCTTGCTATTTATATATTTGTGTGGAAAACAATGTTATCGCTTCATTATTTGTATTATTCCCAAATGGGACTGAGTTTTTTGTTGGTTAATGATTTATCTTTTGGGCGTGTTCCTTACGTCTCCACCCCTTATTTCTATTTTTAGCCTTTTAGTGTAATGAAGTGGGGAAAGTTTAAGCTTCCTCTGGTCTCCTTTCCTCTTACTTTTCTTTAATTCTTAGCCTACATAAAATATAACCTACTTACTTTCAAGTAGCTTACACCAACTGTCCTAGGCAGAATGAGAGAGGCCATACCAACAATTTAAATTGATTTGAAGATGAAATGCATTCAAAACGATAGACAGTCAAACCCCCTGTAGAATGGTGTGAAATTTTCCTATTATTTCCTCGACTTAATCCAGTCGACTGATTTTGGGATTAGGCACCCCTCATGTTGATATTAAGAAGAAATTTTGCACGTGATTTATTTCCATCTGATGGTATTAATTTAAAAAATATCTTGAGTTAAGATTCTTAACCTTTAAAGTCCCACAGTGATAGTTCTATCACACGTCATTTTATCAACTCATTATTATTTATTCAAGCCTCAGAAAATACCTCGATTACCACCCATTCGATAGGAAATTTATTAATCTCCTGGAATACGCAAAGAATTTGGCTCTATCATTCGTCAAACTCGTTCTATACTAATTTAAAGAGAGCTGATTTTTTTCAAAAAATTATTTTTTGTTTAAAACGTTTTTTTGAAAACCTACTTACCAGGGTCATAGATAAAAAGTAAGATAACTTTTATCGAGGAATCATACCTATAGAATTCAAATATGAAATTGCCTGAACTCTATCTGCCGAAGCTACAAAGAAAACCTGTTTTTGAATCAAAAAATGAGCAGATTTTTCATCACGTTAATTTTAATACAAAATCTTTGTTTTTATTGGAACCAGTTTATAAGTAGATTTCGAACTATATGTTTTATACATCATTTGAATTCTCCTGAAGAGTCCATTCAGATTCTGATCCAGGCTAGAAATTGAAAATTTGCAAAATCCATCTCTAATTGAGGTTAAGATGTTGCACAAGGAAAACATTCCTCGGTTGATTTAATTAACCAAACTAACACGAGAATCAGTAATGAGATACAGCCAGAGAGAGAGAAACGAATACATAATTGATACCAATGCCAGCTAGCCAGCGAGTATTACACACAGATTGCTTCCCTCTTCTTTAGCTAGGTGTGTGTAAGAGAAATTTGTAAGTTACCCTTCTTCTCATTAAGACTACATCATCATGAAGTATGCAATGCATGAATATTGGTTCCATTCAAACGTACACTCACCCATCAGTATGCCTACATGTGAAATTCAATTATAGAATAAATCTTTATTTTGAAAGATGAAGGTACAAAACCATACATTTCAAATACAATAATTTTAGTTATCTCTTATATTGACTAAATATACAGTAATTACATCTACTTATTAGCGACAGGATCTTATCTTAGAATTCAATTTTTCTGAATAAATATTAATACTCAAGTCTAACAACAGGCTGCAATGAAAAGATGGTTAAACTTAAAATTGAAAAGTTGTGAAAAGTTTAAAAAATTTCCACTCCTATTTCAAGAGATATCAGTCTAGAAAACGATGAATATTCATTGACTACCTGATCATGTTGACTTCTGGCCCATCTGTTGACAAAGAAAAGGAAGAGAAGGGTACAGTTTGATTCTCTCACTGAATTACTTGATATGGGATGATAAAAACATTTACTAGGACGAAATTTCATGAAAATGTTTTTCTTATTGAAATTCCCATCTACTGATGATGAGTAATTAAAAGTGAAATTTCGCCAATGAGAGGAATTATTTGGAAATTAACTTTTACGAACACTCAGTTCATGTCAAAAGAGAGGTATCTTATGAATTTCATTGGATCTGATAACAAAATAACTTCGATATTGAAGATTCAAGGTAATTCATGCATAGAAAAGTATACCTGTTCTGAATTAGCTGTTTCAGCTTCTATGGACATGAATTTTATCATCTCTGAACATTGACAAGTTTAATAATTTTGATCAAGGAGGACCATGGAATTAGGAGTTCTAGTCAAGAAAAATAGAAAAAATGTTTTAAAATCATAGGAAAAAGTTGGTTTGAACATTTCGTATTCTTCTTCTTCTTCTTCTAGCGTGAGATTTCTCAAAATACTCAAGCCACTTTAAAAACCTTTCATGTCCAATCAGAAAATTAAACCAATCAGATTTCATCTCAACTTTAATCAATCAATTCTAAGCAGGGATTTCCAATATATTTATATCCGTCTTATCTTAAATCTTCTAAAGGACTATCAATGATGAATACTGATTTTCGTATTCAAATAAATTTTACGCTTGAACGAAGCAATTTTCATACATGTCTAAGGCAACACCTGCTTAGAAATCTTAATTTTTTTATGTATACTAATTATGAGCATCGAGGTTTTCAACATTTTGAAAGATCTTATCAAAATAAATAAATAGCCTATTGAAGAGTTTATGTGTCACTACTGTTGAGCCATAAAGAAATGTACACATTTAGTGAATAAAAGTTTTTCTTCTATAATTAAGATTACGATTTAAAGTGGATTCTCGGACGATGAATATCATTCCAGCATCAGAATGGAATTATTGACAGTGCATTAATATATCTTAATATAGATTTTCTGGGGTAAGGGGAACTGTCGAAAAGTATTCCTCTAAAATGCAAGAGGAAATTGATATGGAATTCTGGAAGAATCATCAATTCATTCTTATTCCTTATTCTTTATTATCAATGATGATAGATGGCTGATTAATAAATCATCATCTAGTTAATATAATTTAGACAATCTTGGGTAACTTGTGTTGATCAATTTTAGTTTCTCTACTCTACAATGACAGTAGTAGAGACATTGAATCTCAGAGGAACTTCATTTAATGATAGCATCTGCCAACTTAGTTCCCATACGGGACAGTTAAATTTCTCATGAGTATAACATTTAAGCTCCTGAAACATCAACATAGTAAGAAATCGCTTGATCGATCTTTCTCAACCCATTTATGGCCATGGGTGGGCCAAAATAAGAAAATTAGAAATTTCTGTAAAAGAGAAGATTTCTTTGAATATAAATTACACAACATAAAATAGCTCATTTATCTATTCAGAAACAGTCGTTAGAATTGACTAAATTTACCTTGTGTATTTAGAAATTCTTAAAATTACTTGTGTGGTCGCTTGAGAGTAGATTGGGAAGATGTATGGAAAAGTGTTTAAGCTTCTAAATTCTCTACAAAAACGTTTTCAGATAATTGTAATTTAGGGTCTCAAATATATCCGATCTCTGGTATCCGTAACCCTTAAAGTCCCTACTTTTATCGAGCAATGATACCTGTTGAATTCAAATATGCAATCATCAGAACTCTATCTGATAAAGGATAGCCTAATTTTGGATCAGCGTAGTCTCTGTGAGTTTAAAAGTTTAAAAATAGACTCGGACCTGAAAGGATCAACATGAAGAAATTTCTTTTTTCCTATATTCTCAACTTGCTCCATTAATAAGCTTGAGAGTAGGATTTCTTCGGATCCATTTTGACAATCAATAAAGTTTTCAGAGACATTTCTCTTGACATAAATCATCTGTCAGAGCTGTCAACAAAGCCCTCTCTTGTGAGTAGTATAGAGTTTGAATAATGGAAAGAATAACTCCTCTCTTTCTCACATTTCTATAGTAACCAAGATATAAAAAGTTTTATTATTATTTATCCTGTACCAATAAAAACTTTTTATACGATCAATTCAGGGAAAAAGTAAGAAAACTTTTATCTTTTTATTTTTTATTATTGGCACTTTACATATCAGGAAGGGAACTGAGTGATAAATTGAATTATCTCCCCTCTATTTCTTCTTCTTATGCTGTCAATAAAATGAAAAAGGAATTTGCATTCTATTACATAGCTATATATATAGTCATGGCCAAAGTCCCTTTTTACCACTTGAATTCATCTTGTCAATGCATCAAGGGAAGATGCCCCTCACTATTACTACTAACTAATCGTACTGAGTTAATCAAACTACAGGGTGCCTTGTGAAGACATCCTCCAGTATAATCCATCATGGCTCTTAACCAAACTATCGATTTATTGCGAAACCCCTAACCTTATGAATCTTCTTCAGGTTTAATCTCTTGTTACTGAGATTCGGTGATTCATCCTCTTTTTATTTGATTAATGAGGTTCTAGAAATCGAAGCAACTCATCTACTAAGGACTTGAAAACGTAGGCTTATGGATAAAAAGGTAGTTGATACGAGTCCGACTAATAAACTTTCAAGTCAGGTTATTTCACATTTTATCAAGTAAAAGCAATATTGGACTATAAATTGTACAGATAAGTGTTCCCTATTCCTCATAAGAAATGTACTTGAAGAAAGTTGATAGTATTTGCTGTAAATTTCAAATATATATTATATCTGTAATGGTTTAGAAGATGGCAAGTCTATGCATCAGTGTTTCCGACTATCTAATTGGGGTGATCTGAAGAAAATCATGTAAATTTTCATAAATATGTCAATAGAACCTTCATCTAACTAGCAGGTGCATCTTAATGGATCCCGAATTGTAACATGATCTATATCCTATCAGAAGAGAGGTCATAAAAATTTCGCCAATCAAAAACTAACCTAATTCCACGGATTAGTAAACAAGCTGGGTCAAAGGTTTCTTTCATTTTTCTGACCATCTTGTTCTTGTTAGAAATGAGCAAAAGAAAGCTCCTAATCTGGCTGGAAAGGAACCTGAGATGAACTAACTTTTACAACCAATTTGCTTACACAATCATGCCAAAAATAGTAGGTAGCAATAAAATTTGAAGGGCTGGTGGAGTGAAAGTAAGAAATATCAAAAAAAATTTTTACTTCAAGTTTAATAAATAAATATTTATTGTCTAATTATATCATATATACAAAAATATAATAATATCAAAAATTTTCAAGATATTCATATAAATCTCTTTTGGTGAATTGAATGTTTTTTTGGGCAATTTCATTAAATTATGATGGAAGTCTATCAAAGAAGTACAGTGATTTAAGTGCATTATTGAGAGGTCTATTCAATTTAACTTTATTATTTCTAAGGACTCTTTGGTTAAGTTTTGCATTCCAAAGACATTGAATGTTGTCATTAGCAAGCTTGAGACATCTGTAATTTCTTCGGTGTCTCAGAAGTCTTATTTTTGCAAACCCGTTAGATGGAATGTTACACAAACGGAGAAACCGTTTTTGAATGGTTTCAAGAACAAAGGACATTGAAATGGTAGAGGGACTCCAAATTGCTGAACAGTACTCAATGGCGGGTCGAGCATATGTTTTAAAAAGGAAAATTTTTAGCTGGGTTGTTTTTGCAGTCCTGTGGATGTGCAGAGTTCTTGCAGCAAAAATATTAGCAATATTTTTAATGTAATTATCGAAACGCAAGTTGTAATCATATTCAAGACCAAGATCACGAACTAAGAATTTTCTTTCAAAAAATTGGATATTAATATTATCAAATATATTGTTGGAGGGATGAATAAAAGGAATAAGGTAAAAACTTTTTTCAAAGTTAATTTGTAGGGAAAAATAGGACAAGTCTTGTTGTAATTTCGAAATAAAGTTCAAAACAAGATCAGTATCAACAGCATTGTCAGGAAAGGCGGGTCGAGCATATGTTTTAAAAAGGAAAATTTTTAGCTGGGTTGTTTTTGCAGTCCTGTGGATGTGCAGAGTTCTTGCAGCAAAAATATTAGCAATATTTTTAATGTAATTATCGAAACGCAAGAATAGAATATCTTTTTCAATTGATTCATCAGATAATTCTACTAGAGGATTTTCCTTTGAGCCAAATAATCAACAGCTGATGCAGTATTTAGATCTATTAATTGAGCACTGGTTTCTGGAAGAAACATTTGAAGATAAAAATTTGATGCGAATGAATTTTACAAATATTTGAATGGAAGTACAAGTATTTACAATCAGAGAAAAAAAATTTCTAAGTTCATTCACATCACAGATTGTAAATTTTAAAAATCCGTAAAATTGTATGCATTTTCACGAATTTACGCCATGTAAAAGACTCTTTTGGAAATTTATAAGGATTAAAACAAAATTCAACTATCACACTATCTAGGATTTGAAGGAACATTTTCTGGGCCATTGGTAAAGAACTGAAAAAAGCTTTTGAATTTTTTCTTTTTTTTCAATTTTCGAACAAATTTCACTATTATTTTATAGATCGAATCTCAAAGTGGTCAGGCAAGGGGATTGTAGCAAATTTCCTGCTCTTCAAAATGGTATGTCTTTTATGAATATTGATTGAGAAATAAAAACATTATAGGGTAAAATTTGACTCATTTTTTTCGTAATAAATGTCAAATTACTCGAAAACTACACGTTGAAAAATATTTCTTTTTGATTTTTCTTACTTTCACATCGAACTCCAAATTTTATTGCTACCTACTTCTTTGCATGATTGTGTTATGTAAATCTATTCTTTACCAGAAAGAAACGATCCACTATTTACTATCTGACAGGAAATCTCGGCTTTCTGATAACAAAGATACAAATAATGTTTCATTACGTCATTCTTGACTGGAAGTAACATCTATTTGATTAGGTTATTGTGCGATTACTTTGAACCAAATTTATCTCCATGATTTGAGATTATCTTCTTGACTTGGAAAAATATTTGAAATTCTTATTGTATTTATCATATTTAAACAAACCTGTAAGCTGGTGAAAGAGTTTAATGAAATCTTTAATTAAATTGTATCCTAGGCTTTCTCCTGCAAGTCTATTCCTGTATTTAGAGGAATGAATAATTTTAATATCAGAGTAGCTGGAAATAATCTTGAGAAAAACAAAGTTAAATAGCGGTGAATTTTTATTGGCTCTAAAACATTTTCGATGTTTTTTATGTTTATTCACTCTATTCATCAAGATATTTGAAAAAAAATATGAAAAATTATAATGAATCGTAAGACAATAGATCTCTGTGAGAATATACCCGAATAGATATTGTACATTGGTATATTCACTCTGGGAAATTATAGATATCCATCCGATATATGAGGAACAAATAACAACCAGACTAGATTAGTTATCCTTTCGTTTTCTTCTTATTTGTTTTCCCATGTATTATTAATATAATGTACAAATTTTAAAAGGGTGTTATATCTTTCTATTACATTATTATTGAATTCTTATTAGTATTCTGTTCTCTATTCGTATACAGTGTAATGTATCCATTCTCAATTACTCTCTATGTATTATTTACTAAAAAGAGAGATTAAAGATTTTAATGATGAGTCATCATGATTCTTGATACAATACAATACTCTTTGGTTCACAATCCCCCTCCTCATTATTGAATAGATAGATGGCTAACTAAGTATACTTTCTACCTCATCTTGTGTGATACACTTTAGAATATGAAATGCGCATTAAAAATGAAACTTGTTCTTTTCTTCAGCAGAAGACAGAGGAATAATAAAAGGAGACTATACTTCTACTGATTAGAGTTCAGATTGAAGAAAGTAGGAAAAAGAGTTTTCTCTGTGTAGTATTACAAACAAAAGTCAAAAGCATAAAATATAGAATTTGACTAATCCATTTATCCACTTTTCTAGCAGAGTTGGATTAGGGGTATGGATGGGTAGGTTTTATTTTTATTATTATTGAGAGTAGTATGTTGTTTCAATTAGAAGACTGACTCATTTATACTCGTAGTTTGAGTTCCAGAATCGGTGTAGATCAGTATTACCCTTCATGTTTCATTGTTCCACCAGTGGTAAACAACATTTTCTTGAGCGATAATTTGAACTAAATGATTCTTTAAATAGGAAGGAAATTAAGCTACAAAAATATGTAAAAATTCATAAAGAGAGCTTTTAACTGATACTAACCAAAGTTAATTGGGTGATTTTTTGAAAATCTAGTCAAATAATAAGAAAATATTTAGAGAGTTTTTTACTCATTCGGAAAGCCCATTCACTGAAGCCTTAGAAAAAACAACAATGGCTGTGAGAAAATAGCTGTAAATTCCAAATATGTAATCGCCTGCTCGATATCTCTCATGGTTTAGAAGATAACTGGTTTTAGAGCCAAAAAATGCCAATTTTAACCTCTATTATCTTCGAAATGATGAGTCGACTTTCAAAAAGAAATTCCAATTCAGAATAGCGTAGTTATTTTGATTAGGTGCTTTTCTAGCTTGTGCGATTTAAAAATGAAACTAATATTTCAAACCAATGTTTGATTGGGACATGATCAATGTGAGTTGTAACTCTGATAGAGCATAAAAAATTAAAAAACACCTTAAGAATTAAAATGGTCACTTGTCGCAGATTGTAGTCGAAAGACGACTGGCCATCAGAATCCAAGAACACCTTGAGAGTAGTTAATTAAAAAAACAAGATGAACGCAATTCTATACTTTAAACAAGCATAATAGAATCTTACAGCACTTTTACCTAATTATTCAAATTAAATTTGTACGATAATATTGTCGAACCTCATCAAGAATATTATTGTTAGATTCTAAAATCATGTGGAAGGTTAGAGAACAACAAGCATAAAAGAGAAAGGAAAAACTGCTCAACAACCAAAAGAAAACGAAAAAGGTACAGTGGGCAGTTACAAATTGACAACTTTCTCAAAAGGCAAAAGTAATTAGCAGATCAAGAGATGAATTTCACAGCAAGCTCTCCACCCTTCTGAAAGAAGTTGCGAAGCCAAAATGAGCCAATGGAAGGTCCCAAATGGAGCATTGTAATAGTATTTATATGTTAACCGGGGTAGAGTCTGAAGAGACCCGGCGAAATACAACGTTTATCACTAAAATTTACGCTTGTTGTTCTCTAACCTTCCACATGAGTTTAGAATCTAACAACAAATTAAATTTAATAAAGTATGGAGAAATCATTTGGTTTTTTTCATCAATTGGAAGCATTTCTAAAACATTTAAAATTCATAAAGTTGTAATAAATCATTAACTCTATTAACTATTAACTCTTAGTTAAGTTCCAGACTCACATTTTTTTGTCTACCCTATGGTTTAGTTAATACGCTGATTACGAATATACACTATTTTTATAAGTTCAGAAAATTTGGATAATTTTTTGATCCGAAAATAGGCTATCATCAAACCTTTAGCATATAGGAATCAGATTATTGTATTTTCAAATTCTACAGGTATGATTACTGGATAGAAGTTAGCTTACTTTATATCCTATGACCCTGGAAAAAAGGTTTACAAAAAAATAAAATTCAAATTTTGAAAAAATCAATATTCTTTGTTTTTTTAAAACCCTATCGAGACGATAAGAAAAACAATCTAGAAAAAGACTCAAAATTGATATGGGACCATTCTAAATGAGATTCTATTCAATAAGGATTCATATGACCCGATCTAAGAAAGTCGATTTTCTATTAAATTTCCCATCTACTAATAAGTAGATGAAAACCAAATTTTACTAATCTTGGTTAATTTATCCAAATTTAGATGTCTCTTTGAGACTTGTTAATATTTTTCGGATTTGTTTAGCGTGAATTATAGAATAGATTATGTAATATTGTTGAGAACTGCGTAATAACTGAGAATTTCCTACTTTAAATGATCGCCATATATATATATCGAACCTCACGAAAGAGTTGATGTTAGAGCTGAGCGTATTCCAGGAGATTAATAGATTTAGAATGGGCGACAGAGTAATTTCTTATGCTTTTATAATCACGAGTTGCTTAAGTGATATCTGATAGTATACACCTAATTGACATGAAGATAAGAATTTACTTTTTTTACAAAAAACCCTATATTTTTCTTCGGAAAGTTAGGAAAAAATTTAGGAAATAAGCCGATAAATTGTGGAAATTTAAAATATTTTCTGAAAAAATTCAACCTGACCAAAATTAGGCCGTTTTTTGTACTTAGAAAATGCGCTAAATTCCCACTTTTTCAAATATTAGAAGCAGTTAAATGCAGACATTTGAGATTAGTATTAGATGAAGGATTCAAATTCGGCTGCAGAAATTCACAGGAATTTGTCAAAATTTGAATTTATTGATTATCACGAAAAGGAATGATCGAAAATTTAAAAGTTCAGTAATGCTGATTCCGAATATTTGCATTTAACTGCTTCAAATCTTTGAAATCTATGTTGAAAATGTTGAGCTCAAAAGTTGAAAAAGTGGAAATTTCTCTTTAATAACCCAGTGGGTCTTCAAGGGTTAAACTAGGACGAAATTTTGAATCTTTAATAAAAGCAAATGAGATAAAACAACAGAAATTTCCCATTGTAATCCTTCTTGAATCGCTTCTACTTCCTGGAGAAATTTTCTTCTCCACTTCAGAGCTATAATAACTACATTTGACTCATGTGTAAGAATAAAAACAATAAATTATAAAATAAAAATCATAGTATATCTTGGCTTATATACGAATGCCACAACACTTTTCCTCTCGAAAGTTTGAACAACAATTTAGTTACAACGAGATTCAAATCTTGATTTTTTAATATTGAACCCCGTGAAAAAATAACAATCAGATGATCAATCTCTCTTCAGACTATTGACTAAATCATTTTTAAATTTCAAAGTAAAATGATTCAACACTCTCAGACAGTTGAATTGATTGCCCATAAAAAGTAGAATGATTTAAATAAGAACTTTGCAGACAAAGATATTTCAACCAATTAAAAATGAGTATTGATTTTCTTACGATAATCTCGATACTTTGACCAACTCTTTCTCTTTTGTTCCACAGAAATAAAGAAGAGAGTTTACTTGAATGAGAAATGGACAGAAATGTATCTACTGTCTCTTTGATTTTTTCACGATGAGTAAGACAGCTCTGTCCTCGCATTGAAATGTCCTTTTATTGACAACTAAGGGAATTGAATTATCCAAAATTTTGACTATTCAAAATTTGAAGTTACAAATTAAGCAGTGGAAGCATAGACTGGACTGGAGCATAGATCAAGTGAACCATTTATGAAAGTTAGTTTTTATAGAGAACGAAAATTGCAAGGAAAAAAGCTATTATTTCTACCATTAAATCTTGTTTATTAATTTTACTAATTATACTTGTTCTTTCAAGCTAATTGAAAATACATCGACTTGAGTACTGATTAGAAATATACGACCTCATTGAAAAAACCATGAAGGAGGGATCCGACAGAAAGTTTATCGAAGCAAAAATTGATATCCTTATTCTATAGCCACGTTATCGAAAGGGTTAAAACTTGACTATTCAAAATATGAAGCTTCAAGTTGAAATTAAATTGAGATTATTTCAAGATTTTATTTTTTTCATCAAAAATTCAGAGCTAAAGAAAATTATTTTCAAATAGTGAGTCACAATAAGGAAGTTATAGAATCTTGAGTTGGTGCATTTTTCGAACCATAAGCTGGACATTTTTATTGATTGAAAGGTGGGAGAAAAATCAGACAGGGTAACCAAATATTGAAAGATCTTGAATCATCGAAAATTCACTAATTTTCAAGCAGTAAAAATGATCAAGGTATCGAAATTCCTAAAGTTAGTCCTCAGACCACATTTTCATCAATGTAATAAAGAAATTATCTTTGTATCAAAATACTTCAGGGCTTGCTGACAGAAAGTCATGCTAGGTTTGAGAATAGAATCCATAGAACCGAAAAAATAAAGATTTAGTCTCTTAACCTAGCCTGACTTTCAGTCAGTCACCTCTGAAAATTTTCTCATGTTCCGCGAGACCCGTCACATTTAGCTGATTGATAAATAATTGATTTTCAAGACAGTTCAAAAACATGAAAAGTACTGGATCATGATCTGTAATGATTTATTATGGTATGACGCATTTAATTAGTTAGATAACTTGTGTGTGACATGTACTTTCAGTATTACCCTCAGAACTACTGAAGCTTTTTCATGTTGATTTAATACTCGTGCAGAATGATGAAATATATTTAATCGATAAAGAAAACTTGAAGAACAGTATAGTATGTTAATAATTACTATAATACAAGGATCTATATGTTAATCTACACGAATGTAATTGGTTAATTCTCCATTTTTATTGATCCGATTATAAATAGCAAACTTTGGAATAAAAATACTATATTTGCTTCCCTTTTCCAATACACACACAAATACACAGATCATAAACTATGCATTCATGAAGAGGGAATGTATGCATTTTAGTTTTCATCATTGATCGATTATAATAATTATTGTTTTGAGAGAAAATATGGACAATTTTTTGAATTTTGAGCAGAATAGTTTTGTTTACCAGTTACTGTTACACCTGTAAGAAATTCCAATTAATCAAGTATCGATGTGTTTGTTGAATTATACCTTAAAAATACGAACTTTCCGATCATCCAAAATACAAGAGCTAAATTTCTCTGTATACGTGATGGCAAGTTTTCATCTTACCGACTATGAAGACCGATACGGACTCGAAATCATCTTCAGGGGTGGAATTTCTTTTCAATTTGTCTCTTTTATATAGCATCAAAGATTATACCGAATCTTGACTCAAGATTCTCGAGTAAAAATATAGTATTTTTAGTTAATGAATAGTAGGGATAACTTTTTAAGAAACTTTTTTCGAAAATTCATAGATGCCTACATAAATAAAGATGCTTTAGTATTTAAGGAATTTAGGTGTGAAATTTCTCTTAGATTAAACCTTTTCCCAGGGGTGATGTCAATACAACAAAGTTCTAAAAAAATGCATTTTTTCACGAAAATAAATCCCATTACTTTTAAGTAGTGTGTACAATTTCTACAGTAATCTATGGTATTTTCGATTGATTCAAGAAAATATCTGATCTACATGGCTGGCTTGAAGAAATAATTACTAATTAGCTTCCAAAAACAAAAATTTATTCTAAGATTGATTATTTATAGCTTTCAAAAATTCGAAATTAATTAGTTTATTAACTTTCAGTACATTTTGATAGGAAAATCATTCAACCTATTTACAACACCCCTAGGACTTTCTCAAAACCTACTAGTGTTATGCATCATTAGAACCGCCTTTAAATATTCTATCGAATGAGCTCTAGGAAAAAAATTACTTATTTTCAAAAAATATCCCTAATGAATAGTGCAGCACCTATACTTACAAAGGTTAACTCATGGATTCCTAACTTTAGCCAACTTCATGTCACGTTTAGGTTCTGCTATCTAATAATGATTCAAATTATGGTCGATTCGATCTAATTCCGCAATATTTATACTCATAGTTGATAAAAGTTTGTTTTAAGATCAAAAGACGTAAACTATGCGATTTTTCAATTTTCATATTGATCCACTCTGATGGAGAGGGAGAAGAATTGGGAATTTTACCAATCAATATTAACCATCCAATAGAGATATTGATTAGAGAAATTATTATTATTAAAACTAATTAAAAGATTACATTATATAGATAAGCTGGAATATTATTATTACTCTGGTGTATGTTTTTTGTTTCATTAAAATACGATAGCCGTTATAATGAGTCATCATCTATTAAAAAATATATTTCAACATTCCAACGTCGCTTATAAGTAGTTTTATCAATTATCGATTTTTACAATAATGAACTGGAAATGAATTATGATTAAATCTTTAAGTAGAAATCTAATGCAGACCTCTCTTCACTACATATTAGTAGGCCCACTCCAGATATTTGAAACCTATTACTATTAGGCTATTACAGTGATCCTTTTGTAGAGAATGATTTCGCTTCATGTTATTTGTTCAAGGATCAAATAACTCTTTAAGTTCTATTCATAGTTATTGATTATTTAGAAAAAAAAAACAAATAAATATTATTTGAAAAAATTCATCTTGAAGATAAGGTTGAATCGATATTCTATACAGTTTTATTTCTAATATGTAAATGGGTTCGTGTTAGTTCAGGGAGATCAACATTAACACTTTTCAAAAGATCTATGATTATAAGAAAGTCTATATAAAGGAAGTAGAATTCATTGACACTAGAGCCTCATCATAGTGGACCCTCAAAAAGGTAATTTGGCATCGGGGCTCATAGTTCATACGATCTGTATTTCTCAAACTCTTTAGATCTTAGGAAAAATATTTAGGTTACCAACTAAATAAAAAAAATTTCTTAACGTCATCGGCTAACCTTTTTTAGATCATCTAAAATATTGGAAATATGATAGTAATTGAAAATGTAACTTTGGAAATATGATGAAAGAGTTTAAACTAGAATCTAATTGGATGAAAAAGCATGACCAATTCTATAATAACATGATATACTGTACATAATATTGATATATTCTTGTTGTATATGTTAAAAGCTACAAGACTATCAGATCATGTTATAAATTAATGCGTACAATTCGAAGTAATGGATCGAAGTCCTCATCTTGCGTAAGAGATTGATTTTGATAAAAGTAACTGCTTAATAATGTTTCAGAGTCTCTGCACCTTGTAAATTACCAACACACTGTGTCAGATTCTGACTAAAAATAAATAATACAAAAAACCTCAAAAGGTGGTTTTATCATTAAACATAAAAATAAACTGTTTGAATCATTTTGTAGTTACGAGATTTATTTACGTGATTCTTTTTCCAATTATGCGAATATTTCTGTGTGAAATCTAACTGAATTTGATGGATTATTGCATGCCACTCGGGATGTAAAATCAATCAGAGTCCTTGTCAGTTCACAATACACACACCAAGCAAGAATAAGAACGAGAGAAATTTGAAAGCTTTATTATTGAGTCTTCTTAACCAGAGTAATTCGAATGTAGTAAATAATTCATTTGATCTCATGATACGGCAGTAAAACAGGGTTGATTGATCTTCTAAACGCTTCTTTATCGATCATTGTGATTCAGTGATCTGGATCACAGGTTTTTTTATAAAGACAAGTAAATAATTGCTAGAAAGACATCATCACACTTCCCAAATTTCGATATTAGACAAGAGCAATGTTCTCTTCTAATGTGTAACGATAAAAACAATCGATAATGAATCGTTAACACTATAATTATTATCCAACTTTTTTTGTGATCCATTCAACGATTGATAACATATTTTTTTCAGTTTACTAAAATTTTCGGCTCATTCTAATCTAAACCTATTTGATTGGAAGATTCGACCCAAAGATAGTTAATCTGAAGATTTAGATCCTGAGAGCATCAAAATCCCATTTTTTCAAACTTGAAAAATATTTTCCTGGTTTCAATTGAAAGAGTGATCAAAAGTTTATTTTTTGGATCACGATTAGTCAAAGAAATAAAATTTGTTGAATCAGATTTTGAGAATCGCCCCATTATCGTTTGAAGATTGAATTTTGATTTCTTAACGATTTTCACTTCTTGAAATCGATGAAATTTTGATAATTCAAGATCCCATGAAAAATGACGAATTTTTTTCTATTGAAAATAAAAAATCTTTGTTTATAAATTTCAGCAAATCAGTCGATGTCTTGAAAAAATCAATAACTACAGATTATTCTGATTGATTGAATATTGATAGAATTCATAGAACAATACTTGTATCATCATTATAATAATTATAATTATTATTCAAGCATGCTTTAAACCTTTTACATCATTCTGTCTGGAGGCTTAATCCAGTCTTGGCTCGTAAATATCCATTCTGTTGATCATTTGATTTCTGCTTGATTTAGTGTTTTGCTGCTCTTAGTTCCCTTTGTGATATCAGCTGATATTGGATTTGGTCCGGATTCGTCTAAGGTACAAGCTAAAAACTAGTTTTTCCTTTTTTTACTTACTTCATACTTAGATAATTTCCAAATAGATGTTTTTCATTGTAACGAAAAGAAGACTGCGTTAATATACATAGAGAATGATGCGAGAACAAAAAAATGTAAATTTATCAAAACATTTTTCTAGTACAGAAATGAATGAACAATCAACAGAGAAAGCAATTTTAAAGAATCTCTATCCGATATTTTTTCTGCTTCTTCTTATACAGAATTATGCTAGCAACAAAGGTCAATTCTCATAAGTTTTTTCTTCTGCTTCTATAACAGGAACAGAATAAAAAGAAAATTAAATCCTCTAAAACAAATACAACAGATACAACTTGTTCAAAAAATACTTCCCTCATCCTCCCCATATGTAAAAAAGGAAAAAGAGAGGTATGAAGAGGAAAGTAAACTGCCTCCTTAACTCAAGAATACAGCAAAAGATGTCCAGCACAAAAGAAAAGACAAGTATTTAATGATGTATTCATTCTTACATTGCTTCACTCTATCATTTCAACACAAAAATATACATACAGTATAGATTTATGCCTTCTTCAATATAGTAATGCTATATTGCCAAAAGCAGTCATCCTCTGTATGGCAAGAAATGGATTATTTTTGCCTGACAAAAAGTCCCCACCTAAATAAACATTTATTTTTCATGTTAGTTCTATTTCTTTACTTGCCTTTATCATACTCGTTCATGGGTAAGAGAAATTCCTTCTTCGTCGATACTGGAATATTCTCGAAATCTGAACAAAAAATTCAAGAAAGATCGATATAATTTTTTTCTAAATTGATAACTAACACATACAAAATAAATTTCAAAAAAAATCCAAAAGCAACACAAGACATCAGCAGAATCAGTCTTAAATACACACTTAGTAGAGATTGGTTGTAGAGACGACAAGCCAGGCGTTAAAAGAATTCAAACATTTATCTCACAACAAGTTTAGTTTTTAAATAGGAAATTATTGAATTTAGCGTTGACATCTCATCTTTGTCGGGACTAGAATATTTTCAATTTCTGAACAAAAGATTCAAGCACCAAGAAGGGTCGATCTCTTCCTTTTTTGTAGCCTCAATTGATTGATTAAGTTAGAAAGAGTCTTTGATTGACACGTAACTTGATAAAGGTGATGCGTTACACAATGTTGCATCGTTCATCAGGTCATAATCATTAGATTGAACTCTGCATTCAATTTGATCACAAGTCAATTCTCAACAGATCAATCAATGCTTAGAATTAGGCCTTGATATAAGCAAACCTGTGAATAAAAGCTTTTTAGACTTTGATACAGTATAATCTCTATTGTGTTGGAACACACATCTTAAAAGTGATGATGTATTCTGTTTTCTCATACAAACTTTTTGTCAAAGAAAATTTTGATAGCCTTGCACTTGAGTGATCTATTTTGAAGGATTTGATGAATTCCCCCCCCTCACTATTTTAATTTTGTACTTCTTATAAATAAAATTTCTCCTTTGTCTAAAATAGGTTATGATTCCCTCATATATGTAGCAGTTAATAGATTCTCTTCTTCCACTAAAATCTTGGAATCTTAGGCTACAAAACTTTTCTTCCACATTTGAATAAGTCCGATTGTCAGAGAATTCGTCTCTCTCTCCAAACCAGCTCTTGAAAAATATTCCTTCCGTTTTCCGACCTGTATCCCTTTCACTTTCTTCTCGACCTGTTTAGATTCTTAGGCACTAAATTCCCTTTCTCACGCTGGGATATCCTTAAAGATATAAAATCAATAACTAAAGTTGATTACTCTATATTCCTTCTTTACTCTAATTTACATTTGAGTGGATAAGTCGTGCTTTGAGAGGAGATCAAGAAGTGATTTTTAATTATCAATTTTATATAAACTAATAGATGAGTAATTATAAACCTAATTGACATAAAGATGAGAACTTAATGAGGATTTCGAAAATGAACCAAATTTCCACTTTTTCAGCTCTTGAACCCAAAATTTTTATTGATTTCAATGATTTAAAGCAGTTAAGTGATGATATCTGGGATCAACATTATACAAATATTATTCAAATTTACTTGTAGAAATTAACTGAAATTCGTCATTACTGTGGGAAATCGAACCATATGAATTTTTCGATTATAACGAAGGCAAATTATCCAAAATCTGGAAGTTTAACTTTTTCCCGGAAACAGTAAGTTCTTCGCTATCTCTCTAGCTAAATTCGAATTCTTCGTTCAATTTTTATCCCAAATATCAGTACTTAACTGCTTCGGATCATCGAAATCGATAAAAAATGTTAGGTTCAAAAGCTGAAAAAGTGGAAATTTGCTGCAAATTTGAAATTCGAGAAACGGCCTTATTTTGGTCAGATTGAATTTTTTTCGAATATCCACATTTTATTAGCTCATTCCGTTTTAGAATTCAAAAAGTTATTTTTTTCTTTGAATCCGGTGAAAAATATTAGAAGCAAGCTTTAAATTTTCTTTTGAAATCGAACATTTTAATTTTTATGCAGAATTAGAATAATGATAGTAAAAATGTTGGGGGGGGGGTGGTTTGAACCTAGGACCGAGAAAAGAGGTGAAAGAGATATCACTGCGACATACCGGATCATTAAGATTGTAACATTCATTCTCTAGTACAGTCTATAGAATGTGGACCTAGGAGTTGAAACATTTAATTAAATAAAAATGAAATTAAGAATAAAAGATGAAGAACAACAAAGATAGTCTTGTTCAGTTGAAAAGCATTTCTCCTCTACCAGTATGAAGCAAATCTAATAAAATTAAAGATGGCTGAAATGGAATACTCAACTCCGATTGGCTGTTGGAAAATTCAAGTCAATACATTTGATTTTCTTGTTTATTCATGGAGACAGCAAGAAAAAAAGTAGAAAATAGAAAAAAGAAGAATATAAAACGTCAATAATCATCATCATCATCATCATTTCTAGAGAGAGATAGAATTGAGATCTTTCTATCGGGTATTGATTTTTTGACTGTAAAATCTGTACACCTAGTCAGTTCTCTGTATATTTCAAAGACAGATTATTATTATTATCATTCTATTGACAACGATTTCATGAGGCTAGTTGACATGAAGATCAGAATTTACTGGTATTACAAAAAATTCCCCACTTCTTACTATCTATGAGCTAAAAATTTTTATTGGTTTCGAAGATTTTAATACTGATATCTCGGATCATCAATAGATGAAGAAATATAATTCGGCTAAAATAGCTCACAGAAATTTTTTCTTTAACATGGGAAGTTTCTCTCTTTATGACATATTAAGTTATTTTTTTGTTTGAAATATTTTATTGATATGTACAACATAGGTAAATATGGTTATAAATAGTTATTCATATAAGGTTACAACGGACATAAGAATACAATAAATATTAAGTCTAGATGAATTTGTTCTAACAAAAAAAAGTCAATTATCTATCTTTATGGGTCCGTCGTTACGCTTTCATCATATAAAAATTCTCTGATTCTTCGATCAGAATTGAAAGGTCCTACAATCTAAGAAATATGTCTTATGAAAATAACTACTTACTCTCTACCTATAATAAACTTAACGATAAATATGACTTTTCTAATTGTGACAACCTAAACTCGATTAAAAATATTATGAAACATATTCGATCTAAAATCGACTACACTTACTCTCTCCTATATCCTGATCTTCATTAAGTAGAAACTACCAAGTGCTATTCGATTAAACTTGTCAGATTTACATCCAAAACTAAACCATCGAAGATGTTCTACTCCAAAAGCCAATTCGATCGCAATGAAAAACTCTTTCAAGACCATGTTTGCATCCTTATAATGATAAACCATTAAAAGATTTACTATTTATTTGTATTTTCCATTAGTATTTTGTTGCATTTCCTATTTTTCAATTTAGATTTTATTCTAACAAAAAAAAATATCTAAATGAATCTGAGCATTAAATCATTTATAAATGTAAGGAAGAGTATAAGAGAGATTTTGAATAATCTATTTTTGATATAATATATAACATAATAGATTTAAATTTGCAGACGATCGTCTTCAAGGTGAAAAATTCCCCTGATATTTCTGATCACAACTTCTATCTTCTTAAAGATTCCCTTGAGTCCATGGGGCTCTATATTAATAGAGATAAATGTAGATTATTGCTAACAAAAAAAACGTTCTCCCTGCAACCCTCTTGAAATCACTTCTACTTCCTGGAGAAATTGTCTCATCAACTTCGGACCTTGATTTCAGTATATCTAATGGACTTAAAATTAATCCCCTTACAAACCTGGCTCATATAAACTCAGTTAACTTGAGACTAAAAGCTTTCATGGCACTAGTTCTTAGTCATCTTGACTATATTTCACCTTTAGTCCATCACTGGAGTATTGAAAAATCCCTTTTTATTCTTTCTTTATCCTGACCAGGCGGCACAAGTTAAATTTTTTCAACTCACTAAAGAAATAAACTAACGAAAATAATTGAAAAACCACCTTTTCGATAAACAACGTTGAACTCTCTGACTTGAATCGATGAATAGGAGAAAAGGGTATCCTAATTAATTACTCAATCAGATGAATTCCCGACATCAGAAGCTCCCCCTGTCCTTTCCCCTTTTCCAGTATGTTCAGTATGTGTGACCTTTGCCTCTCTTGTATGAGGGAGTAAAAAACATTTTATGTTTGACGTTTGCAAGAGTGAAACGAACACACTCACTCAGTATGCATAGAATATAGAATTCATACTTGTAATTACATCTCTCTGTTGATTTCCTCTTGCCTTGGACAGGCTGATTTGCAGATGTTTCTTGTAAACGGATATTTTTAATGGAAAAAACATTGGGAAGAGAAAAAAAGGTTCTTGGAGAAGCCATCAAATATATATAGGCATACACTGTTTATGCATTTACAAAAAAGGGAATATGAAAAATTGACATATCTCCACACACAAACATCCCCCCTCGTTAAAATTCAACAAGATGATGAGAGACCCCAGTGCATTTTTATAAAAAATATATTCAAGTCAAAAAATATAAAATATTGAAAGCAATAAAAAATTATTCTGCAAATAATAATGATAATGGAATGTAACAAATTGGTTACTTTTAAGTAGTCCGAGAATTACTAGTCTCCAATAACGATTTTATTCTTAATAAGTATACAATTTTTACCATACATGGACGGAAATTTAAAATGCCTAACTTGGTTTTTTTCTCAGGTTCAGAGTTTTATTTAAATGATTGGCTGATCAATTACATTTACCCCGTCTTGTTTTACGAAAACGAATCCTTTCGGGATTAAAATAATGTCTCAGAATATTAAGAATTCTACAACTATTTAAAACGAACAATTACAATTTATGATGAATTGGGCTTTCATCGCGTAAGCAGCTAGCATCTAGATCGAAGCTTTGAGCTATGTTGGAAAATTTTCCACTTTGGAGGATTTGTATTTTGTTTTAACTATTCTTTGGAATAATTTTTTCTACTTATTTTTCAGTTTATGAGATACTAATCAGTGACAAATACTCTGTTCAATCCCTTGAAAAGAAAATAAATTTATCAACCCACAAGAATATTTACAACTCATTAAGATAGGTATAAAGTGACGCCAACCAAGGTTACTTGAAAAATGCTAATTTTATGTAAATATATTCCAACACTATAAAATATTTAGAACGTTTTTATTTTGAAAAACCTATTTGCTGATGTTGTAGGAAACAACAAGAACAACTTTCTTCCATAATTTCTGAGATAACTCGTAAAAAGAATCAAAAAAAGTCCTGTTCATAAAACCTATGAATCAGGCAATTTTTGTTTTTGGTTCCCATTGTAATCAGCTGATATTTTGTCATTTTGAACCTAGGATCGAGGTGAGAGGGTCCAAATGAGAGGTGATGTAATCGGGCTGGATCTTGTTTTGTCCACAACAATTCTTCTGTTTGAATGGAACACAAATTTATGATATGTAAGCTTTTTATACAGGCTGAGAAAATCTCATTTATAGTTTCATATTCAAAGGATGTAAGGAAAATTTACATAAAAGTTTATGAATAAAGATGCATATTGATTCAAAATGATTAGCGATGATTGGATGAGAAATGACTAATCTTTACGGCTCACAAGAATAGGATAGACCGTTTCTCGTCGATCACAAGTAGAAAAAATCAAGAACCATGCAATGCATATTTGTGTTTTGAATATCCTTTAGGGAAATAAACAAATTTAAAATGAATCCAAGCTAAAGTTATTCAGGAGGAGAGAACTAAGGAAACAAATTGTTATTATTTATTTTTGTCAAAACTTTTCCATTAGGGAAAAAAAGTTTCTTGTCGTCAAGGTAGCCCACTGGACTCAAGAGTATAGCGATAAATAGAGACGTCACATCGAGAGGAGAGACATGAAAAAATATCCCCCCCCCCACTCAATATAGCAAGCATAATCTTATTAGGCTACTCATGAATTTTGAGTTGAAAAATTCACCTCTACCAACTGGAAATCAAGATATTCCCCTTGATTGTTGTAATACTGTTATTAGAGATTGTTAGGGTATAAATTCATATAAGTGAGTAATATACTAATGAGTCATTCATATGCTGTATTGAAGGTATAATCCTAAACTTCTGAGTCACATTCTCAATCACATCTGGGCTCACATTAGTCTCGAGTAATATATTACAAGATGAGGTTTTTGTTTATGAAATAATAATGATAATCTTTTGCATTATATTTGAATTTTAAGTACATCTGATAGTAATAAAAAAAACAAAATTATGCGTTTATATAATGAATTTGATCGATGGAAATCAACTTTGGTCAGGATCATTGGGGACACCATCTTGAATGATCGGGTTTATTTTCGTATTTACAATAACATGACGGTATTTATTTGAATAATAATATATTATATCAATATTGCAATAGGTGTAAAAAGTAACTTCTCTCATTTTATATAGAAATAATAGGAATAATAGTCTAAAATGACAATAGGAATTTCTGATCTGATAAACATGGGAAATGTACATCTGAATTCTCGGATAATTCTATGGTTTGTAGAAGAAATCACAGGATCAAATAAAAGGACTAATAATTATCATCTCTTTGCAGATAGATCAATGGGCAAATCACTAGAGTCATCAACAATGGGACTGGCCCTTGTCTCAGAACAACTAGTTTTGAAGGGATTGAACTCTTCATTCTTCCGCTGGGGTGAGGCGACTCTGGCCTGATTCTTTTGGAGATTGAAGCCAAGGAAATTTGTGGGATCCACAAACGGGAATGAATTAACAACAGCGTTCATTCTTGATATAAACTCTGCATATCTTATGGAATTACTGACCAGATCTGATGCCATTCCAATACCCGGTTCAGGTGAGACATTGAGTCTCTTTGAATCATTCCTATTGGCTGAGGGCGATTTCGATGAGGGAACACTTGCTGGCTTAGCACTGGCGACAATATCAGCTTTTTGTTTGTCATCTGGGAATGAGTAAATGCTGGGAACCTCTTCCTTATCAACAGGAGAAGATGATGCCTGAGGCCTGTAGCAGATTGTGGCAGGAGCTTTTCGTTTCCTACTCTTTTGAGGTGTGGAAAAGAGTTTTTCGGTTGTCTTGGTGGAAATTTTCTTCATTGGCGATAGGAAAGTCGGCTTGGATTTGTCGAGGAAGGAGTTCTTTGGAAATGGGACCATACTGGGCAACTGATGTGGCGAAGGCTTCGATTTGTACTGGGTATTAATGGGTGTCTTTTTCTTTTCAGATTCATTCACCACCTTGACAGATGACTGAATAGTTGAAGGAGAGCTGACTGCTTCTGGAGTTACCGGTTCACTTTTCTTCATATATTTTCTCAAAGACTTTTCGGGATCATCTTTCATTTTCATGTCATTTGTATTGGTGTTGTGATTCATCTTGATGACCAATTTCTCAACCTTCTTTTCGTCATCTGGCCTAACATAGGCCTTACCAAGGATAGGGACCTTCTGATCACCTTTCGGATTACTTAGTATCATTTCAGAATTGCTTAATGACTTTATCTTGGCAATATAAGGCTCAGACGAGAGTTTAGTGTGATAGTTTTCCTTGTCCGAGTTTGTCTCCATGGCAGTTTGGGGCGAGATTGACTCTTTCTTCAGCATATTATTCATTTTGAATAGTTTCTCTGATAGTTTGTGCAGATCTTGAGGCGGCTTCATTTCCTTAATTGTAATCGTACTTTTGTTGACGGTGACATCTGTAATTTGCATTTCATCGTGAATTTTCAACTCCTCAAAACTGAGCGTGTGGTAGTTGTCGAGCCAGCTCAAAATTTTCAAGTTTGCACTCATCTTTGGGTTTTCCTGCGTCTTGGGCAGTTGAATTCTCAGGGGGGCCAATTTTGGTGGACATTGTGTAGTGCATATCAGTTTATCATCGAAATCATTTGGGAACATTTCAGATGTTTCTCCAAAGTAGACAGACCGGTCTGATTCATCAGAGGAGCAGTTCATGTCCATGGTCAGTCTTCGTTTCCTCTTCTTCTTGCTCGACTTGCTGTTGGTAACCTTTCTCTTCTTGCCAGCTGCGGTGGTTTTAATCTCAATTTCGTGGTCTTTTTCCGATATTTCGATATCACCGCATTCCATTGGGGGTAGATAGTCGATGTCTTCGGAATCTCTGGCCTTTTCAATTGGATTGACTCGATCATCAGCTGAGCTTTCTGCTAGGCTGTTGGAAATATTGATAATTGAACTTTCAGCACTGGGAACATCGGGTGGGGGACATGCCTTGAGTCGTTCTCTAGATATGATGAGCTTAATCTTTTCCCTTGGCTCTACTTCAATAATCTCAGGTGAGAGGACTTGTTGAGGCTATAAAAATTAGAAATAGAAAAAATATGTAGATTTAATTCAAAAGCAGACTACTAACTGGAGATAGAGGGGGAAGTGATTTTGCACAAGCTTCCATTGATGGAGAGCTCATGTTGGAGGATAGGAAGTTGTTGAAGAAGTGTCGCTGACGATTCTGGTAAATAGCACTCTGTGTAGCAGCGGTAACCAATTGGGTTGTCTTTCTGAATTCCCTCTTAACTCGTGTGGGCATTGTGGTGGAGACACAAGGCTCTGTCATGGCTGGCGAAGGAGGATCTTCATCGAAATGATCTGTTCTTGCCTCTTCTTTCGTCTCCTCTATAGCCTCTTCTTCTTCTTCTTGGTGTTGTCTTAGGGGTTCTTTCTCTTCTTCGCGAGGGGGGGATTCTTGTTCTGGATTGTTTTCGTCATTTGATTCACTGGAATCAGATGTGACTGGTAGGCCTTGTTTTCTCTTCAAATAGTTGTCAATCAATCGTTTATCCAAGATATTCTTCTCGGGTTCCCATGTGTTATGCCTGTTGATAAATATAGAAAGAGATTAGCTCGATAGTTTGAAAATCAATCGAAATCACTGCTTCATTACAAATTCAAATTAAATTATCGATTTTTTTCTTCTATAGAAAAAAATTTTAGCTAGAGAGAGAAGAATTCTACACATTGAAAATGAATGAATATCATCTCGACCAATCATATTCAAGATAGACAACATTCACTCCAACATGTGGATGTGAATACCTTAAAGCATACATAGACTAGTCCATATATACCCATTCTTACAGTCTACACACACACACACACATTCACGCATACATCAAATAGGTAACAGTCTATGTTCATATTAACTCTAGTTATCCATCCATCATGCCAAGAATATTTTGAATTTTTTTTTCTATCAACATAACTTGAAATACAGGTGAATTGAGAAGAGAAACTCACGATTCAGACCAGTATTTCCATTTGACGAGGTATTCCACTCGATTCTGTAATGGAATTAATTTTTATTAGATAAATTTTCCCCTTTTAAAGTCGTCAAACGTACACTTCTCGTTCGTTTATCCAAGAGTCTCTCGACTTTGTAGACGTCGGTCTCATTCTCTTTCATTCTTTCTTTGTATAAATCCACTGTGGTTTTAAGTTGTTGAATAATCCAGTTGATGTTATTTAGTCCACAACATGGAGGGTAAGGTTTAATCCTTTGGTGGAGCTTGTGTTTTTTTCCAAGCTAACGTAAACGAGTGAATTGTATGACTAGCTTTCCAATCGTTTCCAACTAACAATATATACTATCGTTGAAGTGAATATGGGTGTGGTGGTACACCCTCAACTATATAACATGCAGGATAATTTCTACTATTAATGCAATGAAGAGAGGAGGGGGTAGTGTGTCTATATTTCTCTATGTTTTAACAATGAGTACTGCATTAAACTATACGTCGTTGTATACTACTGCTCTAAGAAGAAAATTTTCGGTTTGAATGGAATTCAGCCAATGAGAGACGAGATAGCTTTATGTGTTGAAATGAATATCACTGATTGGTCTATTTAATGTTAAACATATCGGAATAGAAGGGTGGATTGATGCTGTATGTTTTAGCATAGAATTTTAGTATTTTCTTCTGTACAAAGTATACACACCAAATTATTATTATTATTTATTCTCGGATAGATTGCGTGGGCTATGAAAAATGTTGGAGGAAGAGAAAAAATAGACAATTCTTCTAATGCACATTACCTTTTCGTGTAATTATCCTTTTTTCTAATACATTCGTTAGAAACTATACATCTCGTATTATTTAGTCCAATTCCTAGCATTGCGTAGTAGATAGGCTTCAACTGGGAATCGTGGCTCTGTTAATAACGAGGGGTCCCTCGGCACATGACCCATGAAAAAGGGTAATAAAATATGAATCATGATTCCAATGGTCACATGTTGAAATTAAAATGTATGAACGAAGGGGGGTCTCTCTCTGTCTCTCGTATATCCCATGTTCTAAAGTAGAGAGTCGAAGAGGAGATAAAAAAAAATAAACAGAGTGGACCATTGGTAAAAATTTGACCCCCATTCTTGTGTTTGTTCTCTCTGTGGATCAATCAAACCTACTCGTGATGTCTCCGTATCCATTCTTCCTCACGTATGAAAGAATAAGGCAATCAATGTTGTACATAGTCCATGTAGAAATTTCATATGAACTCCATAAAGATTGAATGGCCCTAAAAGACACAGGTGAATTGTCAATTTACCAAGAATAAATGTTCTTCAACAATACAACCCAAGATGAGACACAGCCTTGATAATCCAGAATTCATTCATGTAAACCTATTTTTTGTTAGAAATAGTTCTTGGCCACACTTTAAAACTTGTGGTTTGATCAATTTGTCTTGATTCAAATCAAACTGTGATAAACTGACTGTTATTTTGATCACTGTTGAAATGTTTGGATAAATAATTGCTATGTTTTCTATACATTTTCCACTGAATCAAACGGTTTTATTGATATTTGGCAAGGTTCTAATGGGAAAAATGTATTTTTGCATCTAATACAACATTCATGTATTTTAAAAAGGCTCGTAAAATAAATAGAAATACATGTGTATCAGAGTAAATAGAATTAAACATTTATTTAAAGAGTTTTAAATACATAATCGGAAATCATTCTGGTTTGATAGTTGGAGAGTAACTTAACCTGCAATGGATTGGTTGCATTATAGATTTCAACCACTTGAGATTGTCATAGGCATATATTTTATGCTTATCCTTGATTAATTCGTAAGAAGAAAGGATTTTTCATCAAGATTGGTGCCTTAAATTGTAATTATGTTCAATACAGAGAGGCTTTAGTTAGTCTCTAATTATAATTATTAAAATGAAGTGAGAAATGCTACCCACCCTAATTTAATCTATAATTAACTGTGTATATGTCTCTAATTTCTAATTGCTTAATTCTGAATTGTGGATATCATATCAAAGCTATCAATTTGGAAGGATTCATTCTTGAGGAAGAATAAAAAAAAGTAAGATTACACGACATCTGTGTCATCTTTTTTTTTTTTTGAAATCATAACATTTATTAAAGAGATTAAGTTTAATATATAAAATCTGATATACATAATAAAATGAATTCATAACAGTTTTTAATATAATCACAGACCCAACCAAAAGAGCTTCAGGTCACTGAAAAAATTATAGCTCCGGATCAAAATCTAAATTGCCACAAATGATTCACAAACTTAGACAGTCAGGTCAGTCATCAACTCAACCATTGTCCATATAGAATACAAGGTTAAATTTTAAAGAAAAAGGTCTCTGTAAAGAAAAGGGGATCTTATTAAGCTAGATGATTATTCGAATAAAGAAGAGTTTTCGAATAATCGAGTTTGGATCTGATAAATTTTATAATACATTTAAGATCATTAAGGTTTTCACATTCTATTAGTTTAAAAACGGAATCAAGAAAACGAAAATGAGCGAGAAGAGGGTGATTGGAGAAAGAGGGCTTACGTAGAGAGTACAATCTAGGGTCAAATGTGTAAGAACCAGTTGGACCCTGTGTCATTTCATAGGCAGAAGCTTAGTTAATAACTCTTTGTCAAAATGATGATATAATGAGTGTTTTTTGGTTCTTGTAGTGGTGGTTCTTGAACCTCAAGCACTGAAGATTATCAGCTGAATCATGGGAATATACGAGCTTTTTTTTGTTAGAAAAAAAACTCTTTCGATCAGCCTCCCACTTTCAAATCAACGAAAGTTTTCAGCTCAAAGTTCGAAAAAATGGGATTTTGGCGCCAAATGGGAATTTGAGAAATGACCATATTTTTCATAAATATAATTGTGAAAAAAAAAAGTGGGCAACATGAGTAGGATTCCAAAAGTACTTTAAGAAGTTCGAATTCTTGATGACAAAATCGAGATTTCTGTAAAAATCATAGATTCCCAACTTCGTTTCAACCAACTTCATCTATTCTCTAATAACTCTATGCTTGGTACCCTTTTAATAAATGTATAAGTTTGTCGCAAAAAAATGTAATCGACACCTCCATAGGGGCTTGAGATCAGAAACTACATCAAATAGATCATATTTTAGATATCACTATAATAGATAAAAAAATTGTTTCAAATTTAAATTTTATTTATCAATAATAAGGGACATTTTTCCTCAGTGCTCAAAAAACACAACTAGTAATAAAATGAAGGATAAGAGAAATAAAATGCTTTGTGGATAGAAAAGAATTGCAAGTGTAAAAATCACGTTTTTAACCATACGTGCAAAAAATCGTGTAAAGAAAAAACGTCAACGTCTCTCTATTCAGGCTCTTGTAAAAAGACATTAGATCAAGAGAAAAAATATTGTTTAAAATTTCTCTTAACTATAGAAGAAATATCGAGTAGAAATCTAAAGCTATGTTTTTTACAACCTCAAAAATTTCCCAAGTTTCTTTCATCTCAAATTATTGATTGAGAATGAATTGTGTTCTTCTAGAGGAAATATTGACATGAAAAATTTAATATACTCAGCCAGTAAAATAGACGGTCGCAGAGAGAATGATTAAATTGTTGATTTACATTAGAACTTTTGATATTAGATTTGATGATGTTTTTGTTAGAAAAGGATTTATTGAAATGTTGAAAATAGAATAAAAGAAATAAATAAATAAATTAAAGTATATATAGGTTATCTTTTCTGATCCAAACAAATGAAGGCAGTACATCAAATCAATGGACCTCAGCATTCAAAATCAGGTAATTAAAAAGGGAACTAGGAAGTGAAATCAGTTAATTCTTCAGTTCAAACTTTGCTCTTGATTGTCTAACAGAAAACGCGTTTATCTCACAGAAACAAGGTAAAACTTTATTGAGTCTAAAAAGGGTTCGTTATCAGAGGACTTATTAAGTCAAATGAAAAATAGAGTCAAGCTCAGGTGACACATAATAGATCTCAAATCAAAAAGGTTACCACAATCTTTTGAAGAAAACTTTGAGTTTTTAATTAAGATCATAGATTCCCTAATCCATACTAAGCCTCAAACTAATGTATTAAAATTTTAAAAGAAATTAAAAGATTGATTCAGCAGGGTTCAGGTAAAAGAAAATAAACTACGCAAGATTCCATCCTTGAGATGCACAGATCTGACTGATGAAGAAGAGTCAGGAAGAGAGTGTCTATTACACAAAATAACATCTAACTAACGAATTATTATTCTGTTGTTATCCTTGATTTATACATCCAATCCTGGTGATTCATCCAAGATACATAACACGATAGCGGATGATGACGACGATGATGAATGCAGGAAAGGGCTAATGAAAATAAAGAAGAAGGCTTGTTATTTTTAAGATGAACTTCCCCATCTATTGAGATGAAAATCACACAGAGAGAAAGAGAGTGGGCGTATGTACATAACTTTTCACTCAGGCCCTCTTTATTTCCACTTTTTCATATGATCATGTTATTCTAACTCTGTCTTACCACCTCCCTTTCAATCTGTGAGATGGAAATTTGGAAAGAAATTAAATTGCCTATAGGGGAAAAGGAATTTCATATGGCTTGTCTTGACAACCGACTTGGGAACCGAATAAATTCATGTTATATACTGAACGATTGGAATTATTTAAAATTTCCTTGCAAAAACAAAAAACTTTTACATGCTAATTTCCCCAGAATTTAAATACCTTCTATGGAGAAAACCTTCCACTTTTTTAAAAATTCTCATTCCGTGAATGTAAGAAATCTATAATTAAGATTCAACTAAAATGTATATTCCAAATCTCTTCACTTTCTGAGTCTTACCTTTGATAAAAATTCAGATTTGGTTTTATCAGATTTTGATCGATACTCTTTTATTTGAGTACTAGACTCTAAACTGACTCTCAAAATTTTAAGTTACTCATTTGGCTTATAATTATTATTTGTCCCCTCTTCTTCCACATTGAAATTATACATTTATTAAATTCAAAAGAAAATCATTATTATAAATAAATTATCACAAAATAATTTTTTTGAATAGTTAAAATAACAGATCGACCTCGTCATTGGGAAATCTGCAGTGTTGGCTCATAAATAGTCAAACTTCACTATTTCCTCTACTTAAGTTAGGAGCAGTCGAAAAGTCAGATACTGAAATTCCATGATATTTTCAAATAAATATTCGATCAAAAAGATAAGATTAATGAAGGTGGGGGTAAAGAAGGGATTTTGAATAGTCAATTTTAGATCTTATATGAGAAATTATAGATTTAAGATCATTAAGATTGTCACATTCTTGGAGAGTGAATTTTTTTTGTAAAAGTTTAAAGTGAGGAGCTAAGAAATTGTCCTCATAACAGGCATTCCTGAGATTGTAGCCTTTATTAACATTTGAGACAAATTTCAGGATCTTGTTATGAACGTTATTTCAAAATTGCAACAAGACTTGTCCTATTTTTCTTTACAAATTAACTTTGGAAAAAGGTTTTACCGTATTCATTTTTCTCATCCCTCGAATAATATATATGATAATATTAATATCCAATTTTTTGAAAGAAAATTTTTAGTTCGTGATCTTGGTCTTGAATATGATTACAACTTGCGTTTCGATAATTACATAAAAACGATTGCTAATATTTTTGCTGCAAGAACTCTGCACATCCACAGGACTGCAAAAACAACCCATATTGAATAGACCTCTAAATAATGCACTAAATTCCCTGTACTTCTTCGATAGACTTCCATCATTATTTAACGAAATTGCCCAAAAAGACATTCAATTTAGTAAAAGAGATTTATATGCATATCTTGAAAATTTTTGATATTATTATATATTCTTATATTTATAATATAATTAGACAATAAATATTTATTTATTTATTTAGCCAGGCGATTATTTTGCAAAAATTTCCATTTTATTCATCCTAAAGAATCTATTGCCTCATTATTGGTTTATAAATTGTTGTACCATTAGCGCTTCTTATGCCTATCTTGAAGCCTAATCAGATACCTGATAGTATTAGATCAAAAAATTAGAAACATGTGACAAGATGTATTTAGAAGTTGTACAAAAAAAGGAAGAATATAAGCTGAAAAACACCAAAAACTCTTCAAAATAAATAAGCAAAAGTGAAGAGAAAGGTGAAAAAGTTCGCATAGACCAGGATGAAAATGTTTCTCCTTAGCCGATACATCTGTGCTGTCATCACCTTGCATTATCATGTAAAATTACAGGCTCCAAGGTCGAAAATGAAACTTGACCCAAATACTAAACTAAAAAATTAGCTCATGGTCAGAGAACCTCTAAATCAAAAATACTGGGAAAATCGAACGATTCCTATGATCTATAGTAATAAGCAGATACAGACAATATGAGTAATGCAAAAATTCCATGGATATAAAGTTGGGATATTTTGGAATATTTATTTTAAAATTTGCAACCAATCAGATTTGAGCTAGGATCATCTTGGGCAACGTCACTCAATTACACGATTTCCGGTTAAGAACAATTACTGAATAGTGCAGCTATACTTACAAAGATTATCTACAATTATTTGGTTCTAGGTGCTTAGATAATATATCCCACAGTTTCGTCTTATTTGATAATAGATTAGCCCATGTCGATGGATGTTACAGCTTTCAAAGTAGGAAAGAAACTGTCAGAACATTTAGTATAATCTCTGGACTCCTCAGTAAAGCAAAACCTTGGATTCAAAACTCCCGCTTCTTTTCAAGCATAGATTTTGAAATATCTATGAAAAATCATCACATAGAAATAATTCTCGATGCCAGAAGATTATGATTTGTTTGGCTCAAAATATGATGAAAAAAAAACAAATCGAAAGTCATCAGAGGAGCAAAGTGGAAGAACAAAAAACATTCGTTGCCTAGCAATCAATGAATTTCAAAATGTAATATAAAAATCCAAAAATAAAATAAAACTCTCATGTAAAGAGATAGAGAGTTGAGTCTTCCTGATGGCTAATAACATAGATTGCAAGGGTAGGATTGAGAGAGTGTAGGTAGGAAGATGGAAATACATGCTGAAATGGTTGACATAGCGAAACTTTCGAACAGATTGGACATTATGATGACGAGGGACGGTTGATGATAAGAACATAAATAAAAACCCCAAGATGGGAAACATTCATTTGGAATATTATTTTTTATAACAAAATGCGTGTGTACACACCCACTGTATAAAGTCTTTCTTGTATATATATATGAAGCCCATCATCTCTTCTATCTCTCTTTCATACTTATGGCCAGGTAATTACAATTTTATTCGATCTTACATAACAGATAAGAGATATAGATAAGATGCAGGCAAAAAAGTTTGTTTTTTCCTCATATTATTTTACTGAATAAACTATTTGGATGAATTTCAAATAAGAAGACTGATTAATATGAATACTGTCGAGAATACTGCAGATTATTCCATTCCATGCAGAAAATACTCATAGCTCATAGACAAAATTGATTTGATTTCAACAGGAGTGGACTTAAACAGATTAAATTAGAGAACAGTTGCCCCCTCTTATTTCTCTTTAAGTTTCCTTTGAATCGTGTTGGTCTTTTTATTATCGATGACATGAAAACTCACCGCCAAGGATACGTTTTCATTTCATCGATGTTAAAAAGCCCTTGGTCTCTTTGTCATTCAGAAAATAACTAGAAAACAAGAGGGGGCAACTGTTCCTCAGATTAGCCCTTAAACACGTCTTTCGAAGATTTGAAGCAGTTGAATGCTGATATTTGGGATCATGATTACACGAAGATTATGCATTTAGCCGTAGAAGCTGAGAGAAACTTAATGGTGCAATTTCTAAATTTTGGTCAGATTAATTTTTATCGGAATTTTTTTCA
Organism: Gyrodactylus bullatarudis; assembly: GCA_012064415.1. Taxonomy (NCBI): domain Eukaryota; kingdom Metazoa; phylum Platyhelminthes; class Monogenea; order Gyrodactylidea; family Gyrodactylidae; genus Gyrodactylus; species Gyrodactylus bullatarudis. Next base: position 376,073 of record SSNU01000104.1, read on the forward strand.
ATTTCCCCAACTTATCGGCTCATTTCATCTTTCTTCAAAATAGTAAATTCTCATCTTCTTCTTGAAAAGGTTTCTAGAGTCAAGATTATCTAAAAGAATATTAAAATTCCTTAAGAAGAAAAACAGTGCTCTAGTCCGCTTGAATCAAAATTTTGGAGAAAAATGTGAAACTTGAATTCTATGAGGACTGCCTCCTACAAAATTCTATCGTTCAAATTTTTGGCGTTGTATTGTTGAACCAAATGACACTGAGGAAAATGGACTCGAATGGAACTCTATTTTAGGAATAAACTTTTCTGAATTTTGAGCCATCTTCGAATGTTTAAAAGCCAGTAAAATGTTGCTAAATAAGAACAAGCTTATGTAAATCTGATTAGTTTCATATTAAACAATGGCAATTTTTTATATAAAGGATTTGAATAAAATGATGAATATGAAATACATATCGTTCCTGTATAATTAAAGTTCTGGTTAAAAGAGGAACATGGTGTTTTCATGTTAAATAAAAATTTATTATCAAAATTTATTACATAATCATATGGATGTAAACATGAGATATGGGAATTTCTCAAATAACAAATTCAACTCTATTCATGTAACATCAGTGGTGTAGTTGAATTCATTACTACCAACAAAAGGAGAAAGTACTTCTACAGATGTCTGAGAAATTAATTTTCAAATTTCCAAATTCATAATTTGAATATGGCAATACTGATGTAAAGATGGAAATGTACATGTTCTTCGAAATCTTTCAGCAGGATCTTGATAGTTCAGCCCTAACATTCTACTGTACTGTAAATTGCTCAAGAGATGTAAGATATATTTTAATGGCGAAAAATATCTATCATGAATCTAATCCAGGTTTTTGCAATGTTTAAACTAATTAAAAATACGATATGAAATAAAAAACTCTGAAATATAAGACATACTTTTGAAAATATTTGATAATCTTTCAAATTATTGAGTTTTCAACCGAAGAAAACCAGTTCGTTCTGTTATTTTCTAAGGATTTTTGAATACTACAATTTCAATAACCCACCAGCTGCAAAAAATGATAAAGAAAACGAAATTTGAACCCTAGAATGTATTGAGAAGGATTTTTGTATAAAACGAAGAAATTTCAAATTGAAGCTGCATGTTCTTCTTGTCTAAGATGCCTAGTAACAACAGTATCCTTCTTTAGATGATCCTCTGCTCTTGTAGATAATTTCCTAATAGTTCTGCCTATATATGAGGCTCCACAATCCCACTGTAATTTGTAAACTTATTGAGTTTTCTCCTCTGGCCTCAGTAAATCCTTATGAATCAAACTAAATAATCTTTGAGTTTTCATTATAATATTGATTGATGAGATCATTAAGTCTTCTTCTAATGTCATTACTAAACCTATTCTATTCATTCGTTTCGACAACCTCATAGTTATTTTTGATCAAATTAAAGTGAATCTTCATTACAAAATTGCTTTTTCTGATGTGAGAAAAAACAATAAACTCATTTAATGATTTCACAAAGCATATCCAAAACTTGGCATGAAATAAGTTTATTCAATTCTACATTCAGAGCTCCATTTGATAGATCTGTAGTCTGTGGATGAATCAATCCTCAAGTAGAATGACAGCGCCATTAGACTTATTTGCCAATCGCTAGAGGAAATAAAAATTTTAATTATTAATAAATATTTCAGAGATAAATGTTATCTCTAGGCGAAATCTGTCCATAATCTTGAACTAGCCGCAATCAGACCTGATTTATCGCCATGCTTTTTTTCAATTTGATTACATTTTTTTCTAACAGTCTATACTCTGATCTTTGAATTAAAATTTCAAGTGAATGTAAAAGAAGATTTATTAAAGAAGAATCCAACGAATGGGTTAATGTAGTTAGTTAATGCTTGTCCGTGATAATATTCGAGTTTAAAAATCAGACTTTTAAAATAAATTTTTACTACGCTTTCACAAAATTTTTGAATATCTTTTTTGCTGATAAAGCTTCAAGTGTTTTTTTTTCAATGAAAAAAGTATTAGAATCATGTTAGGATTATTTCTGTTAAATTTTTCTTAATCCAATATGTCTAGGGTTCCTTAATGTAGGGTTCTTCAGATTCAGAAAGATTGTTTTATTCTTTAGTAATCCTATATATTTGTAATCAAATTTCATAATTGTTAAGCAAGCTATCTCCTTTTTGTCCTCATTATAACTTGACAATAGATAAAAATACACTAATTGACCTATAACTATAGCTATTAAAGCTTGAAGAACGACAGATAGGTCCAGAGAAGATCCTAGGTACACTTGGTGATGGTTCTTGCGAAGAAGAAAACTATCAAAATTTTATTTTCACAAGGTGATTCTGAAAATTTGATCCAGCGTTTTTCAATGAAAGAAGAAAGAGATGCTAGGATTTTCACAAATAACGGCCTTTATTTCGGACATACTCAATAAGTATTACTCATGAGTGTGATACATGCCTATACATATAGGGTTTTAACAAAAATAGGAAATAAAGAGAATTGATTATAGCTTTACATTTTTTCATTGGTGTCAACTACATTCAGTGCCTCAATAAATACAATCAAATTCAAGAAAAAACCAAGTACAAAGTAACTTTGAACGTAGGACATGATTTTTACAAATAGTAAATAAAAACTCAATTGCCAATAAAAACACTGAGTATACTACTTATTTGTACTGCATTGTAAAGAAATATCCCATTTGGGACATGAATAATAAATAGCCATTGAATCTATTCAAACTGACCAGAGAATGTCTGTATGCAATTAATTCTTGTTGTATGTAATATAACATTTGCTATTGTCTTTCTATCTTTTATTGAGTGATATCACTGAGAAGGCAAGTCATTTCTTTCTCAATGAATGACTTTTTTATTGGTATACATATACAGAGTTTGAGAAAATATTTTATTACATCTTGAGGCAGAGAGAGAAACTGCCTTTTTTGGCCAGCTCTCTCAATACACAGCTCTTTATGTTTAATATGTCCACTGGGCACTATATAATACATAAATATATGTATTAATGAATAAATTTCTTCAGTTGACTTGAAGTAATAATTTTATTTATCAATAGGATTATTCTTTGATCGTTTAATAGTTCCTAAATTAGACTTTGAGCAATTGTTGAATCTTAACACCGCTCATCTTCAAAAAAACTAGCAAGATTCAATAATTAATAAGAATATTATTTCTATTACCAAGTATTTTATCAATTTAAAATATCTTTAAGAAAATAACATGGGTAGTGATTTGAAAAAAAATTTATAAGATCTAAACTTTTCCAGAATAAAAATTTTGTGCTGATTTCAGATCTGCTTTCTGAATAACTTGATTGATATTTTTGGTATGAAAACGTAGGAATCCAAAATTAATTTTATTCCCATAAGAAAGAGCGTAAAATTTCGCGTTAACTAATGGGTAATACGCGGATTCAGCGCTCTCGCAAAGCTTTTTTAAAGTAAAGTTGAAAGAAAAATAGAAAAATACATATTTTTGAGTGTTTTTTTTATATTTGACGTTTGGATTTAACAAAATTTTTAATTAGAATAGTCAATCTAATGTAAAATTTAATTTTCTTTCGAATGGTGCCCTTTTTATTAGCGTAGGATAAGTCGTTTGGAAGTTATTAAGCTCTTTACAAGCCAGCATCTTTATCAATTCTCATTGGTTCAATTTCATTGATGAAACTTGATTTATAATTTAATACGCTCTCAATTTTTACATTAAAAACTAAGCAAAAATTACCAGCATCTCCGAAACATAAATTTCAAGATTGAATGATGTAAGAAATACAGGAAGTATCTTGGCATCTCGAAAAAAAATCTCGAATGTAAATCGAATCCCCAATACCGCTTTTCTTCAAAATACTAGAAAAATTCTTGCGATTTAATGGTGAGGTCACAAAATTTTATTTCGAGATATAAAAATTCATTTGGAAATTTTCATGCTGATTCCAGATTTGTGCTCAGAATGTTTCCATCTAACATAGGTTTGATATAATTTGAGAAATGTGAAAAAAGGTTTATATGAAATTTATACCATTCAAAAGAACGGAAGTTAAGTTTGGGGCTTTTATTAAGTGAACCAATCAGCTTTAAGCATATTAAAATTCAATGTAGAAACACCTTCGTATAAAGCTTCCAAACCAGAACGATGTATCAGAGAAAAAAACGTTAGATTGAAACCTGAACATTTCTTTTGGGAATATAATTTATCCAGAACTTGTTGCTAATTTTTTTTTATTTTCAAATTTTGAATGTTCTTAACGGTTTTTAAATCTAAACTATTAAATAATCTAAGACTATTTTTAACTCCATACAAAAACAAAACAAAATCTAAAATAAAAACGTTCAAAATTTTTAAAATTCTGAAATTATATCTCATATATGGATTCAGCACAATTGTAGGCGGTTTCATCAGTTTTATCGATCCATTATGAACTTTACCAATTTTTGTAGCAAGAAAATCTAAGCATCTACTTATGATTTAATGAAATTCCAATGTTTTTTGGACGCATTTTCATCAACCTCTTATAAAGAATTTATGCCTTTAAAAATTTGGAACATAATTGAAATTTTTCTCTCATCTAATTCCTTCTCAGGATAAACAGGGAATCAGAGAATATACAATTGGTTTCTCTCAATTGGTTTTCATCTCTGTGATAAACATTGTATTTTTAACCAAACGCGTCTTGTATTTGAAATTGAATAATTCTATTAAAATGAATAAATTTTTTATTACATATAGCAATACAGAAAGCGAATATTTTGAATTCATGTTTTCTACATTTATTTAATTGTAATTAAAAAAATATTTCCTTATTCATCATCGAGTATTGGATAGTAGTATTTACGTAAGTACAATGTTGATGTAATACGTTGTTGTAATACAAAAATATAATTTGACTGGGGAATGAATAAAATTTTCCATTATGGTTTTGGATTTTTATTGCAAGTTTATTAATTTCTATCCTTTATTCTAAATATATACAACATAATTTTTTTGAAAAAACGAATAAAATAAAATGGAAACATCTTATTCTATTAATAAGTAATATCTGTCTTAAGAACAAATTTCTTAATCATGATAGAAAATCTAATATCAAAGCATGTTCTTCATCAGCACTATATTTGAATAAACCTGGACAAAGCAAGAGCTTCGATTAAAAGTTTGAAAGTTCTATTAATAATTCCAAGAGTGTTTTAGCGTTATTATTAGTGGAATCATTTTTTTCAAGTTCAAGTTTTCATTTTTTCAGCTTTAATTAGGGAAATTTCATCTATTATCAATGACAATTTATATAGTGGAAATGATCAAAAATATCGAAATTCAATTCCCAAACGATAATGAGATCCCGGAAAAAATTTTTAAGTTTTCTTTTCATTCTTAAATAAATAGGAATCTTCAACTCATGGTTCGAAAAGATGGGGATTTGGCGCTAATTCGAATTTTAGAAAATTTCCTCTATACTCTTAAAAATATATTTTATTTATTCAGATGGTAAAAATAAAAGTGTGTCTTATCATTTGAATTGGGAAAATTTCCCAAATTGAGTTTATTCGGAAATATATTTTTACAGAAAAAAAACTTAAATTCTTTATAAATTAAGGGAAATTTCAAATAAACTCAATTTGGGAAAATTCTGACTTCTGATTGGCTAGCCTAACTTTAATAAAAATGTCATTTTCCAATTCATGTGAAATGTTGATTGTAGAGAGAAAGACTCATTCAGAAATGAATAAGTGTACAAAAAACTTTGATTAACAATAAAGAGGACATTAAAAAATCAAAAAGCTCTTGTTTAATTTTGACAAATAAATTCGTATCTTGAGTATTGAATTAGTTTTTAATTTATTAATGAGAAGAAATCCCAAAGTACTCTACAGCAATAAAAAAATTTGTATGCCATAGAATTCCCTTGTGGCGAATATCATATATCCTATACCTAGTACTTATATTTTTAATATTTTAATAGAAAAATTTGAAAAAATTTCACATGAGTTGATCAAAAAAGAAAGTCAAACCTCTATATTTTGGACCATTTTTCTTCGTGATAATCGAAGAAGTTCAAACTGTTCGATTTTCCACAATAAAGATGAATTTCTGGAAACTTTTTTAGCTGATGTCGAACTTTTTGTCTAATGATGATCCCAAATATCAGCATCAAATTCATTTAAATCTTAGAAATCGATAAAAATTTGAGCTCAAACGTTGAAAAAAGTGGAAATTGAGGCGTTTTCCGAAAATGGCCAAATCTTTCTCAAATTGAATTTATTCGGAATTATATTTCTTCTATCAGCTCATTTCTTAATGGAATCCAAAAAAAATTATTCAGAAAAAATTGAAATTTCTGACATTTCAACTAGTCTTAGAACAAAGGGTCTCTCGAATCAAGAAAATGTCCTCATCAGTTGAGAATAACGAACTAGTTGGAATTATTCCCTTCTCTACTCTGAAAATTTTGTTAATTGAGTCAACGAAAAGACTGCAATTTGGCTCATCCATGAGATTTTGCACGTGAAAAAATTGGAGCAGCCTTTCTTACTATGTTTTTCCAAAATTTAGAGGAAAATGAGTTTATCCCTAGAGAAAAATTGTTCCCGAGAGACTCTCTTACCCAAGTACTATTACAACTAATGTTGTATATTACTGTATTATTCTTGAGAAGAAAAATAATTTATATATATAAATACGTACGTGAGGAACTCAAGAGGGGAGTTGTTTATTTAAGGCAATCAAATTCATTATTCTATCAAAATTTTCCCCTTCAAAATTTACTTAAATTTTTCTGAAATAATTCTAATCAAGCTTATCTGATATTAATTATTTCTTTTCTCTCGGTGTATTTTCATTGATTACGTAATCAATTAACCAACTTTTTTTATTGTTAGAAGATATTCTGAGCTCCTTCGGACATATTTCTTTCTGATATAGAGATTTCATGTTGAAGATAACACAAATTATCATAAAGATTTTTTACATGATCTCTTCAGACTCTAACACTGGATTTGTATTTGTTATTTTACAAAAGTTTCAATTTATTAATCAAGAAATCGAAATCCATGAAGATTTAGAACGAAATATTCAATTTTATATTTGTAAAACTCAACATTCTATTTAGTATATAAAGGCAGGAAAAAAACAAATTTTAGTTAGACTCCACACTGTAGATTGATAGCTGATTTTTTTCAATTGTGCACTCGAAAGGGTAATTATTATGAATGTGCATTTTTTTTAATTTTTGAATTTTTGATTTCCTATTTTTTCAATTCTCTTTCATAAATATGAATAGTCAATTTCGTTTTTTAATTCTTTCCTCTTTGATAATAATAAATCATGAGACCCACATTCACCGGTTAAATCAGTTAAACAGTTATAATCGGTTTACTTTCAAATCAACAAAATTTTTCAACTCAAAGTTCAAAAAAAGGGTTTGGTACTTTCTCGATATTTGAAATATGCCATTATTTTTCAGAACTTTGTAAAAATCATAGATTCCCATCCTCATATTAACCAGCTTTATGTGTCACCTTTAGAATATTACTCAAGAACAAATAAAAACATGAATCGTGCAGCAACTATACTTACAAAGGTGCTTAGGTAATATATCTCCCACAGGAACGTCTCGGTGGGATCCATTAGTAAGCTGTAACATTCAGCGACATCCATTACCAAATAAGACGTTCCTGTGGGATATATTACCTAAGTTTTCTAGTTAAATAAAAATTTATTTTTTATTGTATTTGTGTTTTTTTCAACTTGTTAAAAAGAACCAATGAATAAAACCTTTTGAATTATATTTGAGGAATTTAGTATCAAGGTTTAAGATTCAATTAACTAAAGTTCATAATTTTAATCATGTTACGAGTGATAAGATTTCTAGTATTTTTGAAACTGAGTAACAAGATTAACGATGTGATTGAAGCCAATTATCTGGTAAGTGGTTTTCAATTGACCAACTTCAAGCTAGAGTTGAAATGAAGATGAGAACTCAGTATTTTTACAATCTTTGCCCGATTCACAATAAAATGAGCCGAAAAGTTATTGAGATAAAAAAATTTACAAAAATACGTCAAATCTGGACTTTTTCAACTTTTGAGCACTGTTGATTTTGAAAATTCTAAGCGTTCGGGACCAATATTAGACGATGAATGTGAACTTAGCCATAGAATTACGAAGAAATAGTTAAATTTCGTAATCATTCCGACTAAAAGAAATATAAAAGGTACATCTATACGCTTTCAAAATACCTTATTTTCAGATTCTAATGATTGATATGTTGTCCTGAAGAAATTTGTATTATTTCGTATTCTGTCTACATTCTTAGAAGCAATCTTGTAATACTTTTTTTTATTTACATTAATCAATACAAATACATAAACTAATGTAAACTTGTTTCTTAAATAACTATTGTACTAATCTATTTTTCGTGTAATTTTTTACAATACAAAAATCCCATTTACTCTGAATAAAAAATACGATGAACCTAATTCAAATTGAACACATTTAGTGTGTGTTGAAGTAACAATTTTTTACCACACGTGAGTTGGTTCTTTTTTGATGCATTTCTTTTCAAATGAGTTGTAAAACGATATATTCTCTGATGCTCAAATGTGATATTAACGACTTAGTAGGATTTCAAGGGTTCAATCAACTCAATAATGATGAGAATCCAGATTTTTCACTCAGAGGTAAGAATCTGAGATCATGGATTTTGAGTTTTAGCATAGGGAACAATTGCTAAATCGAAAAAAGACCAGCTTGAGCTAAGTATTCATTGTAGCTCAGTGGTCCTAAGTTGAATTCATCCAATTGCTGCTCCAAATTCCAATTTGGATTGAATGAACATTCTTAGATTTAGATTTGGATACTTTTTAGGATTTACAGTAAAAATATTTCTATTGATACATCTTATTTTTATTTAAACACAAATATTTAGCCCCTAATTAAGTATTATCTCGACCAATCAGAATGCAGCAAGTGATTTCTATACATTTAGAATTTATTCTCGAATTCCCACCTTCATATTGAGTGGCCAATAGTGTAGATCTATTCAAAGTAATTACCCAATTTCTTTGAACAAAAGATTTCTTTCAACGAATTCCAATGTATCATTAATATTATTTGGTAAATAATATTTACCCTCATGTTTTATCAGTATGTATCTTTACGTACTGAACACCACCTTTCTTAAATTAACTTGAATTAAAAAAATAAATACTCTATATAATATAATAACTACATTTCAAAAGGGGAGAAGAGGGCCCTTGTTTTCATTTTATCACGTCTCAGCTTTTACATTAGTGTAATCTCGCTCTCTTATATTTTTTATTGAGTAAGGAGTTTATAAAAGAAACTGCTAACTATTGAATTTCCAAGATATCCAAATGTTAGATGGATGGAACAAACAATATTGTTAACGATCCATGATTAGCCCAAAGGCAGAATGAATTTCTCATCCATAATCCAATGTATCGTGTTTTATTTAATCTTTTACAATTTCTACCTAGATACAGGCATAAGTTTAATTGGAAACTTTTACACTCACTTTGTAAAGATTGTAAAAATGTTTTGGATTTCATTGAAGGGAAAAATACAAGCATTTATTATTGATTTTTAATATTTCATAATCTCAAAATTTTTATTGTAAAGGCAGGACCAAAAATATTTTTTACTTCGATCATTTATGTAAAAATTCAAATTCTTTGTCCAATGATGATATTTCAGATAAGTCACACAGATAAGACTCAGCATGTAGCTAATTTATAAGCTAGCAAAGAAACAATTCAAACATTTATTGCAGGCATAAAAGCGTTTCGTCTTTATTAAGACTCTTCAGTATACCGTGGCAAAGCACATGGGTCCCATATCAAATGTAAAATATGAGAACATTTGAACAAAGATTATTTCGAAATAGAATGGTTAAATTTTCAAAGAAGAGAAATTGCTAGCACTAATTTTGATGAGAGTTTAAAATATAAAAACATTTTTAGTCTTGCAAATTATTGTTGACACCTTGGAGATTCTCACAAAATTTCCATTAGCTCCAAAACGAATAAATGACGTGAGAAGAAAAAGAGTTTGCTGAAGAAGGTGGTTATGAGAGAAAACTCTTGATAATGTCTCACAAAAAGGAATATGTGTGTAACCATTTCCTCTATTCATCAGAAATTTTCTCTTCTAAAGCTGGTTAACTTTTACAAAATTCTCAATTTTTTCATCAAGAAAACTAATTTGATCAAAATCATTTCAGAACTATATCATAGGAGACCCAATTTAACCATGTGAAGAAAAACAAGATTTTGAAAATACCAATCATATTTAAAATTTTGAATTAACGCAAGAATTCCATTTTTTGAACTTGAAGCTGAAAATTTTTAAAGAGAGTTGACTTTCAAGATCACGATAAGTCAAAAGAAACAAATATACTGAGCCAGATGATAAAAATCCCCATTATTGTGCGAAAATTCGAATTTTTTTTCTTGATCATTTTTTTGCTTGAAAATCAGTAAAAAAATTAAGTGTAAAATATTTCATAAAAATTCCTTAAAGATTGTTTTTTTCGAAACTTAATTTTCTTCATATCTTCGTGATCTGAAGCTAGTTAATATGAAAACAGGAATTAATAAAAGTCAATTTTTTTGAATTTGATCAAGAATTTTTAGAAAAATCATATATTAACTAGCTTTAGTTAGTTAGTTTTATTATGATGATATTTAATCTTGGATAGATATTATGATTGGAATTTTCTTTAAACTTGATACTAACCTGCTAAATTTAAAAGTATTCAATTGATACATCTTTTCTTAATTAAATAAAAGTGGAATATAACAAAAACTTTGATTCTCATTAGAGCTTGAAGAGAATTAAATTTTTCTGTTCTATTCTTGATAACAGCTTTAGAATTGAAAAGTCTTTACTAAATTCTAATCTGTCATACAGAATTTATGAGTAAATTGATTATTTTCCCTTATACAACCTTTGAGATCAAAATCAGAAATATAATTTTATCCATCAACCCTTTCATGACTACGTATTTGAAACAACTGGCTATTTTTTTCAATCATAAAGTAAAAATGACCAGGTTTTTTGACATTCAGTAAAGGTCAGATTTAGAAGCCTTCCGTACTTATTAGGACTCGTCTGTACAATCATAGCCAGGTCTTCAACGATTTTAAGGAATTTAACACACTTTGCCGGTAGGTTGAATGTCAACAACGGCTGGGTAATTATTTTCCAACTCTAAACAAATTTTACCTCAGTTTGAATGATTTTGTAAAAAATAAATAAATAAAAAAGTTGGTGTAGTGCGCTCCTTTCTCTTTACATTACACTCAAATAGAACTAATCAACATTGATATTTCAGTAGTAAAAGTGTTCTACAGTAATGTGCTTACGAGTATATTGCAAGTATATTCTTTTTATTTATACGAGAAGAAAAAGAAATAAAGTTGAGAGAAAAAACGAATGTTTCAAAACGTGATGATTGTAATTTTTCTCTTGATGACAACAAAGTTTTCATTTCTCAATAAAGCATTACAATTGTATTTCTCAATATTTAAACAAACTTTATTTGTACAAATTTCTAAATAAATACACTACTACATTATTACTTAATATGTATGCAGTGTGAAAAAAGTTTTGGTTGGTTTAAAATAAAAAGAGGACCAAGTCGAGTTTTTATATTTCATACCATGCACCAGAGTATGGCTGGTAGTGTTCACTCATGTCATCGTTCCCATGCATCGGTTAGTGACAAATGAGAAAGTTTATTTTATCACTTTTCTTGGCAGACTCATTTCTCACTCTTTTGGATACATTACCCTGTTCACAATTTAAAAATAAATTATTAAACTTATCGTTGTACTTTGAAGTAGGTCTAAAAATCTATTCACAAATGAATGAAGTGTGGTTCTATATTCCCTAAACACGGTTTTCCCCGGTAAAGACTTAATTTTTCTTGAGAAAACAAGTTATTATTTATCTTAGTACTTGGTAAAAGAACACTATGATTTGTATCATTAATTTGTTGCTTATATTGTTACCCATGAGCTAGGTATTATGGTTCGCCAAAGTTAACCAAGTCCCAGCTCAATACTAATGAACTCCAAACGAGAAAATAGTGATCCTAAAATTCTGATCTTCAACTGCTTGATTTCTCGCTATCCTTACTTAGTTTTATTCAGAATCAAATACAAATTTATAGATTTTCACTTGCATTTACTATAAATTTAATGAACTATTTACTTTGTTTGATGTCACCCAGAGTAACGACATCAAAAATTTCAGCAAAACTAATCCCTCGAATCCACATTCTCCTTCAACATTCAGGTAGATAAATTGAATTAACTCAACAAAACATTCTTATGTCGATTTCCTGCTTGATTTTCTAAAATAATTTTCTGGTATTTATTGAACAAACTGTACGAATATTGATCCTTAACCCTTGGGAAATACTTGAATTTTTCACAGCCCCCTACGTTAGAACACAACTCTGTAGGATGTATATCAAAACAACTATCTCTTATTACCCTAATTTTGAGTTTTGACAAGATTTTAAGAAACACTTGACTATCAAAAGAAAATATACTCCTAATAATCAGAGATCTATAAAAATTGAAAGGTCGATCAGGTCTATCAGGTGATCTTAAAAAGTAATCGACGTGGAAATTTGAAATGTCCTGAGAATTAGTAAAACATTTTTGAGTCCCTGACAAAATAATAAATTCACAAGCTGATTGAGGTATCAAGACTTTTTGAAATCTAGATGATGAGGCCCACTTTCACAATATGAAGGTGAAAATATTTCACATCTCAAAGTGGTGACAAAATCCTTTTTTTTGATCTTTGATATGAAAAATTGATTGTTGATTTCAAAGTGAGAGAGTGATCCAAAGTTTATTATTACTAGGATCACGATTTTTCAGCCTATTTTAAAAACCGACTCAACTGATAATATTATGAGTAATAATAATTATTATAATATTAGGAATAACTATTTTTATCAGGGTAATCTAAATGTTTTTTATTCTAATCTTAATTTTAATTTTCTTTCAAGGGATGAGTTATATTATCAGAGTTATTACTCTAATAATTCTGATTACTATAAAAATTCCTTATTCTTTAAGAAATACTACACCTTTTTCTCCTCTTTCTTTTACACCAGATAGACCAATACAAGCCAGAAGACAACATAGACAACGTTATAGTCAATCTATGCAGAACAGCTACCTGAAGAACTACTTGGTTCAAAATTATAATATTATGACTTCTTAACATTATTTTATATAAGATCAAGTATCAAAATGCTTGTCTGTGATAATATTCAAGTTTAAAGATCAGACTTTTTTAAAAGTGCCGTTAGATTTTCAATGAATTTTTACTACGTTTTCATTAAAATTTTGAATATCTTTTTTGCTGATAACTTATCAGTGATAAGGCTTCAAGAGTTTTTTCAATGAAAATAGTAATAGAATCATGGTAGGATCATTTCTGTTAAATTTTGTTAATCCAATATGCCTACAAGAGAATTTAGGGAAAATGTGCAATGCGCGACTATGCATGGGATTGCAAACGAATATTCAGTTATTTTAGATCTCCCACATCATTTTTATCAATGTTATATGTGGAAATTTCACGGAAAACTTTGATTTAAAAAAAGGAAGTTACAACTCTATCAGACAAGGAAACCTTTTGATATATGAGTTTTAAAATGATGATTAGAATTAGATTTTAACAAAAAGATTTTATTTGTTTTACGGTAATTTGTTTAAATAAAATGCAGCCTGAGGCAGATTTTAGTCGAGGCTTATTCATAAAACGTGCCTTCTTGTATCGTGTATAACACCTTTTATCACCAAAAAGTTTGTGATAAACTCAAAATTTTCCAGGGATCTTGGATCATCAATGTTTAACTGAGGAAAAATGATCAAGGAATCAACATTCAATTTTCACACGAATCGTGTGACACGATGATGGGGGATATTCTCAGAATCTGATTAAGCATATTTGATTATTTGACTAATCCTGATCCTAAACATCAACTTTTGATCACTTTGAAAGCTTTTATTTTAATTAAGTTTGTCGTTAACTTGAAATATGCTAAATTGATTTTTCTTCGTACGATGAAAGTGGTCCTCTTGATCTACATCCCGAAAAATCTTGATCAAGTCCGATTTCTTGAGACTTTCATAAAAATCATAATTTGCCATATTCTCTTACTACGATTCATTGAAGTATTTTGAATTCTTAAATTTTTCTTAATACAGTACTCCAAGTTGGTCCTGAGAATGCTTCTTACATTCAAACACCCTGTCATTGCGTATTTATGGATTTTTATGACAACGATAATGTAGCAGAGGAAAAAAGCGAGTCTTACTACAGTTTTTTCTAGGGGGGAAATTGCATTCAAGGTACTGCTCTGTTCATGTGTTTGATGTTTGCATTGCATATTCTACGTACACTTTTTCTGACATAAAAACGCAATGATGTAATAATTTTTAATGATTACTCTGCTCTCTCTCTCTCTCTCTTTCCCTTTGTGTTATCAAGATTTCTTTTTATAAATTGCAAATAATGATATAGGAGAGTACTGTATTAGTTGTATGCAATGATATTTTTTCTACATATACAGATACAGGATAAAAACATCAGGAAGAGAAAAATATTGAATGTTGAATTTAATTAAAATATTCTTTTTTTGACGTGCATAGTGTTTTATTCAAAAAACTTTATAGAAAAAGATTTTTGGATTTAGATAAGAAGGGAATACCGCTCTCTTGCCTTAATTCTGTGATGAAGGATTGACACATTTTGTTTGATTTTATTTTTACGCATTAAATGATCTAATAAAAACAATATATTTTCAAATTTTAAACTTTTGACTTCGAGACTCTTGTGAGTTTTATACCAAGAGACTCGACTCGAGAAAATAAGCTATTCATCAATAAATAAATCAAAAACATGAATGTAATGATAAACTTGTGAAACGTAGTACTGCATTTTAGAGAGGTAGTTTATGTAGCCATGGAAATTTATTTTGATAAATAGGCAACTAATTAAGAAAATCTCAATCAATGTAATTATGTGAGATATCTTGACTAATAATGAATGTAATTATAATCAAGAGTAGTTGAAAGTTTAAAATTATATTTATATGTGTAACTACTTTAGAGTATGTTGATCATTTTATCGTATAATATTTAAATTAAATTTGAAGTTCATATTATGAACATTTGAAGTGAAAATGCTAGGCCTAGATAATTGTATTTTTTAAGATGATTTAAAGAATATTAACTTTACCAATATTGAATTTGAAAATTTCAAGACTGATTTTGAATCTTTATTAAAGATGATAAATGAAATAATTAGTATTCTATAAACAGTCTTGAAGTTATTAGGTATCCAAATAGAAAATATCCATCAAGTATACTGTTGCAAAATTACTCAATAGTAAATAATTCAGTAATTATTTCAGTAATCAAACACTCTAAGTTTATTTTAAGAGTATGGAATACAAATTCTGGATATTATATCTATAGTATACATCTATAACTTATGAAAATATATTTCTGTATAGTGCATAATAAAAAGCGAAATATCAGTTTTAGTCTAGAACTTTTAGAAGCTAAACTTTTTTAAAATCTCAAAAGGATTTTGACAAAATCAGTAAAAATTATTAAAAAAATAAGCTTTTAAAACAATCAAGTTCAATATCCGCTAGTGACAGATTTTGTTTAAAGTTTTAAAACAAGTTATTTCATTCAAAACTCAAATGCCATCTGACCCTAATTTGTTAGCTATCCTTGAAAAGACAAGCTCTCCAAGTAAAATTACCTTATAATCTTTGTACAGATCAAGAGGAGTTAAAGTCTGCTCAGCAATATCTCGAACAAGCAGTTAATTCAAATGTAAGCGAGTTTACAAAGTGCCTTAGTGATATTCTCGCGGATGAAACCTGTTCCAGCCATGTCCGTATGCAAGCTGGTCTTCAACTCAAAAATTGTTTATATTCCAATGATTCAAAAGTTAAAAGCAGTTACATTGAAAGATGGATGTCGATATCTGTCAATATTAGGAATGCTATCAAAAGCAATGTTAGTTTTAATTATAGCTCTTTTTCACTTTCAATGTTAATTCTAATTAATTTCTAGTGTCTTCTTGCTCTTGGTACAGAAAAAAGTGGGCATAGCTCTGCTGCTCAATGCGTTGCTTACATTGCCTGTACTGAGTTGCCAAAAAATCAATGGCCTGAACTTATTGAGAATTTGGTGAAAAATGTTATCAACTATAATAACAATGACCGTTTGTGCCTTTCCAGTCTCGAAGCCATTGGCTACATTTGTCAAGATATCGATCCTTACACTCTTACTCCACGTGCTAATGAAATTCTTACTGCAATCGTTCATGGAATGAAGAATGTTCCTGTTGATCAGGTAAAATTGGCAGCCAGTACTGCTCTGTTAAATTCTCTCGAATTTTACAGTAACAATTTTACAAATGAGAATGAAAGAAATTATATTATGCAAGTTATCTGCGAATCTACCCAATCAACTAATACTCAGCTAATCGTCTCGGCTCTCGAGTGTTTAGTTAGAATCATTGCTCTCTACTATGAATATATGGAAAGATACATGAGTCCAGCTCTATTTCCCATTTCCGTGGAAGCGATGAAAAGTGAAGTTTCTGAAATTGCTCTTCAAGGTATTGAATTTTGGTCTTCTGTCTGCGATGTTGAAATTGAATTTATGCTCCAAGTTGCTGAATGCACAGAGAAGGGAATCACACCCACTGTCTCAAGTAAACATTATGCCAAAGGAGCTCTCACCTTTATTGTCCCAATTCTCACCAAAGTCTTGACCCAACAAGTCGAAGGTGCTGATGAAGATGAATGGAATCCTCCCAAGGCTGCCAGTGTCTGTCTTATGCTTCTGTCTCAACTGTGTGAAGACTCAATTGTCCCTGTACTGCTTCCTTTCATACAGGAGAATATCAATAACCCTGATTGGCGTTTCAGAGATGCAGCTATCCTTAGTTTTGGAAGCATGTTGGAAGGCCCTGATCCTAAGGGACTGGAAGCTATTGTCAATCAAGCATTCCCATACATCTTGGAAGTTCTTGGAGATTCATCTCCAGTTGTCAAGGACACTGCAGCATGGACAATAAGTAGAATTTGTGAAATATTCTCCAGTGTTGTTCTTAAAGATGGCAACCTAGTTCCTTTACTTCAGAAACTTTTCTTGGGTCTCTCTGAAGAACCTAGAGTAGCAGTTAATATCTGCTGGGCTATCAGTAATCTAGTCGAGTCTGCCTATGTTGAAGCAAACATGACACAAAATATCAAATCTGATGATAATCTCCCAACTTTTGTACTATCACCTTACTATTCTGATATCATCAATGGACTTGTACAGACAACTGATCGTCAAGATGGAAATCAAAATAACCTGAGAAATGCTGCTTATTCCGCACTGACGGATCTCATCAAATGTTCTCCCAAGGATACATATGCTGAAATTCAAAAAGTCGCTCTTATCATTTTACAAAGAATCGAATCTCTTCTTGCTATTGAACAGCAGGTCCCTAGCTCAGAAAGAGCTCAATTCAATGAAATTCTATCATGCTTATGTGGATCCCTTCAGGCTCTTCTGAGGAAGATCAGCTCTCAAGATATCATGATAATCTCTGATAAAATAGCTGACTCAATCTGCAGGATGTTGAATCCTTCTAAGATGGATGATGAAAGTTCTACGGGCGTCCAAGAGGACGCACTTTTAGCTGTTAGTGCTTTTGCTGAAAACTTGGAGAATAACTTTGTTAAATATCTTCCTGCATTTATGCCAAGAATATTCTCCTGTCTCGAAAGAACAAGGGATGTTCCTGTCTGTCTGAATGCAATCGGTTCTGTTGGTGATATTAGTCGTGTCTTGGGAGAACAAATCAATGAATATGCTTCTCCAATTTTGACGATTCTTGTGAAAATTATCAAAGATCCATTTGTTGACAAGAGCCTTCGTCCTGCCATCATTGAGGTATTTAGCGATTTCTCTCTAGCAGTTAGCAATGTTTTACATAACTATCTTGATACTATCATGCAAATTCTTCAAGAAGCAACTCAAGCCAAAGTTGACGTGCAGGATCCTGAAATGGTTGATTATCTTGTCTCACTGAGGAAGAGCATTCTCGAAGCCTACTCTGGAATACTTAATGGCATTAAAGATTCTCCAAGTAAGTGATCAAGTTCATTTTATACTCAAATAAGAAAGTCGGAAGAGAAATAGGACCTGTGAGCTTTGTAAATTTATTTAAAACTAACCTTATTCAAGCATGTACTGTCAAAAGTAAGCATATTATTGATATTCATAATTCTAGCGACTTATCAGCTTAAACTAACTTGGCTTTTCAAATCATGTGTTTAAACATGCCTTATTTCTAGAATAATAATAGTCCTAGAAAAAAATAAAATTTTTCCCCTTTAGATGCACCTCAACTTTTGGATATTATCAAGAAGCACGTCCAACTTACTGTCGACTTTTTGAGGATAATTAGTGCCGATCCAACCACCGACGATGGACTAATTTCCCATTCATGTGCTCTAATTGGGTAAGTTTTAATTTTAACTCAATATTACTTATCAGAATATTACTAATTTATCAAATATTTTTAGAGATTTGGTTGAAAACTTTGGCCAAGACTTGGTTCCGCTTCTCCTAAACAATGAGATTTCTTCTTTAATTACCAGAGGCAAAAAGTCCGATAGTGAGAGTACCAAAAAGTATGCCGAATGGGCTCATCAAAAAATTAGTCAAGTATGCCCGAACAACCTGTCTAACAATCAAATGGTCAACAACCAATTTTTAAATATGCCCATCAAGTCCTAAAATTCTCCGATGGATCCCGATTTTTAAAGCATTTTTTATTTTTCTCTCCCACCTCCTCAATTTTCATACTCCATATGATAAAAATATGTCTCCGACAAAGTCTAGGAACATACTATCGAAATTTTCACCTTCCCTCCACACGTGTATGATATTCGTTCAAATTTTCCTGAACACGCATAGATTATTATTATTATATTTTTTAACCGAGGTATATCCCAACTGAAAAAGATTACCAGATATTTTATACCCCCATCTCATCAACTTGAGAATGATTTATTTTTGTGAATGGTTTTACCAATTTTAAGTAAAACCATATCATTTATATCCTATTTTTCCCTCCACCAACCTCATTGAACAGATTGTGCTTTTTATTTTTTCACAACATAATTATTATTTATCCCAGGAACAAATTTTTTAAATCCCCTCCTATTCACTTCTAGGCTTTATTGTTAGATATCCTCCTAACAATCTCTCCAACTGATAAAACTTTATGAAATTTATGAATGGTGGATAACTTTTTTCATCAAACCTACTAAAAATAAATTATCTTGTCCTGTTATTCTCTTTTCAACACTAACTAACTAATACTAGAATAGGTGTGCTGAGAATAAATTTGGATTGGGAATTAAAATTCCTGTTTAAATAATAACTTTATTAAAAAACCAATATTTTTAAGACATGAATGGAAAAAATATAAATACACTTCGTAAATGACATGAAAATTAAGAGAAGCTAATTAATAGAAGCTTTTCATAAAATTAGAATAGCCAGGTCTATTATAATCATGATAAGTATTCGGATTATAAGCAGGTACATCGTTTACAATTCCATTGATCCTAACATCGCTTTGGGGTAACATTCCATTTGTTTGTTGGTTGTAGCTAACCATTGGGGATGTATTGGCATATGTCACGTTAAGATTTGGCTGCGAGGCGGATGATGGATAGAAAGAATTCAACTGGTAATTTGTACGCTTCACAATTGTTTCAATATCTTCTTTCCACATTTTCTTTGTATTTATACAATCTGAAACCAAATCTGAATGATTAGATTAAAAGATTATCCAAGATCTGATAAAAATCATATATAAACATTAGAAGAGGGTGAAATTTTTTCTTCTTCGAACAATTCTTTTCTAAAGGTGTTTAATACAGAAATAATTTTTTGCATATTTTTAAACTCAAGAAATATCATCCCTCGTTATGGTAATGTTTATATTTTCAATAATCTCCCACGGAGAACATAGAAAAATGAGTTTATCAGTTTTGTGTCTTTTTAAAACAAAATTTCTACTCAAATATAGTTATTTTATAGTCTAAAGATTTTAATTGATCAATTTCATAACACATGAAAAATATTCTCCAGTTTTGTAGCAATTTTTGCTGATTTCAAATATTTCCATCTTGAAACATTCGAGTTATTTGGTAAAAATTAAAAATTCGACTTGCATACAGAAAAACATCAACGAGATAGAAAACAAAAATGACATCATCTTTTTTAAGAATTAAATTCTTAACAAGAGGAAGAATAATAGAAGGAAAATATTCTGTAGATCTTCTAGTTTTTTGAGCTATATCAAGTCAAATTAGAAAATACATTCATTTTCATCGAAACTACTCAACTTCAACACAATTTCATGTGTATTTCAGGACGTTGTAGGAAAATAATCTACCCCAATTCGAATGCAGTAGACCTTGAAGTATCCAAAGTGTAAAATACCTCTAGGAAATTATGCTCCTAAAAATCATCATTGTCAGTATAAAAATAGAATTTTTTAATTAGAGAAATATATATTTCGTCAGGTCTTATCAATCTCTAATCCTGGTTCAATTAAATGATTATAAATATTAGTTCAATGAAATTGTAAAATTCTTGAAACACTTCCAATTGATGAAAAACCAAAAAACTTCTCTATTATTAGATGTAGAAAAGAAAAATTAAAATATGGAATAAATTTGACTAATGAATTACTACGACTGTTGTACTGATTTTTTCAGATTTTACCGAATAATTCGAAAACTATTGTAAAATGTTGATCAATTGGTCGTCACAATTCCTTTTCGAAATGTAGAATTATCCATCATATTTGGTAAAAAGAATGAGACACGATAGTAGCTTGGAAATCAAGATGAAACATACAAAAATTTATTTGATTTCCAACTCAAAAGCAGGTCTAGAAAAAATGATTCAATACTCACAATCATCTGTTAGGGATGAGTTAAGTATCATATTGATGTTGTCGGTGAATCTTCGTTCATTCTGGGCAGAGCTTCTTCTCAAATTTCCCGTGTTATAGGCATTTTCATTTGAATTTATATAAATGTTGTTCATCGAAGATGAGGTACTCTTACGAGCCAAATTCCGGATTCCATTTCGAATTTGATTATTGTTACTATTTATAGGGATTTTATTCGTTATCAAAGATGTTTTGGGCAGGGATTCCGGTTTAGCTTTCATGACAATTGGTTTAGGAATTCTAATTTCATTTGATTTCTTCTTCAATATTGAGGCAATGTCCGGTCGGCTGTCAGAGACCTTTGAACGATTTTCAATCATTCGATTAATTTTATTCTGATACTGCTTCACCAAGCAAGTTGGACAGGTGTTTTTATAAAACGATTCATTTGCGACAACATTGGAGTCTTTGTGTTTCTTCAAGCATTTATCACAGAGGCTCGATTCCAGTCGATTGTCAACTTTTCTAAATGTTTAGAGAAAATGATTAGTTCTGAAATCTATCCATAAATTTGATCAGATTGTAGTAAAAAATTTCATTCAGATCTTAAATAATAAGATATACCGTGTTTTTTCAATCAGTTTTAAGATGTCTCCCTAAACTTTCATAGAAAATTTATAAATTCTTTGTTGGAATTTTCTGAGCTCAAAAAGCGAAATGCAAACAATCAAGCAATAGAAAAGTTGCATCATGTACATTCATCAAGAAAAATAGTTGTAAATTGACCGTTTGACAGGAAAAATTTTTGAGATTATTCAGATTTGAAGTGCAAATAAAACACTATCAAAAAATGTAACCTAGTAGAAAAGTATAGACCAATTTGAAAAAGTGAACTTTTATATTGATTATACAAAGTAATCTATGAGAGACAAATGTTATGTGTTCCAAATGAAAACATATTTCGAAGAAAGTAAAATGTTTTCGCAAAGAACACACAGATTTTGGTTCAGTAAATGATATCGATAAAAAAAATAAAACTGATTGAAAGAGCCAGAGTTTTTTTGGGGGTTGAAACCAACTAAGATGCCAACTATAAAGTCTGAAAAAAAAGAAATCAGAGCTCTAATTCAAGACATTTTTTCATCGATTTATCAAGATTTTCTAAAGATTTTTGAGAAGCCGATTCATAAAGGCAAACTTTGTTGATTTTTTTTTAATTTTTGAATAGGCACTATTTTTTTCAACTTTGAGTTCAAAATCTTTGTTGATTTCGAGGTGTTAGAGGGATCAAACGTTATTTTTCTGTATCATCATTAGAAAAATAAACCAAATATCACCATTCAATTTTTGAAAGAACCATCATCATTTTGAACTGATCTTGTATTTATTAATTAATCAAGTAGTAAAAATGGTTAAACATAGGAATTTTGCATGTAATTAGAGGGTTCCCTGAAATCTATACGACCATTATTGATTTCCTTTTCTAATGATGATCTTCACGCTAGATTTCAATTGGTAATGCTCTAGTTCAGGAACAGCGCAAAATCATTTTTGCGGGGAATTAACCGTCAGCCAATGGGAATTAAGCAGGTTTTTGAGTACTATTAATTTTCTATTATGATCTATCCGAATCTATTAAGGTATGTTCCAATACATCAATCAACCTATTGAATTCATATACTTGACGTAATACATCAACTGATGCTCTAGTTGAGGTACAGTGGACGAAAAAAATCTAGACTGTCTTATCTGAGTTCTATCTTTTGATCAATCCCAATCTCATTTAAATGCACTTAATTAAATTTAAAACTATTAAAATAGAAAAGAATGAGTTTCAATAACAGAATTCAATCAATAAAGCCACTGAATGTTTTTAAAATATCTATTTATGGCAAGTATAATTAACAATATAAAAGTATAAAAAGTCAATAATTAAACAATGAATTATCTAAGTCAACATCATCATTGTCTTCATCTTGGACAAACATATTGACATCATGTTGGTCGACAGGTTCAAGTTGAATATCTCTGTTTACTGGATGAAAAAATGATGAAAGAAGGCAATTGAAAATACCTTGCCAATCCATAGCTTTGTGATTATAAAGGTATTCAAATATTTTAACTTCGCCAGCAATCCTGTGCATTGCTACTGTTCTGTTGATACTTTCCTTCATAGAACGCCATAATCTTTCCACTGTGTTTGTGTGAATGGAAGGGTCTATGGGATCTACATAAGTTACACTGTGATTAACTGTAACATGCCAATAACCAGCAGTGGCCCAAGCGGAATATCCCCGCCACTCATCAGAGACTAATGTGGACCCAACAAGAATATTTTCATCTATGAAAGCTCCAATGATTTCTTGGTTACGCTCCGTGACAATTTTAAGGCGAATTCGTTTAGTTTCCCTGTCGTAAGCACCCAGGACCCATTCACGTCTTAGAATTCGACCGCGATGATATTTTCTCTTGGCAAGCTTTGTTTCGTCCATCTCAACCATATGACCGTTGCCACCAATCTTATCTTGATCAAATTCTGCTTGATTCTTCAGAAGTCTGCGGAAAAGGTCGAAATAGGAACATATAGTTGCCTGACTAATATTAATGCTAGCAGTTATATTCCTATATGTTCTTCCGGTAGCGAAATAATAGGTTAGCTGGATCAACATAGAGAAGCTTATTTTTTTCTTGAAGAGAAAAGTACCTTGAAAAATAATTATTATGACAAATTACCTCTTAAGATAGAATAAGATTTACCACATTGGGAACAACGCATCAAATTCTTTCTTCCAGTAAATTTGGAGGTTCCCCTACACTGCAGACCTGTTCGTTGATTAATTTCCAGGCATGGAGTATCCAATTTTCTGATTAAATTGTTTTCTTCAAAAAAATTTTCAGCTAGCTCTTCTGAGTTTATAAGAGACCAAATATCGTTTTCATTTAAGTCCATAGATGAGAGCACAATAATGAATTTTTTACAAAGATATTTTCGTACCATGATTTGAGATGAGATTTGATTGGACAAAATGTTCTAATTAGAGCACCTCAGCACAAATCTTTCCCACCAAAAATGAAAAAAAATCTAATCCTATAAAATTAAACACCCTAGAGATTAAGTGCATTTAAATGAGATTGGGATTGATCAAAAGATAGAACTCAGATAAGACAGTCTAGATTTTTTTCGTCCACTGTACCTCAACTAGAGCATCAGTTGATGTATTACGTCAAGTATATGAATTCAATAGGTTGATTGATGTATTGGAACATACCTTAATAGATTCGGATAGATCATAATAGAAAATTAATAGTACTCAAAAACCTGCTTAATTCCCATTGGCTGACGGTTAATTCCCCGCAAAAATGATTTTGCGCTGTTCCTGAACTAGAGCATTACCTTTCAATTAATAATCACGCTATCTCAGAATTTAAATTTTTCGAAACTTTTTTTGGAGTAGAAACGTATTTATCAATCCGATAGATAATATATATGGAAAATAAAAAATTATTCGTCCTCTGGAATGAGTCTTTGGAGGAAAGCACAGTTTGAACCTGGCTTGGAGTTTCGAGTACTATAAGTAAAGAATTAGTGAGCCAGCTACCCTTCCGAGCCAGATAGGGTGTAAAGAAGAGAGCTTGAGACATAGTTTATAGCTGAGTGGATCATAACATCTGTATTGAATTTGTTCAATCGTTCTTGTGGATTCAAAGGAGATTCCGAGAATGAGAGAGGAACAATAATCAAATTTCGAGAGGATAAAGTTTTTGTAAACCTTGAGTTTGAGCTCGGAGCAGGTAATGAATCTTGTGATAAGGAAAGTGGAATATCTCGGTGTCTTCAAAAGCTTGTTCACATCTGATTTCGTAGATAATGAATGATCATAGGTTAGGCTAAGGTCCTTGATTCTTTTGTCGACCAGTTGGGAAAAATGAGGATTGATTTCGAATATTTTTTTTCACAAATCAACGAAAGTGTGCCTTATGAATCGGTTACCGAAAAATTTTGATAAATTGATGAAAAAATGAGATTCTGTTGAAAAACCATATATTCTCAAATACATCGAAAATATATATTAAACAAATCTAGTTTAAGTGAATAAATACAAATCTGGTAGT
This sequence comes from Gyrodactylus bullatarudis, assembly GCA_012064415.1. Taxonomy (NCBI): domain Eukaryota; kingdom Metazoa; phylum Platyhelminthes; class Monogenea; order Gyrodactylidea; family Gyrodactylidae; genus Gyrodactylus; species Gyrodactylus bullatarudis. Next base: position 401,253 of record SSNU01000104.1, read on the forward strand.
TTATTTTTTTCAATTTTAATTCAAATCATTCTGTTTTTGAGTAGTCCATTTTTGATATTGTATGATACATGATGCATTTTACTGAATATAGATTGATACAGTTAGATAAGTCGTATTCAGAGTTGAGAAAGTTGTAAAATGAGAGTATGAAATCATTTTCGGAAGAAGCATTTCTTAAGGACCCCAACCCTATTTCTATTTTGAATAATTCTCAAATTTTCTATTCTTTAAGAAAGGTTTTATTTATTAATAAAACAAGACACAATGTTTTTCTGTTTGTAATGATCATTCAAAAGTTTTATACGAATTATTTGCACAATAAATTCACGCTATTTTTCTTTCATCCGTTTGAGGATTTATATATAATATGGCCTCAAGTGAATCTTTACATAACCAAAAGCTCAGCCTAAAAGCGGAGGGGGGCACTCACCCAGAAGATTCATTCTGTAGGCTGAAGGAAACTCGGGGTACCTTATCTTCGACAAGAATCGCTGTCTCTCCAACTTGTACGTCAATATCAATCTAATTGGGGATATGAAAATTTCGAAATTCGGTTCAAGTACAGAATAAAACTTACAGTAAGATTCTTTTGAATATTTACATCGGTTTTTTCACATTTTGTAGAATAACTAGTTTCTGCATTTGAACTAAAAGGAAATTTTTGTTATGAAAATATTATTTCAAACTATAGTTGAACCAGTAGTTAAGTTAGATACAAATGGTGATGAACATTGTTTTATGTAAATTTGGTTGATATAAAGTTGGGAACCTATCATTTTTTTCATCAAAATTCGAATTTGTTAAAGAAAATAATTCTGAGAATAAATTATTTTTAAAAGTTTTTTTTCAAGATCAGGATTAGACAAGAAAGCTGACTAGCAACGTCAGATTACCGACAGTTTCGTTTTCGAGAGATGTCGATTTGTCGAAATTTCATTAATTTTCAAGTAGTGAAAATGATCGAAAAATCGAAATTTGACTCCAAAACGATAATCAAGTTATGCATTAGAACAGATTCAGCATATATGGCTTTCTTATTTTATTGTGATCCTGAAAATTGACTTTTGATCATTCTCTCAATATTAAACCAATAAAATATTTCAGTTCAAAGTTTAAAGAAATGGGATTTTGGCACTAAATCGAAATTTGAAAAATGACCGTATTTTTCATAAAAATTAATTTTTTTTCTTCAACTCGTAAAAGTGGGCAACAGGAGTAGGATTCCAGAAAATCTTCAGCATATTTGAATTTTTGATGAAAAAATCACAGATTGCCAATTTCATATCAATTAGCTTTAGTACGAATTAGAAGATCTCAGTAACCCAAACACTTAGCTGACAAGTAAATATCATTCATGTTTAGAACGTGATTATTTTTCCGCGAAAATTCGTCTGTATCAATCCTAAAGCACTTATGTAATCGGAATACATTCTTCTTAACAAAAACTATTCTCGATGAATTTAGGAATTTTCCATTTTTTCCAAAAATCTTCTGAAAGGATGATAATTTTGAGTTGGCGCGATTTTTTAAAAGTTTTTGTTGATTTCAAAGTGTGAGAGGAATAAAATGTTATTTTTTAGGATCATCGTTAGAAAAAGAAATCATAAATAGTCGTAGAAAATTTTGGAATCACCTCATTATTGTGTGAAAGTCCACTTCCTAGTTTTGGAGCATTTTTACAGCTTGAAAATTTATAAATTATGATAATTAGAGAAGTTGTATAGAGATAATTGGTTTTTTTGACTGTTGGTTATCCTGAAAATTCCTCTTGAAAAATTAAAGAATCGCGCCAAATCGAAATTTGAAAGGTCTCCAAATTTTTCCAAAAAAATAATTTTGTATCTTTTTTCTGAAATTGGTAAAAGCTTGACTTTAAATACTATATCAGGATAAATCTTCAGGACTTGATGAGATTCTGTTAAAAACATAAATTTCCAAATTCATCGAGATAAATTTATATTTAATCGAGACAGAATTTTACTATTTTCAACAAAATCTTTTACTCTTAGCGATAAGTATTAGTTTAAAACTCTTCTGAATTCACAACAATATCAGAGTTATACAGAATTTTAGACGCACAAAGATCAAGCGATAATCAAACGCCTTCACTAAAAATCGTAACTCAAGTTTCAGGTATGCTGAAGCACAAGATGTTTCTCTGATGTTATTTATCTAAATTAACTAATTCAACATGGAGCTATGTGTTACTCTAATCAGCCTTTTGATTTTTGCAAGCGAAACGAGCCTGAATAGTGCTTATGTCAAAAAAGTCAAAATTTCAGCCGCCAAATTCGAATTTTTTCGTCTGATGATGAATTTACACTTTATAGAATGTATGTTTTTAGAATGTTAAAATTTAGAAATATGTGAAAAAAATATATCTATAAGGATCATCAGTGGTCTCTCTTTGAAAATGATAAAAGTTAAAGAATATAAGAATCATGAATCAAAGATAGACCACTGATGATCCTTTGAGAAATGCGCATTTGGTTATAAATGTTAAAATAATCTTACTGATGGGGTGTATTTTCCTTTAGCAAAGAATGAGTTTTCAATAGATTCATTTCCAAAATTCCTAAGTATCTTACGTATTGTTGAGTGAAAAAAAATGTTTGAGCAATAATTTTCTTACGAGCAGTAAGTATTCCTTAGGAGAATAGATATTTTTAATTCGCACTAACACAGACTAGCAAAAGGTTTTATACTTATCAGATCGAAATAATAAGATTCTGAAAATTTGAAAATCGTTTAGCGCGTGTATTTTGAGTAATATTCGAATATATTTTTCATTGAATGATAAGTTTTATTTTCGCTCTAAAATGTTTATCATAACTCACATTAAAATTCTTCTGGATGGAAATTATCTGCAAAAAATTTGTCTACAACTCGTAGCCCCAAACTTTTAATTTAGGAAACATCATTAAACTGATCAAAAACAGCTTTTTTCATAACGTAGGATCTGAATGATTTTTTAAATCAGTTTGAAGACATGTTTTCTAACAGAATTGTAAATTTCAGCTATAAATTTTCAAATGTCGATGTAATGGAATTATTCTGTCTAACAACTTCAAAAAGAGATTTAAATTTTTCACTTTTGCTAAAAATTTAAATTGAGAGATACTATCTAGAAGGGATGAATTTTTCAATTTTAATATGTTCAATTTCATTAACCCTGGGTGAAAATGGGTTCAAAATGAATTTTCGGTTTGAATTATATTATCTTTTATCCAAAACTATTTTCTATTTAAGTGTCAGAGTTCCATTTTTAGTAAAAAATCTCTCAAATTTGATCTTATTACTTTCAAGCAGTCATCAAAGATTTAGGGGGTTTTGATAGTTGATCCGTAAGACTTATTTTACTTATACTATATTGAAAGTGATAAGGAGAAAAATATTTTAGCTTCTATCATAAGAAAAATGGCCGAAATCAAATACAGCAAATTTTTCATCACGTTAATTTTAATACAAAATCATTGTTTCTACTACAACCAGTTTAAATAGATTTCGTACCATATGTTCTATACATCATTCGAATTCTTTTGAAGAGCTCATTCAGATTCTTACCCAGGCTAAAAATCGAAAATTTGCTCTACTTTTTAATATAGCTCAAAAGTTTAGTGTAACATCCAGTGACATGGGCTAATCCATAACCAAATAAGAAGAACCTGTGGAATATATTACGTAACGGCCTAGAACGAAATAATTGTAGATATTAAAAATAAAATAAAAACCTCAATGGATTTCTAGTCTATCGCCTTAATAAATTGGCCATCATGTCGATAATATCGATAAAGATTAAGTTGAAGAATGTCTCACATTTGTTGTTTTCAGTTTTAATATTTCCTCATTCAGCGCTCTTAGCTCATTATTAACTTTTACTATGTCTTTTGAAAAATTCTGTTTTATTTCTTCGTTCACATTGACAGTCTTGATGAGATCGTGTTTCGCTTGGAAAATTTTATTTTGCATACCAATGATCTGATCCATGAGATAATGATCAAACTTATTCGATTCATGCCGGACTACCTTTTTTGCATTTGTTTCCTTAAGGGGAATTCTCATACTTTTTACTTTGTCAATGGTGGAATAGGCATTTTCCTATAAAATCACCAGGTGAAGAAATTCATAGAGTAATGTTTTGAAAAAGAAATCACTCACATTATTTAATTCGAATAGCTTTGATAATTCTTTCAAGATGGACGGGTCAATATCAACTTTGTTCGAGAATATTTCACTCAGTCGACTGTAGAGAAAATCATTCGATTCAACCATTTGTAGAATTCTATTTAAAAATAGATATTATTTTGACAATATACTTTCAAGTAGCTGTATTAATGATTAACGAAAAAACATACCTGTCTACAAGCAGTGTTGCAGCCGCTAAATAATTTTCAGCATTGATCTCCACTTCATTAATTGTATTATTTCTATCTTCCAATTTCTGGGCTATATCATCGTTATTCTTCGCTAAAGAATGGGCTCGTTGACGAGTCAATTTCAGGTCATTCTTCAAATGTTCAATCTAAGTAATAGATTTATAATTTAGGCTCGACGATTTAACCAACTATTAATGGTAAATTTTTCCTGGAGGAAAAGTGACAAGTTATCACCAGAAATTTTAATTAAAATTGGCATTTTTTAAAGAATGTTTGCAGCAACAAAAGGATAAAATATCCTTTGCTACCAGTTTTCAATTTTCTTCAGTAATTCTATGGTACTTCTTCGATGTTAATCAATATAATCTTTCTTAGTTCTTCTGAATTCGCAGCCAGTGAGTTCAGAGAAAAAATATTTCCTGGATTTCTTGTAAGTTTAAGATCCAATAATACGATTTTCCTAGTTATTTTTTTATTGCAAACCATATAAATGATATTTCAGAAGAAGGGAAAGATAAAGATCAATTTAGGAAGGAAAAAAATTTTTCCATCAAGATCAAATCTCAGAGTAAGGATCATAAACAGGGTTGAGAAATTCTTTTAATTACAAAAAATGTAGTGGGGCTAGGAATATTTATAAAATATGTGGGATAGATTCGCATTTTAAGTGGTATACATCGTTCTTAGGTCTTCCTTTTTGTTGATAATCATGTTCTAAAACTTTATAAAACTTAAAAGTACTTACTTCGGGGCATGATTGATTGAGAAACTTAGTGATAAGAAATCTTCCGTCAGATATATTATAATAATTATTTAGGCTAATATCAAATCTGCAGTCTTGATTTACACAGAAATTTTTGAATTCTTACTTCCTCGACGAATATTTTGCGAATAAATATGAAGATCGTTTTTGAAATCCTAAATCGAGTCGTATAAGGTCTCAATGTAAAGATTTTTTGAAACGAAAATAATATAAACTAAATTCCAACTAATGAATTGATTTATCCATGAGTACCATAGCCTTAAAATATTGTACAACGTGTTTAGAGGCTGATTAAAATTAATTTAAAATAGAGATGTAATATTATTAAAATTATATTTAAGTATTTTCTTGCATTAATTATAATTGAACACAAAAGAAAAAAAAATGGTTCACCACTTAAATTGAAATCATTAAAAATGCACAACATAAAATATAAAGAGCAGTACACTTTTTAAAAATATCTATCGGTTTATCCCACATTTTATTTCTTTCACTTTGAAAACTTGTTGTTGTAAGGTTATTTTAAATGATATTAATTTGCAAAATAGTTCATTGGGTTTAGCAATAAATGCAAACATCAAATGTAGTTTTTTTTCTACTTGATTCATTCATACAAAATTACAAGATTACCGTATTCATTGAAATTTATATTGACAAAATAAAGTTTTCACTTTTATTTGGTGAAATCTCCGTCATTTTGAACCACTGATAGGCATCTTTTTGGCATAAATTTATAGAAATTTATGATAGTTTCTCTCTCTCTGTTAAATTCCACTCTCAAAATATGCACTTTATTGCTAAACTGTCTACCATTTGCATAGACTTTTCGAGCTAGAATTCTCTAGAGATTTTCAATTGGGTTCCGTGTTCTCGAAACCAAATTTTGGTAGAAATTGATCGATGACATGGGGCGTTATCCTGTTGAAAAATAAAATCTGAATTCTCGAGCTCCTCTTTAAAAGGTATGATATTCTCTTCAAAACCTTTTGATAGGAATTTAAATCAAGTTTATAATTAAAAACATCCAAACGACCAACATTTTCGTTTGTAATACCATACCATTACAGTTCCTTCACCAAATCCTCTCTTAGTATTACTTGGCTTAGGTGCAGATTTGTCAATCCAACATACACTGAGGCCATCTGGCCCATCCTATTTGAACTTCTTCTCATCAGAAAAGATTAACTTTCCCTATCTTGATTTTCGATAATATTTTTGCAAGCCCAGTCTTTACGAGAAATTTTATCATTCTCACATAATTTAGGGGTCAGTTTTGGTTTTCCCCATTATAAATTCTGCTCATTTGTTAAGAAACGACGAATCGTTCAATTGCTAGCTTTCAAATAAAATTCTTGTTTAATTTTTGCGGTCGATTTTCTTCCGTCGACAGTCAACAACCTGATCCTTTTTTAAGAGAATTCTGGATTTTCTCGACGAAAAGTAGAAAAAAATTTATTGCTAAACCCAATGAACTATTTTGCAAATTAATATCATTAAAAATAACCATACAACAACAAGTTTTCAAAGTGAAAACTTTTTTTGGTCACCACTATACATTGGTGTGTAGCACATTTCATGAAAATATTATTAAGATTAAGTTTTAAAATTTAGATTAGTTATTTTCAGAATGGCAAAAAATGTAATTTTTGCAGTTCTAGTTATCAGTGGCTGTTTGAGGTCTATTTTTATCCATACTAATGCAATACAAATTTTGATTATTCATCTCGTTTGAAATTTATAATGGCCTAAATTTATAAATTTAAGACCTGGCGAAATATATATTTCTCTTATAAAATTCTTTTTATAAATTAACCAATGATGAATATCTCCATGGGTCATTCGGACGTATATGTAAGTATACGTGAATATTTAACTAATAATATTTTATATTAGTTCTTAATGTTGATTTCAAATTGTCAGACAAAGTCACACGTTAATCCTATGTCTAAAAAATGATCTCCTTACCATAAAATAAATTTTAGACGCTTGAGGTCATTCATCTCATTGATCTGCAAACCCTTATTCGATTCGAAGCGAGTCGTTACGAAATATGCACCGGAATTTCAAGCTCAAAAACTTTTAATAGATCCCTTTTATTATAATTATCAGAGAATAAATTTCAGTTTGTCCTATATATTTTTCTTTAAGTCTATGAATGTAGTTTATGAATGTATTTACACAAGACCTATCGATCAGATCATCGTTATAAATACATTAAAAAAGAAAGAAAAATAAATTTATTTACTTGCAAGTATTGCCACATAGAAAATAGGTCCATGAAGGTACACTGAGAAATAACTAATAATGTCTAGTGAAGAAAACTAATGCGTCTTTCATATTATGTGACCCTAGAATGATAAAAAGTCTGGTTAAAAAATGTACAGTTTACTAAATTTAAAAAATAACTCATCATGTTGATAAGGTGATAAAAAATAGATATTTTTTGTGTTTATCATTCTAACATGTAGAACCAAAATAACTCACTGATTCACATAGCTCATCGATATGAATGGTTTTCTCTTTGAGTTGCATCTTGAGTCTAAAATAATGAAAGTAAAATGAAAAATGTATAGAATTGACCAGCACTTTTTGATAAACACTTTTTCAGGGGTTAAATACTCGAATGTTCATATACTTATAATTAATAAAAAAAATTCTTTATTGCAAGCAATACATGGTAGTCAGTAATTGTCAAAGAGATGAGTTCAGGGAAGAAAATTTGAATTCAGCGTTTAAAAGAAAGATTTAAACAAACCTGTCAATTTCTGTGGTAATTTCTTCAAAATTCTTCCTGTAAAGATCTTTTTCCTCTGATAATTTGAAGATTTCCTCTTTTTTATCTCTGAAAATAAAAAAATGAGCTTAAAATAACAAAATTTCTGTTGGAAAATATACCAACTTTATAAAAGTGACATAGTGAGTTTCAAGGCTCTTGTATTGGCTTTCTAGATTCTCGAGGTTAATATTGGATTCCTCGTTACTAACCTCAAGGTCTTTGATGCGAAGGAGATTTTCATTATTCTGATTGAGAAATTTTTCCATTTCAGCTCGACTATCCGATAGCTGCTGTTTTAGGGATTCCAATTGCTTTTTACTCTCACTGTCTTCTGCAATAGGAAATAAATTTAAATTGGTCTCATGACATCGGTGACCTTCGTAGTCAATGTTTCAAAATTATTAACACAATCATCTGTCTTCCCTAAAATTACTGAGTGCATCATTTATGAAGTTTATTTGATCTTCGATTTATACGCTACTTAATTCTCAAATCCGCTATGATGAGGCATAGTTTGGAGTTTTGGAAGTGAAAAAATTATAATTCGATTTCCAAAAAGTTGGAATGATACATTGAACTTCAAAATAGTTACAGGTTTATTATTCCCGATATTGAATAATAATGAAAGGGTTGAAAAAGATCATAAAAATTAAACTTTTTTGCTTATAAAAAGATTCAACTCACCAATCTGTACATGGGATTCAGAGTTTGAAATTATAACCGGATGGGTATTGGTCTGATTATCGATTTGACATACGGTGTCTTTAATGTTGACTGGATCTGTCATTGATTTTGCATCTTGCTTCTTTGGCCTGGGAGCATCAAACTGAAGAATCTTATTGCATATAACTGGAACTCGAATGCATTGCACGCAAATATCCCGACTTTCAGATACCATTGAATAATTGGCTTCTTGGTTTGTTATAAAAACTTTGTCAGTCTGACAGAATAAACTCGCCTCTGACTTTTCAGAGTGAAATCTAGAATCTTTGATAAGATTTTGTACTGATGAAAAAGAGCTGTCTTGTACCAATTTGCAATCTAACCAAGTTGAACTATTCTTGATAACTTCTGGGCCAAATTTCTGAGAGAAGTTCTGAATTTGTATCACCTTGTCGTTGGTATCATCAACGATTAATTTGACAATGTTGTTCTCTCTCGGAGACTCTGGCATGCAATTTTTATTCTCAGCGTCTACAACTGAAGGAATAGTTTCTGGAAAATCGTACATAATTTTCGGGTCCAAACTATCAGATCTTTCAATGCTATGGGTTAATCGGTCATGGCTACTTTGAGATCGATTTTTGATACCCCGATGCACAGGACTATTACGAATATCTTCAATTACTGTTTGGTCGCCAGACAACTGTTTTAGAAGCTTCTAAAGTTAAGAAAGAATAAGTTGAGGTTATTGAATTTTTGAATCGAAACTCGCTATTATTATTGAAAAGAGATCTTTATGATCTTTAGGAGATATTAAAAAGAGCGTTCGATACCTTAGAAGAGGGTTAGTGTTGAAAACTAACTGGTTTTACTAATTGATCCATTGAATGAACTTTGGTTCTCTTCTTACATATTACATCGTGATAACAGGGAATTTCATGCTTATCCGAGGACATTTTTTCATAGTCGTTGCCAGATTCCTAAATTTTAAAGAAAAAAGACGTCATTAACAGGTGTAAATTGCCTCTTTCAGCCAGACAAAACTTACTTTACAATTCATCTGGAACGTATTCAGTTGTAGAGAATAAAGAGACGGGGTCTGATAGAGATTTGCTTCCATTGAAGAGTTAGATTGTCTAATAACGTGTTCTGGTTCATATACTGAGGGAACACTGGAATGTTTAACCTTGTTAAATAACAGAGGACTATCGATGGGGTTCCTGCGAATCAATGTTGCACTTTCTTTTCTTGTTCTTAGTTTAGCTGTAAATACATTGTTATTTCATTTATAAGGCTTACATTTACGAAATGACTTCTTATTTATATTGTCGAGAATTTGCTAAAATTTTGATTATTTCAATCAACCTACCGATGGGGACTTGTACGTTTCCACCACGTTATCTGTATCTAAAGAATAGATTCAATATTTTTCTAATATTTACTTGTAGAATAATGCTGGTTAAGAGTTATATTCAAGGCCTCTTTAACAATCCTATAGCAGGCTCTGTTATTATAACTTTTAGCGGCATCTAAAACAGACTGGTCTGAAATAATAAAATTAGATAATGTATAGAATTTCACTTGTAGTCGTATAAGAAACGGGTTCAGCTCCACAAGCTAATAGATAACTTGTTATATCAGCAAATCCACGCTCGCAAGCAATAAATAATGGGCTCCTATAATCTTACTAAGAAAAAGGAATATTTACTTTTTATAACGATCATTTATGGGTAAATTTGAATTGGCCCCAGCTTCCAAAAGTGAAGTAAGGCAAGGTAAATTATTCAAGAAAATGGCTAAATGAAGGGGAGTATATCCAACCTGAAATGAATAGAGGGTAAATCCAAGTTGCTCACATTATTATAAGAATCAATCATGGAACCCGATTTGATTAAGAGATCTACTAATTCGATATTTTGAGCTTGTACAGCTATATGAAGTGGAATTTCACCGTTTCGATTCCTCAAATTAATGCTGACATTTTTTCCTTTGATGAGTAGCACAGCAATTTCAAAGGAATTACACTCTATTGCCCTCATTAGCGGGGTAAAGCCATCTGAGTCTTTTGCATTAGGGTCAGGATCAAACTCTAAGAGTAATTCCACTATTTGGAGATTTTTCTTCACACATGCTAAATGCAAAGGAGTTCTTTTGAGATTAAATAGAAGAATACCTTCCATATTTATCGCTAGTAAATGGACAACGAAGAATATTTTCTTTCACCTTTTCTAAATCATTAGTCCAAACTGCCTTGTGTAACTTGGAGAAATTAGTTTGATAGATAGAATTTTCCTTTGAAGAGGGCAGTGAAGACTTTTCCAGAGCAAGTTTGTTCAGTAATCGTTTCATTGTAATTTCATATTTCACTTGAGTTCACAAGATCGCCAAGTTATTTTAATAGATTTGCTGATTATTTTAAACAAAACACATTAACACAAGATTATATTTTTAATAGTAATATATGATAGATTCATCATACATTATTATCATATTATTTAATATTTCACTAAATCAAATTATACACGTACAAAACGTTTTTAAATTTTTGTTCAAAAGGTCAATGATTTATAGAATTACCAAGATTTTCGCTTGTTAAACAAGCTAATCATGCGTTAACCATTATGAATCATAAATATATATATTTATAAATATCTATATCACTTTTATATTTAATTTTTGCAGTCAACTATAAAAATCCATTCCAGCCATCGAGATACTAGTACTAAATTGCTTATTATTAAGCAATACGTTATTACTAAATCAAAATACTATAGTTAATTGATATCGAATTACATTGATAATATCATTACATTTTTCAGCAATGCAATGATTGATATAATTTCTGGTATACATAAATGGTTTGTTGGCCAAAATATCAAACATCAAGGGTACATGCAAAGAAAATTAGATGACAGTTTTTTATATTTTTTGAATTTCAACATTCTCATGACAAATCAACTGTACTGAAAGTTAGAAAATAATTTCTTTCATGTTTTTGTGCGATAAAAAAACTTCTTCTCAAATGTAACAAATGTTAAAATCTTTAGATTGTTGTAGGATAACACCAAAAACTGTTTATATTTATTGATAGATTTTATCTATATTTGAAAAAAACCCTATTAAATGATATAACCTAAGTAGTGGTTGCATTCAAAAATTTCTGTTCCAAGTTATAGCTTATAAGTAGGGATGCCGAAATAAACTTTTTGCTATTTTTAGGAATAATTTTTCATCAAGAGTTTTTGGAATCTAGATCATGATACCAAGAAAATGTTTAATATGGCAATTTTTCAAATTTCGAAGTAGCGCCAAATTCCCATTTTTTGAACTATAGTGAGGGGGGGGGGAGATCACAATTAGACAAAGTAATTTGACCATGACCTAAATATTGAAAATATCTTTGCAAAATAATAAGGCTGGCAAAAACTCGGTAAAACTCTCTTCTCCCCCATTCTTTTGACACGAGATAATAGGCCTGCTAGCGACTCCTGGCTCGTCTGGACTATATTGTGGAATTCATATCTGTAGGCGAAAACTGACTTCTTGTCTCCAAAAGTACTCTTGAGTTTTGTTATAAGGTCGTTGAACTTTAGTCTGAATGGGTCAAGCGGTAGCATCAGTCCGATGAACTTTGCATGATCTGAAATGGAGAGCTTGTGTAGGACTGTTCGATTTTTGATCTCATCTGATGTTTCCTTCAATTCTTCTTTGAACAGATTCTCATACCTTTCATACCAGACATCTAAGGTTGGGAATGCTAGTCCCGATGTGAACTTGTTCATCGATTTTGATACTCTATCCGCGTCCACTTCTGCAAAGCGTGTACTGCCATCAGTTTTCACTCTCAGAAGCTTCTCGATTCTCTCCTCTTGTTTCAAGGCTCTTTTCTCGGAATCTTGTAACTGTTTCGTCATCAATTCCATGGTTAGCTGCAGAGACTTTACTAGTTCGGAGTTGCCCATGTCGCCAGTTGTTAGGGTTATTATTGATAGTCAAGAACACACGTGATATTGGAGTTACAAAAAAGTGTCTGTATTTAAACAAATATACAACTCTGTTATCTTTTATTTAATATCTAGTTTTGTTTGACAATATGAATAATATAATTAATCTATTCATTCATCACCCCCCCCTTTGTAACGAGCAGGCCTGCGGGCATTACGCGGTGGTTGGACTCCCTCGGGGGTTCCAGTTGTTTGAGTTCCTTCGACACTATTGACTTCTTGGACGTCCTGGGCATCTGGCGTCTCTATTATCCCATCTTCAGGAAATAAGTATCGCTTTTTAACGTGGTTTGCGTGTCTCACTGTCTTTCTCCCTTCATCGGATTTTATCGAGATCATCTGATTGCTGGGCTGTGTTACTACACCTTTCAACCATTTGATAAGGGTCTTCTCGAAGTACCACACCGTTTCTCCTGTTTTAAAACATTCGACCTCCTTCGATGTTTGGATGCGTCTTGGGGCACTTAACGGGTTGACCAGAGATAGATTGGTTTGGATCTTACGACCATACATGACTTCATTTAGAGTCTTCCCTCCTAATAGATCAGATGGCGTGTTTCGATAGTAGGTCAAGAAGATCCGTATTGTCTCAGCCCTTGGTGTGTCCGAGTGCTTCGCAAGACATCTTTTGAAAGTATTGACAAATCGTTCAGCCAGTCCGTTCGATTGTGGGTGATATGCAGGTGACTTCAAGTGTTGGATTCCGTTTTGGGAGCACCAGTTCTCGAATTCATTTGAAGTGAATTGCGTACCGTTGTCGGAGACTAGCGTTGCTGGCAGTCCATGCCTCGTTATGAGATCTTTAAATATCTGTATGACCTTTTGTGAATTGGGATTGGTTAACTGGAATACTTCTGGGTACTTCGAAAAAGCATCAACAATTATTAAGAGATAGATTGATTTGTCCACAAGACCCGCAAAATCTATGTGCACACGTTCCCATGGACCACTTGGCTTTGGCCAATGCGAAATTTCCTTTTGTGGACGGAGACGGCTGTTCCGTTGACACTCATCACAAGCTTGATTATGTCTTGATCAAGGCTTAACAAGTAGACCTCCTTCCTCGGTATTGCTTTCATAGCTGGTATGTCCTTTATGGATTTCGTCGATAACCGTTTTCTGAAGACTGTTGGGTATTACAACTCTTTCGTTCAGAAGAATACAACCGCTTTCCAGTTCCAGATTCTTTCTTTTTAAATGATCAATTTCGTGTCGTCGTCTACTGTGTCTTTCCAATTTGAGGCGATCTGCTTTTTTACTTTGGATAAAATGGGGTCATCGTCTGTTTCTTGTGCGACTATATCAAAGTCCAGTGGAGCGATTTTAGTATTCAAAGGTGTATAACCAATCGCAGTGATCACAAATTCGTCAACCTCGTTCTTAGCAATCAACCGAGAGAGCGTGTCCGCGTAGCCGAAATCCTTTGTGCCAACGTGTTCGATGTCGAAGTCATAACTTCGTAGTTGGATTGCCCATCGTTGCAACTTCCTCGATGTAGTTTGGCTCACACCCTCCTACGGATCGAAGATGTTCAGCAGGGGCATGTGATCTGTCTGCAACGTGAATTTTCTGCCTGCAAGATATTTATGGAGATGAGTTATAGCATAAACAATTGCAAAAATTTCCTTATTAATCTGATCGTAATTTTTCTGCGCTTCGGATAAGGTTTTGGAAATGAAGATTAACGGGCACCATCCTCTACTCTCCTTTTGCATGAGCGTCGCACCGATACCATAGGATGAAGCGTCTGCAGCTAGCATTAGGGGTTTTGCCGGATCAAAATGCGTGAGTAATGTTCGAACTGCGATTGCCTTGTTTAATGCTTCAAAGTCACGTTGGTTTTCCTTGGACCAAGAGAAGACGGCGTTCTTTTTCATCAACGGACCAAATGACCGTTAAAGTTTGTGCAAATCACTAATAAAAGGGCCGGAGAAGTTGACAAGTCCCAAGAAGGAATGGAGTTCGTCTTTTGATGTTGGTGGTCTCAATGCCTGCAGGTCTTCAACTTTCTTTGGGTCCGGTCGTCTGCCATTCTCATCCAGGATACATCCGAGATATGAAACTGATTTCATGCAAAAATTTGATTTGTCTATGTTGATTTTCAACCCGCTTGAGGACAGTCGTTTCACCACATTGATGCTGCGCTGTACTTCTGATTTTGCCCAAATGAGGATGTCGTCGATCTAGGGGGCCACTCCATTCAAACCTTCAAGAACCATCTCGACAATCTGCTGAAATATTTTCGGTGCTGGTTTCACTCCATAAGTCAATCTATTGTTTCTTAACAGGCCGATAGGGGTGTTGACGGTCATCAAAGGCTTGGAACTCTCTGTTAATTCGATTTGCAAAAAAGCTTGAGAAAGGTCTATATTGGTGAATAACTTAGCCTTATGTATTTTCGTGAAGATTTCCTCAAAAGTCGGGAGTTCGTAACCGTGATCCTGGAGTTGGTTATTCAGTCCTGTTGAATAATCGGTACAGATTCGTAGCTTGTTGTCCTTTTTCATGACAGTAAGGATTGGAGCTGCCCATTCTGCATATTTCACCTTCTCGTACACATTTGCCTCTACCAGACGGTTTAACTCTTTGCTCACTTCTTCCTGGAGTGCGAATGCAACCAGTCTCTTCTTGCAGAATACTGGTGTAGCTTCTTTCTTGAGTACTAGGTTTGCTTTATACTTGCAGATTCCTGTGGCGTTGTCATTCAATTCTTTGATGAATTCGAGTGCTTCTTTCTTGTTCCACTTCTTGTTCGGAGGTAGAGAGTTTATTGCAAAACTGTTGATTGGGATGTCGAAGAGCCCGAACTGTTCGAACAGATCTGCTCCAAAGATCGGCGTACAGGTGTCTTTTACTATGAAGAAATTACTTTTATCGCTAATTTTATAACAAAGTAATCAACCTTTTTCTTCATAAAACTTAAACGAACATGTTGAGTCAGTCAGAAGAAGTTACCTTGGACCAAACTTGAGACCACTTATCAAGGTGTCATTACGTGTCATTTTCAAGTTTAAAGCAGCAGGCTTTGTAGTAAATTTCAAGATTGACAAGCAAGATAAGAAAATTATTTTCCATAGTAAAGATGGAAAAATCAATAAAATAAAATATATATAATAGATACAAAAGTTAGATTGATAATACGGGTGAACTGATTTTCAAGTAGAATTTTACGTAGATTCCGGAAAATTTCTAATTCACCAAGATTTAGCGCAATTTGCAATGAACGGGACTTGAATTTTGATTCATAAAATCCATTTCATCCACTGAGCAATTGGTGTTTGGAAAACTTTATGAAGGTTTCACCTGAGGTGTATTTCATTGATTTTTTTTCTTTTTGGTTTTCTCCTAGGGGTGTTGAGCTTGGATAATTCCTTATTTAATCTTGGAAAAAATTAAACTTTTGGGAAAGATTCAAAATTATTCAAGAATTCGTTTGATATAATTTCTAAGCAAACTTTTTACTTTTATTATGCTAAATATTGATCCATTTTCTTCAGAATTTAGATTAGACTTGGAACTCATCAATTTAGTTATCAATTGATTTCACTTGAAAAATATGTGGAATTCACGAAACCACGATTCAATACGACTAGTATTGAGGACCAAAATTACCTTTTGAACAAGTATTTATCAAATCAATATTGAAATATTAATACCTTTTCAATACATACAATTAATATAAGATAAGAGTCTATCTAATTCATCGGCGTTATCTAAAAATAAATGTGTTCAAAAGTTACCAGACAATTTAAATGAAAAATATATATTCATAGGATGACAAAAAAACCGGAACTTCGTTTGGATAATTTTTCCTCTGGAACGCGTGTCATAAATTTTCTCAAAATTTCTTCTCGCATGTAAGAAGTTGAAAGAAGAAAAAAATATTTCTTCAATTCCTAATTTTTAACCTATGAATGCCTTGAGAGTATTAACCGAGACAATAATTATTGTTATTATATACACTTTCTTCTATTCTCTGTAACTGAATGATAGTTCGTTTTTCATAAGGTGAAGTTTTCCTTACTGACTAAGAAGTTAAGCTGGTTAATATGAAGGTTAAAATTTAATATCTCTTTCATTTTTACTGCTTTAAAATCAGTGAAATTTTGATGATCCAAGATCCCTGAATTATGACGGATATATCCCAAATTTTATGGTGATAATTGGTTTCCTTGTCTAATCCTAAAATTTAACTTTCGATCATTGATAATTGAACAACCTTTATGTAGTTACTTGAACTGGTGTATTCTCGAATGTTATCTTCCTCCGGATTGGCTTGTTGTCAAAATCACTCCAATTCCGAAGCAAAAAAATTATTCTGACTATTCTCATCTCCGGCCTATCTCATCTCTCAATATTTTTCTATCGATTATCGACTGGTTTTTAACTTCAGAAATTAAGTCATCTTTACCAGTGCCCTTCCTCGATTCATCTCAACATGGTTTCCTCCCCCGCAAAAACACTTCGAGTAATTTACTCAACTGCCTCGATTTTTCCCTTCCTATTCTAAAAACAAATTCATTTTTAATTATTCACTACCTTGATATATCCAAGGCTTTTGACAATCTGAAATTCTCATTTATTAAACAAAACTCATTGATCTAAAAATCAATCCAATTTTTATAAATTTAACTATGTATTTCCTGTCTAATAGAACTCAATATGTCTCTTTTAACTCCACCATTAGCAAACGAGTTGATATTAATTCCGGGGTTCCCCAAGGATCAACTATCGGCCCTCTTCTTTTTAATATTTATTTCGCTGAAATTCAGCTCCCAAAGGATATTGAGGGTGTCCTTTTAAAATATTCGGATGATTTGAAATTCATCTTTTAAGTAAATAATGCTCTTGACATTATTAAAATTAATCAAAACTTCTCCCTTCTTAAAGATTCCCTTGAGGCCATGGGGCTCTATATTAATAGAGATAAATGCAAAATAATGCTCCCATCTGGCCTCCCTGCAACCCTCTTGGAATCTCTTCTACTTCCTGGAGAAATTGTCTCCTCAACTTCCGACCTGGGTTTCAGTATCAACTCTAATTTAAAAATTGATCCATTGTCTAATTTGCCTAGAATTAAGTCACATATATTCATTATAAAAAAATCCTCGTTATCCTTTAATGTAAGATTAAAAGCGTATAAATCACTTATTCTTATAAAATATATCTTTCCTATTTTACCTAAAATTAATAACTCTCAATGTTTGGAAATAGAAAGGTTCCAATATAGATTCTTACATTCTATTTACCCTCACCTTGACTCTTATAATGCACTTATCTTTGTCTCAGGGCTTGAACCACTCTGGGTTCGCAGATATGCATTCTTGGTGAAAATATTCTCGGAAACTTATTCCCCAACTCAAAGTAGCTATAATCTCCGTAATGATAAATTTAACTCTAATTTTTTATTGTCTGCTTTTTACTCCATTTACACAAAATTCGATTTAGTTGACTGTGAGAACCTTACTAATCTAAAATTAGTAATGTCTCACATTAGATCCAAATTAGATTGTTCCATTTCCCTTCTCTATTCTTATCTTCATAAACCAGATGATTAATACATTTCTTAGAGATTTACAAGTTTATATTTTTTCAATTTTAATTGTACATTGCCAAATAAACCAGATACATTATTTCATATTGTGTCATTCACAAGGATATTATGTACAGTAGACCTCGATGAAAATTTCAGATGTTAAAAATTTTTCAGGAGAAAATTGATATGGTATTGTAGATTACTTTAAGCTTTCAAAAGTCTCATAAAATCGTTTCCTCATAATGCTAAAATGATTTTAGTACTAACATTGAAATATGGTTCGCGGATTTTGATTTTCGTGATACTTAAATAAAAATTCCTAATTTTGTTTAAGAAACATTTTTAAAATTTGTTTCAATAAGAAAAATTTATAAATAAATTTGCGAATTTGTATCGATAAGATTCATCAGCAGCAAAAATATTACAGTCTTTATATTTATTTTAAAATTTATTTTTTATATATCAATAAATACATTGTCTAACAAAAAAAATCATTCTCTTACTTTGAAATCAACAAAAAATTTCAACTCAAAAATCAAGAAAATAACTCAAGATTTGTCATAAATTTTTCCTCAATTTCACGCAAGTTAAAATCAAACATTCATTTTTGTAAGTAACATTTTTTATCAGATTAATTTTTTTAATAATAATTAAAATCTTGTAAAAACACAAACGTAAAAACATGAGGGTTCATGTTTTTATATAAAAATTCTATTGAAAAAAAACTGTTGATACCATCCTTCTGGTAGAATGTTTTAGTAACTCTCTTTTAATTTATCAGGAGCAAATAAAGTTTATAAAAATAAAACCAGAGGTGACAACACTGAAAACACAACTTTGACAATCGAATAGATAAACAAACACACATTCGACTATTGATGTTAGACAAATTGAACGTTGACTTGATGGCTTTTGGTCATTTATGAGATTTCTTTTTTATTCTCTCAATGCGAAAAACATTGTTTCATAAAGTTATGCAATATCATTTTAGATAAGGGCTGTCTGACATTTGAGTAATGATGATGACTAAAGGAGCTAGGAGTTCCACCTAACTTGATTAACAACTACACCGGTCCACTGTTAAGTGTTGCTCGCTTATCTCGTGAAACAATCGAATGACGTAGGTGCATACTGTACGACAACGTCCTCCTTTCGCAGTATTTTATTTGCAAAAGAGAATGGACAGACATATAGTTATAGTTTGAATAGTGTGACGTAATTGTGGATAATTTATATATAGAATGTGGATTTGATTCTTATCTAAGTCCCCACATAACTTACAACATTGAGTTAACTTCTAAGCGTTGAATATGTTAGAAATTAAAATTCTAACGTATTTAACTAACAGAGGTACGTTTTCCAAAGTCAGGGCCAGAGAGGAAATTAGAAATTGAGTACATTATTCTGAAGATTAGTTTAAATTAAATTTATTATATTATCTCATTTCGAATCAGAATTAGTTAACACATCATTAAGCCTCCAATCCAATGTTAACATCTGTCTTGTATTTAATTTCTAATTTTGGGGAAATCCTTGATAAAATTCGACTCAAATCTCAAATGAATAATTGTATTCTTTGTATTTTTTTTGAAAGTAATGATATTTATACTTTTAACTAAAAACCTTTGTAAAATCAGCCAACATTTTTGAAAATTCATATAATGATTTAACTAATATTAAAGCATTAGATCGCATATTAGATCTAAATTAAATTAAGATTAAATTAAAAGTCTACTTTATCTTCAATAATTCCAGAATGATTTAATGAAATTTCTCGAAGGTCATTATTTTTATTATCTTAATTTCTATTACGTAACCTTTTTCAAATTTGTATTAACTTATTGCCATCAGATCCAGATAACATTAAATCTTTATTGTATTTCACCGTATTGAACTTGTATATTTTTTATTTTTATTTTGTATATATTTATTAAGAATGAAAATAAATATTTTCTAACAAAAAAAACTAAGAAATATCCATCATTTAAGAATGATAATAAAGATGTTTGATATGAAGTTAGGAATCTATGATTTTTACGAAAACCTGAATTTTTCATTAAAGATATTTTTGCTCATTTTGCCCACTTTTACGATTTGAAGATAAAAATTCGGTAGGATTGTACTTTCCCGGACAACGAACCGAAGGGTTCGGGTGGTATATTCGGTATACAAATTTGTATATGCAAATATATTTATTTCTTTACTTTCTAATAAAATTATTTTAGCTATTAAGGAGTCTATCAAGACTCCAAGAACAAATAGTCTTTATTCAATATTTAATTGTGAGAGATTGTTTTATCATCTTGAAAAGTAACTCTATAATATAGAGTCTATATCCCATACATTTTGAGCAATAGAGAATAAACAGATTTCAGAAACTAAATTATACAAAGGAAGAAATTGAAACCATGGTGATTTCACATATATTCCTGAATAAAACGGAAATATTTCTGATTAATTTTATCATTAGAGATCATAAAAGATCTCCAGTAGGTGTGATAATTTATGATTTATCACTCATATCCTGTTTTATGAATGAATAAAGAATCATAAAAACCCCTAGCTAGCTCAATCAAAAATCAAAATTGGAAAAAAATGTGCTATTGGCTCAATGAATTTTACAAAAATCTCCACTTTTTCAAATCCTAAAC
The DNA here is from genome assembly GCA_012064415.1 of Gyrodactylus bullatarudis. Taxonomy (NCBI): domain Eukaryota; kingdom Metazoa; phylum Platyhelminthes; class Monogenea; order Gyrodactylidea; family Gyrodactylidae; genus Gyrodactylus; species Gyrodactylus bullatarudis. The sequence continues at coordinate 422,022 of SSNU01000104.1, forward strand.
AAAGAACACACTGATTCAAGAAAATAGACGATAAAAAAGGTTTTTTCTAATTTTTTAATCTCTAAGTTGAACATTTTTGTTGATTTCAAACTATGTTTTTTCAAGATCACCATTAGAAAAGGAATAGGATTATCACTATTTAATTTTTGATGCAATAGACAAACAGGGAAAATGGTCAAGAAATAGATTCGTGAAGAGATACCTGGAGATTTTTAGAATTCGTTTTTACAGATTCAATTCAACCAGAAAAATAAATCTGAGGAAAGAATTTCAATCCCATTCAAAAGTTTATTTCCGAAAGTTTGCAACTTTTGAGAAAACAGTCAAGAAAATTGAAAATCGATTAATCCTCTGTTATCTAATTTTCTATTACGGATATTGGAATTGAAATGATAGGCGTGTTTTTTGAAAAAAAATTATTGAATTTTTCCTCCATTACATGAAAAATAAAAAAAGTATTTCTTAATTTTTCACGGTCGATAATAGTTAGAGAGTGTTGATAGATTCATGTGTGTGTACAGTTGAAATTCTTTATCAGGGTGGTGTATCGTGGTGTTGTATTATAATGGGACGAAACAGGAAATTCGTAGCTATTATACAATTCCTTATTTTTTCAACTCACTCGAGGTAGTACCATATATATGAGTATAGACGTTGGTTAATGTGTGTAAAAAGATTAACTTGAGTATTTTCTCCAGAATGATTCCTCTCTTGAGTTATTATTGCTAAATCTATTTCTAAATGTATAAATGTTTTCATGTGAATAGAGAGATATCCTTGAAAAACTAACAACAACAACAACAAGTTTCCTCAATTTAAGTATGAAGAAATTTGAATAGAAGCTATACAAATACGTATAAAATAGAATCTTCCCTGGAGGAAGGAATTTTAATTGTGAGAAGATTTCTATATTTATATACCTCACGATAATCTTTTTACAATTCAGTATGAATGGACCAATGCATGAGGAGCAGTAATTTGTTCGCTGCATGTAAACTTTAGTTTTTCTATACTCTTGTAGTGTGAGAAAAAGAATTTTGATATCTTACAGAACAACTCCACATGATGCTCACTGAGATTCATTACATTTAGATATCCTCTTCAGATATTTTCGTCTCTGTTTTAATCTAAACTTTGATATTAAGGCATATTTTAACAAAAGCTAATTGATATAGTGCTCAATTTTTCATCAAGAATTCGAATATTTTTGGAGAGTTTTTGGAAACGTTTGAAGAAAAAAAACTGAAATATATGGTCATTAGGGTCCTTAAGCCTCGTCTCTACATATATTAAGCCTAGAATGACATTTGGAGGTCTTTAACGCTCCCATTTGTATTAAAACTCCTATAAGGTAAAATAAAAATGTCGTTAATTACCGTGTCGAAAATGCGACACCAAAATTACTGGTAGAAGACCAACTGATTAATTAAAAATTATAATATATTGTAACAAGAAAAATAAATAATCTCATCTGTTAATCTATTTATTTATTTTAATTGATAAATTTTCGGCCATTTTTCATAATATTTAAGACATGCCTGTATTCTAAATCTCTTAAGGACTCTAATGGTCATTTTCAAATCGCGTTTTGACGAGAAATTCAGATTTTTTCATTTATTTGAAAGTGAAATGGTGATCGAACAAAGTTTTTCAGGATCAGTTTTTATGCCAAATCTGTTCAAATGCATAATCACATGAACATTGGGAGCCGAATTTTGATTTTTAGATAATTTTCACTGCATGAAAATGTGCCAAATCTAAACTTTTTCGATCTTTTAAATCTTAGAAATTTTGTTGGTTCCAGATAGTTGAAGTGAATAAATCTTGATCGACATAACTCAAATCAGGCCATAGAAATTATTCGTTATTTTTGTAAGAAATCAATTTTCCATGGAGAAAAATTTTGATTTTATTTTGAAAAAATTATGAATTCATATCAACTAGTTATCAACTTATTAACTGTTTCAAGATCAAAATTTTACATACGAGAAACGTGACGTTAAGGTGATGAAACCGATCACTCAGAAAAGGTGCTCAACCAAATACACCTTTAGTGTAAACACTCTCGATTCCAGACAGAGAGAGAGAGAGAACGTAATGGAACGTGATCAAATGATAGAACTCCCATTAGCGAAAGGTGATAACAATAGACTAAATCGTGTTTCCCCTCTGATCAAGAACTAATATGTTTATTGATTATTTTTATACTTAACAATTTCGTGTATTAAGATATATTCTTACTACTAAGGAATTTGAGATCAGAGATCTCACTTTGGAACTTGATCATAATTATAATTATCTTATTATTATTATATTAAAGGAAATTTTCGATAAAATTAAGATTCAGAATTCCGGTTCTTTAACTTTTAGATTTTTGTGACTGAAATATTCACGTAAATTTTCAAATACGTCCGAAAATCCACTTAAAATCATATTTGGAAAATTAGAAAAAAGATATATATTGGGGCCATATGTACATTTCACAAAGCATCATCAGTGACAATACTTTAAAAATGACACAAGTTGAGAATTCATTCAAAATAATATTTTACAAATTATGAAAGAAATAGTAAATGTCAAAGAAGAATATAATGTAAGCTAAAAAAACACCAAAACTCTCCAATAAGTAGCAACAGTGGAGAGAAAAGTGAAAAAGTTCACACAGACCAAGGTAGTTGAAGATTATACGAATAGTTTTTTTGAACACATAAGTTTGGTTTATATCTATTTATGAAGAATTTCTCGTTTACCCAAAGGTCTGTACTGTCATCCCCTGCATTTTTTGTATAAAATAGAAAAGTTTAAGATTGAAGCTTCATGCCCTTCCTGTCTTAGATGCCTGGTCACCGCTGTGTCTTTCTTAAGATGATCGTTCCCTCTAGTTGACAACTTCCTTATTGTACGTCCTATATATGTAGCTCCACAGTCACATTGGAATTTATAAATCAATAGAGTTTTCTCTTCAGGTTTCAGTAAATCTTAATGAATTAGGTTAAACAAGGTATAACTTTTAGATGGCAAACACTTTTCTGATTTCTAAATATTCCTTTTCTTTACAAAACTCACTTTCTTTATTTAACTCTGATGAACCACATCTATCATCTATCGAGCTGTAAATTTTCTTACAGCGTTAAATATGAGAATTAAACAAAGTATCTAGTGCTTAAATTACTGCTTGAATCTTTAACCACGAAACTTGACGATATTTGAAAATTCTAAAAGATTATTCGCTTGCTTAAAATTGCTTAGTTGTGATCTTTTCACTGTAGAAATTATCGTGACCTTTATCCGGTTTTGATGTCTTTTATAGATACAATACACTCTTATAATTATGTTGTAGATTTATGTATAATTGGATACATTTAAGAATATCTTAGATATCAATTTGTTTACTTTTACTTTAGTGTATTAGAAAAAAATGCGTTTGCAATAGAGAAATCAGTGCTCTTGAAAGAGTTGGTTTGCTTTTGAAAGTGTTGGAATAGAGAGGGGAGACATGAAATTGAGTACTATTGAGAAGAGTATACACTAACTAAATAGATTAATTCCTCACCCCCTTCCAACACACTGTGGGCATAACTCTTTAGTGTATATATATATTTGAGTACACATATATGTATACACAAGAATAGATTCTTCATATACTCCATCAAAGTACCATATCTACTCAACATATGATTGGTTGATAAAGGCAGTAGAGATATAGATTTCCGAATACTTCATTTCCGTGAAAATCATTCAAATATAAATGAAGAAATTTTTGATTAATAAAAAAGTCAAACATTTTAAATCTATCTAGCCACTCGGATCTATCTATAGAGTATTTTTTCAAACAAAATTGAAATGGATTCCTCTTCGCCGGTCCTCAGTAGTTACTCATGTACCCTTAGTAAATTGGATAGTAACTTTACATCATCAAAAGAATCAAAGAATTACCTTGGATTCTCTTATGAAGAGGGAACTACTAACCCTGAAGAGATCATCAACGATACAGAGGAATATTTGACAAATTATCTTACCCAGACAAATAATAACAACTATTCCTTTTGTAAGAATGATTTAAACTACTTGCCATCCTCAAATAATAACACGTTTTGTCCAAATAACTACTCCTCGACCGATTCCGCCAATAGTTCATCCACTCACGGACCTAGTTTCAGTCCCCATTCTTCCACCTATAGTCCTGCTGGAAATAACTCGAATGCTAATAATTCCAACTTACCTGTATCCAATGGAGGTGGGGTGAAAAGAAAATTTGAAGAAATTCAAATGTACCCAACATCACAAAACAATCCCACTTCTTCTTACAGCAATAGACAGTCATCTGGAGCTGACGAAGCTCAGTTTTGTAAGTCAACATTGATGCTAATAATTGAGAAATAATCAAAAATTATAAATTATTTTTTATCTAGACCAAATGAATCACAAGTCGACCTATTCAGCATTGACCATACCCCAGAATGATCCCCAGGTCATGTATCATCCAACACAACAGGGTCTCAATAACAAAATAACCAATAATACAAATTTGTGAGTTAATTTGTTCTTATCTACTTAAATGAAAGAGAGAGAGAGAAGGATAATTATGGATTTTACTTGTTCTATCTTTGAGGGAAAAGCTTTCTTATCTCAAATTATGATCTCTAAATTTACCCCCTTATTCTCCCAGCTTAATTTGCCGTCACTTATGCAGAGAGACGGAGAGATATGCATATCTATCTGACTTTTATTCTCTTATATTCTCTGGTTTATCTGAAAATAAGCTTTGAGTGTCATATACATTTTTTATATGTATTTTTTTCTAGCAAGTAGTATATATTCTTCTAAAATATAGATAGATATAATATATACTATTTAGAAGGAAGTCAACATTTTTGAGAGGTATTTTTGTGTCTTTTTGATTGCACGTTACCGGAAGGAGACGGAAAAAATATATTTCCATAAGACAGTTTTTATTTAGATGGCAGTAAACTCTGAAAAATTTCTAATTTGGGATATCTTCTTCATCTGTTCCAAGCAAAAGAAAAGAATAACGCCCTATTCAGCTCATAAGAGCTGGTTTGAATTATTTCCCTTTTTTCAAGGGCTCAACAGATCTCTTTATTGCAGGAATATAAATTTCTGTCTTTTTATCGAGAAAAATTAATTTTATTTGATTATTTAAAACCAATTAATCAAATTTAAATAATTCATCTTTCCTGATGTGAGAGAATTGAATTTCCAGAAAAAAAGACAACACAAGAATAAACTGATTACGTAATGCTGAATAAATAATTAATAGTAGTTTGATTTTTTCGTTTCGTTTGATTTATATATTTCCTCATATAGTTCAAATCAACTATTCATTGAAACAATTCTTTTCAGGAATAATAAAGAAATTGAAGAAGGCAAAAACCCGAGGATATTATTAGATGGCGAAAGTTGTCCAACAAAATCGCCAACTGTTCCAATTTCTTCAAATTCAACAACTGGAACGACGGCCCGACGAAAAAATGCCACTCGAGAGAGTACAGCCATACTCAAAGCCTGGCTACAGGAGCATATGAAAAACCCGTATCCTACGAAAGGGGAAAAGATAATGTTGGCCATTATAACGAAAATGACATTAACCCAAGTTTCCACCTGGTTCGCAAATGCCAGACGTCGGCTGAAGAAAGAAAACAAAATGACATGGATTCCAAAGAACCGCTCAGAAGATTCTATGGATGAGCAGAGTGATACAGAAGATTTTCTTACCACATCCTCAGATATCAAAGAATCCATGCTCAAAAAAGAAGATAATTCTGATGATATAGACCAGGGCTCAACATCAGAACCAGATCTTAACAACGACTCGAATAATAATGATCGTTGCTCCCTAACCAATCTCGATCAGATCAAAAAAGATTCCAACAGTAAGTTGAAAACTAGCGATTTTCTTGAACTAAAACTAATTTCTAGTTCTCAAATTCTATTCAGCTTGGAATCAAAGAAATGAGTCTTCAGTCTACCATTCAATCCATTCCACCGGAATATCATCCTACAGGAATCTTATGGAATATCAAAATCCCCAAGAGTCAATGACCCATCGAGGATTTACATACGATTCATTTCAGCATCATCTGACTACTTCTTCTGGCCATTATTTCAATCAGTTCAATCCAGTCTTCAACACCCTTCAGCAAGATTATTATTACGGAAATTTTGATCAGAATCAGCATACCCACGCCCAACATGCCGATAGTGTCCCTTCGAATGGATCGAATCATGAATACAATACCCCTGGTTATCTGAATTCTCAAGAAGACATCGAAAAACTATCCACAGCACCTTGGCATTTATCTTCCAACAACTCTTTACGATCTTCAAATCAGATAATACCGACCCAGAGCACTTCTTTTTATGATCCAAGAATTTCATAAGATTATTAATCCCAGATGGGATATTTTTCTCTCTTCTTTTTGTGATATATTATTATAAACTATGGAATGATAAGAGAGTGATCAATCCTCTGATCACTGTATATTTCATCTCAGATTATCTTGTAGATATCAATAATACACCTTTATTATATGTATTTATAATTAATTTGATGTTAAAATGAATCAAAGATCATGTGAAATTTGAATAATATAAATATATATATATATTAAATTCTGATTTTATTAAATTGTATTCTTCAGCAGGTTTTTTCATCAAGGTTTCGAAATTTTTGATTTTTTGGTAACTGATTCAAAATGTACACTTTTACTGATTTGAGTAAAAAAATTTTGATAAAAAGTTTTTTTTGGAAAATTTTAAAATTCGAAATGGCTCGATTTTTAAATTTTTTTTAAACTTTGAGTTGAAAATTTTTGTTGATTTCAAGGTCTGAGAGGAATTATATGTTATTTTTCAGGATCATCATTACTAATGATTCATTAGACAAAGAAAATAATTACCCTTATTCATTTTTATGAAAAAACCCGTCATTTTGAAATGATCTTGGATCACCCTAGTTTATCAATCTCCAAGCAGTAAAAATGGTCGAAAAATAGGAAGTAGACCTTCGCACGTAAATGGTGTGTTTTTTTGAAATAATGAATAAGAGTAAATACTTTCTTTGTCTAATGATGATCCTGAAATATAACATTTGATTCCTCTCAGACCTTAAAAATCAACAAAAAATTTCAACTCAAAGTTTAAAAAAATAAGAATATGAATCTAATGATCTAGATTCTAGATGAAAAACTCTTCATATCGACTAGTTTTACATTTTATCAAGGTTTCAGATATCTCAATGAAACAAAAACGATTCGAAATTAAATCTTTAATTCTAAAACCTCTCGATTTAACATGACACAAAGGGCGATCTTTGTTTTCAGAATGTCTCAAAAATAGAAAGATTTATAACTTTATGAAACATTCAATTGATTGAATAATTCTCTTGTTGGATTAAAAATTGAAAAAAACTCAACGGCCATCAATTACTTTATTTCCCCCTTGGAAAGAGGATGAATAGAAACAGAGAGTTGTGGTGGTATAGCCCAGAGTTAGTTCATCTGTCCATATTGTAGGAGTAAAAAGAGGAGAGTGCCACACTGTGTAGTACGGTTAACTACAGAAGGAAGGAGGAATATTCTACTCTCTCATTCTCTTCTGGAGAATTTGATTGATTGGCGAAATCGTGGTATATTTTCTCTCTTTTAGGAACTGTCCTACTAACACATACCTACAAAACAAGAAAGCTTATACTTTTTGATATACACACTCATTTTTGGAGAGGAACTAAAATGAAAATGAATGAAAAAAAGCAACTCGGTGAGAGGATTTTATACGATGGATTGTGATCGTCTTTTTTTCAATGAAATCTCACACTTTTTGTTACGTCAACCTACGCATTTGATTAAAGATTCTGCCTTGGCTAATGATGGAAAGATTCTATTGAGATCTATAAATATATCTGGTACAACTAAGCAACGAGAAACTTAACTGAGAGCATATATAGGGATAAAACGCGAAGGAAACGGATATCAATAGGGGAAATTTTCTCTCTCCTTCTGTTAGAAAGAAAGAAGAGAAAAATGATGAAAGTGTATGAACTTCAAGAAGAGTAAGGTGGAAAATTTTGAAATTTCCTTCATCTTTCTCTCTTATGAGGGTATAAAATTTCATCAAATCTATTTGCGTGATTTCAACTTTTTTGAATTTTTCTTTCATCAAATTTTTGGAAAATTGGCATACAAATCCTATCCTTCTAGAGAATTCACTGGAAAATATTAACCTAATGGGTTGTTCAGAGGTGGTTAGAAGACTGCATTTCTTCTAACTCGCAGAAGTGTGTTCAATTCTTTTAGATAATCTTGAATGTATATTTAAAAAATTAACTTTTAATTATTCGTAAAATAAGAAATGGTATTTTTCTCGGTTTGGTACAGTTTTCTATTAATTATTAAAATAAATACAAAATTTCTGACTGTCATGACCTAACTAATATTAGAGTCTCTAAACCTGATTACTCTAAGAGTCTTTCTGTCAATTTTCATGCTAGAATGATATTGAAATTTCTTGAAAGGCTTATTTATGTTTTCAATTCTCATTGACTTTTTATAAATTTCATGATCGTAGATTTATCAAATTATTTTATTTTTGAACCGCCATATTTAATACAAAGATGTTTTTTATAGCTATATTGCATTTGAATATGTTACCGTGAGTCTGGGAAATAAGTGAGTGTTGGTAATTCACTAGTGTATGTTGGTAATCAGTGTGACTTTAGTGAATCTAGCTAATAAGCCCTCATTACCCAAACACACTGAGAAGGTCAGTGAATTCATCAGCTCAACCAATTGAATTAAAATTAATGAGAAAAAATGAATAATTTATTTATTGCCACAAGGAAGAGAATGATTTAGAGTTACATAAAACTTGATTCTTTTTACATTTACAGGTGAGTGTTTTACAATTTCTAATACAATTACATTTGAATATTCCTTGTCCATTTCCAAGGGAAAATTTGGCATTTATCTCTCTTAATGAACACTCATTTTCTTTGACACTAGAGATGTCGTAAAATTTTTCAGAAACCACATCTAATTGATTAGCTGCTACCAATTTATTCAGGGTACCATAAATAGTTCCAACTTTGTAAAGACCATTTTGTTCGTTACTTTCAGTTATTACACCAATTATAGATTTAAAATCGCCCCTTCCTCTATCAACGTCAGGAATTTGAATGCTGCAGTTGTCTCCTACCTTGAAAGTATGAATTTTCTTCTCTGAATTTGCCAACATCTTTCTTTCCTGCAGTTTGAGATTTTCCAAACAAGTTTTACGAGCACTGTTAATTTTAACTTCAAATTCATCGAAATAATCATCAAGATTAATTTCTTCAAAATCGTCCGCATCACCCAAGTTTTCCTCTTGTATCGGGGATTCAAGGGCAGTTTGATCTGTCTTCATTCTTCTTCCAAAGACAGCTTCATATGGACTCATCTTTATTCCTGCATGTAATGAGTTGTTTTTAGCCATCTGCACATCAAGAATTCCATCAGACCAGTTGTTTGTATTATTATCAGCCATCCAGGCCGCAAGCATGTTTTGAATGTCTCTATTGGCCCTTTCAACACTCCCCTGGCTTTGTGAGTGTCTTGGGGATCCATGAACAATCTTCATATTTGGCCAAAATACTTTTAGAGAATCTATGACCTTATTGACGAACTCTCGACCATTATCACTCTGAAGGATGTCAGGGGAACCAAAAGTTGAAAAAATTATTTTTAGAACCTCAGCGACGCTTTCAGCCTTCCTATTCCTGAGTGGATAAATATTAACGAATTTAGTCAAATGGTCTTGGTACACAGGAATGAATTTATAATCCCCATCAGGATTCGATTGAAAATCGATTAAATCAACTTGTGCTCTTGAATTGAAATTTTCAGAAATGATTGGCTTTACGACTAATTTCTTATTGCGGGAACCTTTTGACTTTTGACAAGTGATACACAGATTCAAAAACTTCTGGATTTGAGAGTATGTAATATTCTTCCATTTCATTCTTATATCGTAGACCATTCGATCTCGGCCACCGTGTCCAGTTTTAAGATGGGTCTCATAAAGAATATCGAAAACGTCTTCTTGAGTAGCATATCTGATTATCTTGTTTGAATCGAGACTTCTTCGTTCAATAAGAAACCTCTTTCCCTCTTCTTCTAAATAGTCGTATTTTTTAAGAAGCTTAAAATCCTGTGGAACTTTGGAGTATGAGTTTCGTTTGAGAAGCAATATCCGGTCGATCATGGTGTCTATTTCTAATTTTGACAATAGAGATGATAATTTGGTAGATTTTATTTCTTCTAGATATTCGTCGAATTTTAATCCATTTTTAAACCGATTATGTTTCAAATGAAGTAAATTCATTGAAAAAGTGACAATACCCTTAAGAAAGCCAATGGGTATTAAAATATAAAAGGTATATAAAATTTGTATTAGTAGTATAAATAGAATTTCGTAGTGAGGGCTTGAACTTAATGAATCTTTGCATTTTGAAAATTTTCCTTCGAAAATCAATCCCTCAGAAATACACCTCCTTCAATTCACTCACCTTCTCAGTGTGTTTGGGTAATGAGGGCTTGTTTGCTAGATTCACTAAAGTCACACTGATTACCAACATACACTAGTGAATTACCGACACTCACTGATTTCCCAGACTCACGGTAACATATATAAATATTTATTTTTTTCAACATAAAAAAATTAAGTAAAGAGTTCAAATTTCAGTCCGAATAAATTTTGAAATCAGCTTTCAGAAAATTTCCGACCTCATTAAGTAAAATGAATGCAAAATAATAAAAATTTTATTGACAATTTCTACAAATTTTTAGATTATGTTCAGCTCAAACTAGTTTTAAACATTTCCAACAGCCCTTTACGATTCAAAGACCTTGAGCAAATATCGCATCTTCCTTTTTTCAGCTTTTTTTTGTTTTCTGCTTGGTGGTTCGAGATACATTCATAAGATAATAATTAATTTTATCTGCATCCTTTTGGTTCAATTTCATTAATGCTGTGAAGAAACATTTTATGAGCAAGTTTTGGTTTCTTTTAAAATACAATAAGCCGTTTGATTGTGTGAAGGACAAAAGTATTGTACGCAGCTATATCGAGTATATTCCAAAATGCCATCTTCTTATAGACCTCTTACACGAATATGTACTCATGTATCCGACCTCATTTGATGCGTGAAAAATATTCTTGCCTAAAGTATTTACGTCTAATAGACGTCGTCTATGAAAAGGTGTGAAAATAAACCTAATAAGTTATTGCCTGATTTTCTGTTACAAAAAAACGATGTTTATAAAAAAGAGGTCTAAATTGTGTCGTTACCGACGCCAAGGTATACATTCAACGAAGGCCATTCATAAGTGTATTTTTCAGTCATCATTTAATATGATTAAGGGGCGAAATCCCACTTCTTATAAATAAATAATAAGATATATAATTCTTATTCTAGCTCTAAAATAATAGTGATCAAATGAATCATTGTTATTTTTAATTTAACGTGGAAAAACATGATTACACATGAGATGGACAACGATGTATGTATTCCAGGCAGAGACAAACATTTTCTTAAAGAAATCAATAAACTTCCTTTGAAAAACATAATTTCATTGATTTTCTGGTTAGGAAAAGACAAGAAACTTGATTATCGATAAACTAACATACATAATATATAAAAAAGTATTAAAATCATTCTCTTTCTTAAAATGCTTCGTCCCGAAATTCCTGTCTACACAACACGAACCCTGATTACTGGCAAGACCTATTTTTTATCTCAAACCCTCTTCCTTTATTTCGAGTTTATCTTGATGGATTTTGATAACTTAAATAATGAAAAAGAAATAATCTCCAAAGTTCTATGATGAATGAGCCCATGATTAATTAAGAATATTTTCGTAAAAAAGTGATTCTGGCCAAAATTTGGCTATTTTTTTAAATTTCGGAAAAAAAAACTTAAAATTTTTGGATCATTCCTCTGTGACAATTGAGAAATTCAGATTTTTCTCAACCTCTGACGGAATTCGAATTCTCCGTCTAATCTTGATCGAATTGTTTTAAATCTTCAAAATCAATAAATATTTTGAGCTCCAAGGTTTTTCCTGACTATCCGGAGAAAAATATTGAGTTTCTAGTAAGAAATAGTAAATTCATGTCAATTCTCAATTAAATATACTGTTGAAGTTTCATCTGACCGAATGAGATCCTTTTGAGAAAAAGACTCATAGTTAATATAAAACGATGACCTACTATTACTAGGCTATAAAGCATGCTTTCACTTCTTTTTCACATTCGTAAAAGTTTTATTTTCACAAATGGTAAGAATAACTTCTTTCATTTTTGACATTTTTAACTTTTTTTGTCGGAAACGACACCACTTGCCATACTTTTAAGATAATCTGATTTCTAGAGCGAGGGTTTATATTTGTTGTTTTTACAAAGTTAAGATATCTCTTTGAGACTTTTTGGGTTATTTATAAATTTTATCATATGATTTTGTTCAGACCCGCTTAATGACTGAGAATTTCCAACTTTGAATTTTACAAATTGGTTAAAGTGATCATTTTATTCGATACCGATGTATTTTCTTGTATTTTTTACAATATCAAATAATGAAGATATAAAATTAATTAATTCAGCATTTTAATCTCAATATTCTTCGTTGCTGAAGGAGTTTTTCATCACGTCTCTTTAGTAACTGTTTTCTTCCCTAATTTTTAAAATAATTAACTGAATTTATGAAGAATAAACTCAAATTATTGGAACCTTCTTGTGAATCTCGTTTATTGAAAATCTCATGTAAGAAAGATCAAATTTTAAGGAATAATTTTATAGTTCTATCTACTTTCAAGAATTTAATCAAATAATTGGAGATAAAAATAGTTTGAGGAAATGTTTTACTCAATTCAGTATTTCCCTATTGACAATGCTTTTTTCCTTTTCATCTGAAAGAAATCTACTCAATTTTCCCAGAATCCTTTTCTACTAACAAACAATACGAAAAAAGTAGGAATATAGACAATCAAAAAAAAAAACAAAAAGAACACTCAACAAATCCTAGTAGTAGTCAGTTAGTGTGGCTAAAAAACGATATTCTAGGCAAGAATTGCTTTTAAACCACAGTACACTTCCCTCTTAGTCCTGTATTGTTGAGTTCTACGTTTCCTCCTCTTTTTTAGTGGAGTTAGCAAATTCATTTAAACTACTTTGTGTGCATTTGTACTTGGTAAATAAAATCTACTTTTTCATATTTAGGATTATCAGAATTATGATGTGAATATGTACAAACTAAAGGGGAAATTGGTCTTTTGCTCTTGGTAAGGTGGAATAATTTCAGAAGTAATGACACAATCTTAAGTGAAAAAATAAATTTGGTATACATAACATAAATAAAAAGTAATTCAAAAGTCTTTAGAATAAGTTACAATAGTTTTTTTGTCAAGGTTTGTGAATTTAGTAGAAATATTGTTGGAATAAGATGGAATTCTTTCAAGTAGATTGATTTGCTTCATTTTTTTGATAAACTTGGGATTGATAATTTTAGGTCTCTTTCGAGTTCTTGCAATTACTTCGGCTCGATTACATAGATATTATGGATCTGGCCAGGCGTCTATGAACTCTATCAACTCTGAATGTTACACACTGAACGTTCAATGTACACTGTACGAGTTTCCACTTTGAACGTAACAAATATTTTAGAGGGGCATAATTTCCTAGAGGTTTTTTACTCCTTGAGTACTTCAAGCTCTACTGCATCCGAATTGGGGTAGATTATTTTCCTACAAAATCCTGAAATACGCACAAAATTGAGTTGAAGTTGAGAAGTTTCGATGATATTAGCTGAATTTTCAAACTTGACTTGAAATAGCTCAAAAACTATAATATCTACAGAATATTTTCCTTCTATTCTTTCGTTAAGAATTTAATCCTGAACAAGCTTCGTTGGTGGTTACTATTCTTATAATATTTAACTATCTATGTGATCTTTTATACTTTTCTCTCCACTGATGCTATTATTTGGAGAATCTTGGTGTTTTTTAGCTTACATTTTATTCGTATTTTCTTTGACTTTTAATAGTCTGTAAATTATTATCTTCATTATTAAAGTATTAACACTGATGATGCTATAAGAAATGCGTATTAGAGATAGATTTTGAATGGGCTCTTCAAGAGAATTTCAATGATGTTTAAAGTATATGGACCAAAACCTTTTTATGAACTGGTTGTAATAGAAAAAATGATTTTGTATTAAATTAACGTTTTGAAAAATTTCCTCAATTTAGAAGCTAAAATAATTTTCTCCTAATGATTTTCAATATAGTATTTGTGAAATAAGTCTCACGAATCAACTTTCAAAAAACCCCTAAATCCTCGATGACTACTTGGAAGTAATACTATCAAATTTAAGAGATATTTTACTAAAATTATTACTTGGACACTGCCACTTAAATAGAAAATATTTTTGGATAGAAGATTATATAATTCAAACCTAAAATTCATCTTGAACCACATTTTCACCCAGGGAAAATCAATTTAAGCATATTAGAATTGAAAAATCTATCCTTGTATGTCAGACTAAGCTTCGGGAAATTCCTGTAACTAAAAATTCCTGCAAAATTTATTTCTAAAAATTTGCAGTAATAAAGAACTTTAAACAAAATGGCTTATACGGCTTTTTTTTCTTTCTTTTTTTTTGTTTGTCTGAGCTAAACTTTCGAATTACGATAATGCAAGATACTGGATATTTATTTATTATTTATTATATTTTGGATAATATAAAGCTAATTAATATGAAGATGGGAATTTATGATTCTTACAAGATTGTAAATTTTTTCATCAAGAAATCAAGTTTTTTTGGAATCTAGATCGTAGGTTCCACTTTCAGGATTTAAAGAAAAAAAATTTAGAAAAATCAAATGGCGCCGAATTCCCATTTTTTTGAAGTTCGAGCTGATAATTTTTGTTGATTTTAAAGTGAGAGAGTGATCAAAAGTTGATTTTTAGGATCACGAATAGACAAAGAAACCGATTATGAGCATAAAAATTTCAATGGACTCGCCAATTTCCAGGGATCTTGAATCATCAAAATTTCATCGATTTTCAAGTAGTTTAAAAATTCAAAATTCGATTCTCACACGAAGATGGGCGGATTCTCAAAATCTGAATCAGCATATTTGATTTCTTTGACTAATTGTGATCCTGAAAATCAACTTTTGATCACTCTCTCACTTTTAAATCAACTAAAATTATCAACTCAAAGTTCAAAAAAATGGGATTTCGGCGCCATCGCTAGATTTGAAATATATCATAACTTTCTAAAAATTTGTTTTTTTTCAAATTTCTTTTCTTCAGATCCTGAAAGTGGAACCTACGATCTAGATTCCAAAAAATCTTGATCAAATTCGATTTCTTGATGAAAAAAATTATAATTTTGTAAAAATCATAAATTCATATCTTCATATTAATTAGGTGTATATATGTCACCGTAAATTTGCTTCGATTGAACAAGAAAAAGGTCTGAAATTTGAATAACTTATTTTCTAGCTATTTAACTCACCAGAAATGACTTTTTAATTGGAAAATATCAAACACTAATTTACTCAATAAGATTACACCACGAAAAATGATACTTGAATCATAGAAGAAGAAGTTTTTCTGGTACAGTCGTGGACAAAGTTGGTGGAGTGAACCTTCGCGAGAAATTGCGTGAATATTTTCGGTATATTCCTGATGTATTATAATACAATAATTATAATTATTGGTATATTGGTAAGAGAAAACATATGGAATCGTTAAATTTCGGATAAAAGTCATAGAACACTATGATGTAAAAATCATGAATATAAGATTGCAAGATAACTTATAGATGGATGAAAATTCAACAAATGTTATTTTAATACATAAAGTATGCTTATTTCAATAATTTTCATCTCAATAAAACTTAGTTTTGTCTTATTTAAAGAGAATGGATGAGATGGAATTTTCCGAGATGAAATAGATCTTTCTTCGATTGAAAGTAGTAAAATTAGGAATTAGGAAATTTCTCCTTTTTAGAATTTATATTTAAAAATTTACACATGTAAAGAACGAACCTTTTTTCAAGTTTAAGTTTTGTTTCTCTTAAATAAACAGAATCTTTTCGTATTGAGTAATTCTATTATAATTTCATATTTTGTTAATTTTATCATGAAACGCTTATTTAGCGAATAGATTTTTAATAGTTCGATGGAGCAACTAAAATTAAGTATTATTCATACTCAACCTGTTTAACAGTTCATTATTAACATCGTTTGATCTCAATTTTTAACTAGACTTGGAAGAATTTTATTTTAAGCTTATGATTGCTGACAGGGTCTTTCAGAACATCCATTAATCATTTATATATAGTTCTTAATAATTTTCTGACTGGTAAATCTATTCATTTCCCTGAATAATAGCAGAATGAAAAAATCAAAAAGTCCAATTCTTCATAAATTCATAAATTTCTTCTTTCGGTATAATTTATACTGATCTATTTTACCGATTAATGAATCCTATACATATAATGATCAGAATTTATTTTTCTTTCTATTGAGGCCCTTTTCAGCTATGTATTTTGTGAAGTTAGATCCACAAGGTCTTAAATGTGTTCCTATATAGCGAAATATGACTTATTGCAATACTACTTTTAAGTAAAAATGGTGTAAAACGACTTTTGAAAGAAGGGTTTTTGTAGAATTTTTTATTTTCAAATGAAAGAGCGCATTTAATAGGCTCCAATGAACATTTTTTATTCTCCCTCGAGCAAATAATAAAGTCAGTATTAACCTCTAAAGTAATCAATTTTGACCCATAAAAATTTTGCGGCCCTTAAAATTAATTTTCGAAGAAAATAATTCCACCAATGGATTTCTTGCAAAATTTTGATCGATTTTCGTGGTATATGCCGCTTTATTATCGTCGGAATGGCTTACTCCACCAGTTCTATCCACGGCTGTAATTACTGTAACTCACATAGAGATTTTCAAAATTTTGCATTTCTTTAAAAATACCTATAAAATTTCTATAAATTTAAATCATTTGAAATTTATTTTACAGAATCAGGAATTTCCCGAGGAATTTTTCTCAGAGAGTACGCTGTTTTTTAAAATTCCGCATGAGGAATATTTTGTTCAAATATGGCAGAATTCTTTAAGCCAACTGCATTCTTCATTCCCTCACATAAATGAACTGATCTCTTGGGAATTTTGCAGCTAGCAATTTCTTTGTAATATTCTCAGGAAATAAAATTAATTATTAGCCATTTCTCAACTGATAGTTATTATCAAGACAAATATACAAGAATATTTAACACATTTCATGTTATCCTATTCAGTTGGGACTGAATGATCTAGCTAATGAGAGATAAAATTAATTGTAAGTGGAATATATTTTCTCTTACAAAATATGTGTTAGTTCCTCTGGTTTTTAGATGTAAAAAACTCATCCAAATCCGAATTATAGTCCTACAGAATTCGTAATTTCAGAATCATCCGCCAGTTACAAGGTTAAATTCCAGATTTTGAGGCCTACCTTTAACAGAATGAAGAAAAGTATTTTTTTGAATTTTGAATCAATTCTGATCTCAATGTGGGAGAGTTTAAACAAAGTTTTTTTCCGGATCAAAATTAGACAGAATTTGGAATCCTACTCATGTTTTGAAGAAAAAAATATTTTCTATAAAAAATTCGATTTTCCAATTTCGATTTGGCACCAAAATCCCATTTTTTCGAACTTTGAACTGAAAATTATTATTGATTTGAAAGCTGAAAGTTGATCAAAAAAAAAAATTGAAATTTGAATAATGGACATATTTTTCAGAATTTTTTTCTTCATATTGCAAAAGTGAGCAACACGAGTAGGACTCCAAAAAATCTTTAAAAAATTCGAATTCTTGATGAAAATATCGAAATTTCTGTAAAAATCATAGATTCCCAACTTCATATTAATTAGCTTTTTAACTACAACTGTCATATTTGAAGGATGTTAGATCATCAAAATTTAACTTATTTTAAAGCTGTAAAAAAGATCAAGAAATCTAAATTTGACTTCCACATAATAATTAGGTTAAAGCTTAGATTTAATTTGGCTACTGAAATAATTGGAGAAGACATTTAGTAAATACAAAGGTTCTGGGAAAATACTTTGTTAGCCACCCATCTCAGCACTATCTGCTAAAGAAAACGACCCGAATTTTGATCGATAACACCTGAACTAAAAATAATTGTACATTGTAGATTTTAATCACTGATTACTAGGGCCTCAAAAATAGTACCAAAAAAGATGAAAAATTGTATCTCATGAACTGGAAAATAATTAGAAAAAAGCACTTTCAAGAAAATTCAAGGGATTCTGAGTAAAAAAAATAGTCCTCTAGCGTAAATTGTTGCAGAAATTTTAGTCAATCTTGTGTCAACAAAATTTCTTTTCTTTTTGTTCAAATTTTTTTCGATGATAGAAAATGACCCTTTCAACTGTTCTTGTGCATATTTTACAAAATACATACATGCATATCCTTTTAGTTGAAATTTTAAATTCACGAAGGAATATTTTCCAAAAAAAGCTATTTTCTTACATGACGAATATAGCTATCAATTCATTGAAAATTGTGGTTGGTAGCTAGTTGACTGATACTTTTAGGCGCTACTGATTACTAATCAGCAAATTCAAAAACCATACGATATGTAAAAGATTGAGTGCGAGATTTTTTTGTCACATCTAGATTTTAGAATTTGGATAAACTAAGTGTTAATTCCATAAGAGAGTCAATAATATTCAACTAACGGTGGCAGATGAAGACGCGCTTCGTCCTCATTAGAACTCGTCAGTACACCATAGCCAGGATTAATGTCTAAAAACACATTTATTTATCTTTAATTTTTAATTAAATGGATCCTACTATTAAATTGTCTCTAGTAGCGTAGAATAAAATGATATAGTTTTCAGAACATAAAGCGTTAAATTAATTATTGAATGGAATGGTCAATAAGTTATTGACAATAACGGTATGAGATATATGAGATATCGATAAGTCTTCCATTTTTAAGATAAGAAAAGAAGAAAGCGATGCCAAGGTTTTCACAAATAAGGGCTTTTTCTTTACTTAAATTAGAATTAATTTAGTACAAACGCTCAGAATTGTATGGTATTTTTAAATGATTTTATCCAAATAAAAATTCAGTGATTTGAGATAGTAATTCAGTAATACAGAGACATGGGTTTTGAGCTGAGCTTGCGATGCTGAGTTCATTCCAAGGTAAGAAGAGAATGAGTTTATTTGTGAAAATTTTGGCATCTCTTTCAATAAATGAAGAATCTTGAATATTTATGCCCTGGAGACTGGGAGACTTATTAATCTAGTTTTAAATTTTGAATTTTTACTACCTTGGTGAAGACTCTATCTCACAATTCTGTTCATACATCACATTTCTTGTCAGAACGAAACAAAAATATGAAAAATTTCATAATAAAAAATTCAGAAATATTTTCTGTAATTTATTTGAAATCTACTACAAAGTAGTTATATTTTATAATAATAAATTGTCGGCAAATTTTTAGAATCAATTTCTTCTTGAGTATGTGTCAAAAAGGCTTCTCCTTTATGTTGTTCAATGAACACTGTTTATGTTTAAAAGTCTTGAGATTTCCAATAAAATCTTACAACGAAATTACTAGAATTGTGAATATCAAACAGCAAGTTTTTTAACTCTATCAAGTATAGTACACTAAAAGTCCTAAAATTGTATACAAGTATGACTCTCTTATTAAAAAATTTTCAACCTTCTACTCATGAGTATGTCCATGCATTTTAAAATTATTTCCCCAAATGCAGTCAACTTCGAGGATCAATTTCTCGCTTATTTTAAATAGAAATTTCCTGAATACTGGACCGAAACAGTATTTGCTAATTCTCTACCACCAACAATTTTTTCAGAGACCTCCATTTAATTCTGAGCAAGTTTAGTTATTTAAAATCAAGGCAAACTTGTATACATTTTTGAGGACTTTAAGTGCACTCTTATAACAAAGAAATCAAAAAATTTTCTATGATTTCTGTAAGATATTTTAGGAAAAATGGCATCACCAATTCAAACGAGGCGTGATTTCTTCTCTTCAAAATATGCAAAACATTATGTTTGTATTACATTTCCAAAGAATAGTAAATATTCTCGTGAGTTGGTCGGAGAAAAAAAATTTCCCCCTTCTCTAACTACTGAAATAAATAAAAAATATACTCTCATGTTTTAAACATAGCTTTTTCTAAAACCTAACCTTTAGTGTCCTTAACTAGACAAGTCAATCTTGTAGAAACTTTTTACTTTCCAATTAAAGATAGTTTCCCTATAAATGAGACAAACAAATGAATAGGTAAGAATAACAATACGAGAAAATGATTAAAGACGTACTTTAGCGTTAACCATGGTAACCGAGGAGAAGATGGAAAATACATGAGTAGTGAAATTATCCATGGATTGAAGAAAATTCAGATAAATTAAAATAAAATTTCATTGAGATATTTTGCTTGCTGAAAATGTTGAGAGGTGTCTGGAGAGCTATCAGGAAATGATTAGCTTCTATTGACTTTTCTGGTAGCCATAGATTTTTGTTTACTTCTCAAGTTATACTAGGAAAATTAAATTTTCTTTGCTATCATACGATCCTGAATGATGCCTAAGTATGTCGATATGGAGAAAGCCTTCATATTAGTCAACTATCAGCCATATTTAGAATCGCCGAGGGGGACTTCTGCTAATATTCTGCTCTAGTCAGGGATAAATGATTGAGTGCTTGCCCAGCGAGTATCAGATCTGAGGTTTCGATTCTCGGAGATCCCTATGAGGGTGAAACTATAGTATAAGTTCTCGCTTGATCTTTAGATGTGTGACATTTGATGTAAGTTTCTTTCTGAGATTTGACTAGAGTTACTGTAGGATAAATTCAACTTTAATTTTGAACTCAAAAATAAAAATATAGTCTCAGTAATATGTCACCCTTAAATCTAAAATCTGTTATCAGTAGATCTCAAATTGACTACTCCTTACCTTTCTGATACTCGAGTTTACATATTTTACCCGGTTTCTCGTCGATTGAATGGCTTGTCAGTACAAGAATTATTTAATAATTTGATGACCTGTAATTTTTGAAAGTGTTTGTGTTTGAGCCTGAGTTCAGGAGCCGAAGCAAATCATCATATATTGGAATTGTTGTCTATTAACCATCTATAAAGATCTTTCTAAAATAAACCAATGATATAACGAGCTTCACGATTCCTTAAAAAAATTATTCAAGAATGATTGAGAAAATTCCTAATTTATATTCCAAACAATGTTTAGTAAACAAGCAAGGTACATTGATTGCTTACAAAATAAATATGAATGAATTTAATTTCAAACTGAATTTTGTATTAGACCTAAAAAGTTAGAAGTGGATTTCCCTTAAAGGTCAAGTGATTGAAATAAAAATGATTAATTTGACTTCTCTAGAACCAGAAAAACAAACTTTTTAATCCAAGAAAGATCCTTACTTGAATAATAGTTGATTAATAACGAGTTTATACTTGAAGATACTTGAGAAATGTTTACAAGTTCTGGATACATTTTTTTCAAAGTGCAGATCTCAAATCTGACCTAAAAGTCTGATTTTAATATTCACGATCTGAGCAATAGACTGAAAGTAAAATTTTTAGACCCTGACATTATTCATTCCATTTTTCCAGACACAGCATGAGAAATCAAATTTTGGTTGGGTAATAAGTAGAGCTAAAAAATACTGTTTTTGTTCATTCTAATCGAGGTTGAAAAAATTGTTTTTGACCCGAAAAACACGAATCATTTTGACAGGAAAGAGCAAGCATAAAATTTTCTAATTTGAACGATCCTACTGAGGGAAAAAATCTTTTATTAGAAACAAAAGATGTACTTTTAGTTCTTTTAATTAGAGACCCAAACCAAAATTTCTCATTGGCTTAGAGTGGTTCTTGATATTTTCATTTGTTTTTATCTTATTTGCGGATAAAGAATTAAATTTCAGTTTTTTATAGTATCACTGTATCAGTAAAATACTCTCATTTTTCTGAGGTAATTCGAGTAATATTCGAATTTGTGTATTTATCGAATTTTAGCTTTTTTTCTATAAAAGTTTATTATATGCATTGCAATTCTTAAAAGGTAGAAATAATCTGCCACAAACTGTTTCCTGACATGTGTAAAAATAGCTGAAATTTATCAATCTTCTTTTAAAATTAGGGAGTAAAACTCAAGAGTAACTAAACATGATTAAAAATTCAGATTTTTTTCTTTGAAATATTTATGACAAGCACAATTCACAATAGACAATCTTATCAAACAATCAGCTATAGATAAGATTGAACTCAGATTTTAATTGAGGACACAAATTTATATGGAGAAACTCGAGTTTTAATTTAACCTTTTTCATGATGCACACTCAGGTGCACTTTTATGCCTATATCTGATGATAAATGAGGAAATGGTTTTTGCTTTGCCATCTGGAAAGATAGATATTGCAACATTTCATACTTTAAAAGAGAAGATATTCATTTATAACAGTATGATTCAATTGTTTGTACCCTTAGGTACTCTTTTTAATTGCATTCTCTGTTATTTTCATCAATTAACTTTGTGAAATATCTGAACTTTTTTGTTTTCCAAATTTGTAATTCTTCTTTTGGTATACTTTTTGTTTGCACAATATTGGTATTGCTTGCACTTCCCTTATTCCACCATGGTGTAAATGAAAAGCCGAGGGTTGATAGCATTTTTAAGCTCTATTCTTAAGAGAGGATTGATTAATATATAATTCGTGATGATTTCCATATGGGAAAACTTGGAGATTTTCTTCCTTTATTAAAGTACATTTTTCCTGAATCTATAATTAAAGCAATAAAACTGAATATGAAAGAATTATCAATTTGTACTAGAATTTTTCAAAAAATTCATTACGAACTAATTTTTTTCCTATCAGACGTTACAGAAGCTATTATTGTTTCATCTGTGATAAAACTAACTGGGAATTATTATTGCCAGTCGAGATTCTTTGAATTAGAAGTCTCGATTGATTGCAAAAGTATGTCTTATAATTTAGACTCTTCACCATTAGTCGTTTACTTTAAATGAATGATATAAAATTTGACTGACCAATAATCCGTGGGCCTATAACTATCACTTTAATTGAATTATCCCACTAGCAAGACTAAAATAATTTGCCTCAGTGATTATATCCTACTTAGCCCTGACCCGAAGATCAATCATCTTAGACTCAACTACAACCGCAAGCTAGTTAATGCAGAGTAAATTCTTAGGATCCTGAAAATTAAATCATACTTCCAAAGTAAGTAGGCTAAGTTTGTAGACTTTCTGGACCTCCCTCCGACAGCCTGTATAAAAAATGTATCCTTCCTCATCTTTACTCAAAAATTCCCAAAAGTACGTCTTCAAATCCACTTTCTACGCTCCTGCTTCGGCCCTTCTTGTATAGTGAACTTCTTATCACTCCTATTTTAACTTAAAAATTACATTTACTTTACAATGTACATTGAACATGCACTATTCAAGAACCTACCATCATCGTTAAAACAGAATTACATCCTTCATCAAACATTATATCGCCTCAGATTCAGATTTAAATTTAGAGTCAACCAATTTAATTTTAAACTCAAAACCATTAACCAGATATCAAAGAAAAACATTTTTGTATCAGATAATCATGATCTTTTTATAAAATATTTTTTAAATTAATCGCTCCTTGTAAAAATTATAGATTCTCAGCTATATGTCAAGCTACTTTATTCATCAATAAACTTCTATCCGAGGACTAAATTCGACTCATTTCTGCTCTTTTCTTTACACCTATCTACATTTGAATGAATAAGTTCCTTTTTTCGAGACCCTCTATATATTCTATATATTGCTTTTCAGTGTACAGATGAGACTTATTTTGGTTAGGGATCTTGCTGACAACTAATTACCAGGATATCTCTTACTGCTTTCTATTTTTTGGAATCAACTTATGAATATATAATAATTTTTACAAATTCATTTGATTTTATTATTTATTTTTAAACTTTTTACAGTATTGAATTGAAATTGAATGTATTACAATTGGTTCATAAATATTACGAAATATTCTATTAGATCAAAAATTTATTTATGATCGATAACTCTATTTAATAAATACTTAAAGAACCCACTTGTTTTTTATGATAAATTTCAAGGTCATTTCATAATAATAATGTAAAGTCAAAATAGAAATGTACAGAATCCTTAATCAGATTGTAATCTTGTTATATTTCAAATTCTGTAAAAATTGTTATGAATCAGAGGTATCAGAGTAACTAAATCAGATCAATATTCTATCAAAAGGAAAATATAGTAGGCAGATGTCTTTAATTTGAATAATTCATTCAATCTATAGGGGGCAGTATTTTCTATGAACTTTTATGGTACAGTCTATTTTTTCTGATAAGAGAAATTTAAAACTTGTATTTCTTCCAGAATTTTTACCTATGAAAAAAAAAAAATAAAAAAAATTGAAAAAATATAAACGATTTTTAATGAATTTCAAAATCAAAAATTAGAGAACAGTTGCCCCTCCTATTTCTCCCTAAGTTTACTTTGAATCGTGTTGGTCTTTTTATTATCAATGAAATGAAAACGAATCCCTTGCGGTGAGTTGTTCGGAGAAAAAAAATTTCACCAAGTGAATATTAATTTACATTTTTAAATTGTAAATGATATCTTTTGAGTGATTGAAGTTAAATGAAAATTTTCAACTCAAAAAATTTAGTAAATTTCAAAGCGATATATTTCCATGAAAAGGAAACTTTTTTCCCATTATAAAAGAAAAAGTTGAAGTACCATTGTTTTGCATTCATCAAAACAATTCTTTTAATGCTATGATATACACAGTACCGGCAATTTCCATTCAGATTGGTGAGCGTATTGCTTACTTTTGAATGATTTTCTCATAAAAATTTTCATCATAGTACATTGTAGTAGTGCCATTGTCTCCAGGTCAATTTATATATTTGATTTTTTTATGCCTTGGAAACTACATTACATTAGGAGTGGAAGAAGACCAGATGATGATTGGTATAATAAAAAATAATAAAAATCTTTACTTTCAACCTATAGATGTATACAATGAGAAGGATACTGAAGTACATTAAAGTCTAAAGGGATATGGTGTTCATGTTTTCCATTCGTAGTGTACAATGTACAATGTAGATAGGCTGGATGAAATGTTAAAGGTCGATTGGAATTTTACGAGAAATTCATTGATTGTAGCAGTCTAGTCAAAATTTTAGGAAAATGATTAAAAAGGTTTGTCACTGATAAGTTCAAAAGTCAATAAAAAGAATATAATTTAAGCTGGTTGATATGAAGTTGGTTATCTATGAATTTTACATAACTCTTAATTTTCTCATCAAAAATTTGAGGATTGAGAAAGAATCCAGATCTTACCTACGGTTATCACTTGAAGAATAAAATTCTGAAAAAAAGATTCTTTTAAGAAAAATGTGATCATTTTTCAAATTTTGATTCAGCGCCAATTTCCCGGCTAGAAATTTTTACTGATTAGAAAGGAAACCTTGTGACAAAATGCAGAGTTCAATTAACGTGTGTTCTGGTCTAGTGATAAGAAGCGCTCCTTCTCAATGTTGGAGACCTCTCAAAATATTCTGGTGTACTGGCGAATGGAATTTACACTCATTTTTCCAATTTCTAAAGTTTCTAAAAAAAATAGCTACTAATTTCTATTTGTTTTAATAACTTTATTAAATAATCTTGACTATATCTCTCCCCTTGTTCCCACATCAAATATAGAAGAATTTCTATAGATTGAGCATATTCAATCCAGATTCTTATACTTTCTTTATCCAGATCTTGATTCTTACAATTCTCGTATCTTAATCTCTGGGCTTAACCCTCTATGGGTTAGAAGATATGCCATCATTGTAAAAACATTTGTTAAAACTGCTAACTTATTCGAGAATTCTTATAAACTCCTCTTTTTCTAACAATTATCTTCTATCTGCTTACAATATGATAGAGAAAAAATATGAAATAACTGATTGTGATGACCTTACTAATATTAAAACTATAATGTCTCACATTAGGTCAAAACTTGATTACTCTAAGAGTCTTCTCTATGTTAATCTTCATTGATCCCAGAATGTTGACGGAATTTCTCGAAAGGCTAATTTATATATTTAAAATCATATATTTCATCTATTACAAATCAGAGACATCTCAAACTATTGTATTTAATGAAACTATAGACGTTATTTACCTATTTTTTATATCATCATGTAAATATCAATAATTAATAAACATTTTTTAACAAAAAAAAAGTTTATGAAGCAATTATTGATAAGATACTTGCATTTCGAGAAGCCTTAAATGATAAACGAATTATCAGATCAAGATGGTTTGCATTGTTGATCGAAAGTTTATGATAATTTTAGATTACAATAATAAAATATCAAAAAAATTCTTCTTCTTTTACTGACTGACCTACTGGCGAGTAAATTTTCCCCCTTGGAATGTACTATTAGCATGTTTGTCAATACTGAATGTTCTACAAAGTTTGTTTTTGTGATTATTTAAAACAGAATGAACTATTCCAAGAGAGATTATCTGTTATTTCAAACATTGATATATTCCTGTGAATTTTCATAGACATTCTTTACTTAGTTATTACTATTAATCATACTATTATAATAAGTACACGATTAAAAGACGTAGATTTTAAACGTATTTCTTTGGTCCACATCATGTTATATCTGCAACATTGGAAATTTCTTTATAATATTTTCCAAGACTATTCATGTTATGATTCGAATTAATTAACCGTTAGAGAGATGAATTTGCAAAATTTAATCCAAGAATGTTGAAGTAGAAAATACTCACGATCCGGTTACAAATGAATGCTCGAACTATTTTTCAGATGTTATATATACTTTTTGTGAATATTTTCTTTCAAATATAAATTTCTTAAATACTCCAACATATCTGGATGAGAAGGTTGATATTTTGGATCTTTTAAAAATATAATTAAATTATTTCAGATTATCTCGATGGCTTAGTAGATACTTGCCCACTTTTACTTTGAAATCAATGAAAATTTTCAGGATTTTGGCGCCGAATTGAAATTTGAAAATAATCGAATATTTTTCATTAAAAATTTTTTTTCAGAATGTGGATCTTCAAATAGTAAAAGTGGACAAAATTAGTAGGATTCCAAAAAATCTCTACTTTTGAATATTCGAATTTTTGATTAAAAAATCGATTTTTACGTAAAAATCATAGATTCCCAACTTGATATGAATTAGCTTTATAATCCTGTGTTTCTGCTTGTTACTAAAATCTGTTCGAGAATTGTAAAGTGGATAGTTTTAAAAATTGAGCTCTACTCTAGCCCAAACGGGTTTTACAAATTTCATTGAATAACAATATTCTGTATAAATATAAAATGTTTATTATTCATGACGGTGTAGAGATAAAAACCGACGAAAATAAAGAGCCCATATTCACACAGAATCTATTTTCGTTTTCTACCTACAAAATACAAGACATAAGTCAGCAAAATGATATTATATTCGGTGAAATCAGGAATCTCAAGCAAGATAGAAATATTTTTGTCTAATTTTGATTTGGTTTTGACTCGATTTTCGAAATTTAGAGCTGAAAAATTGAAAAAGTGACAATTTAGTGCATTTTCGAAATTGAAATTACAGCCTAATTTTGTCAGAGTTTTAAAAAATTTTCATCTTCATATGAAATAGCTTCACTTTTCTGATAACTGCCAGTTGGATAAATTTACGGTTAAATTAGAGAACAGTTGCCCCTCTTATTTCTCCCTAAGTTTACTTTGAATAGTGTTGGTCTTTTTATTATCGATGAAATGAAAACTTACCACAAGGAATTCGTTTTCATTTCATCGGTGTTAAAAAGCCCTTAGTCTTTTTGTCAATCAGAAAAATTACTGCAAAACAAGAAGGGGAAAATGTTTTATAGATTTGCCAAATTTACATTATAAATACGAAATAAAAATATAGTCAAATTTTGGCAATAGCTCTTTTAATTTCTTAATCAAGAATTTAGATTATTCAATGAGAAAAATTTATCATCCAATTTTGATTCTGACTCTTAAACTGCAACGTTGATCTGATTCATTTTTCTACTGAGAATTCCAAAAATAAAATTTCTACATTGATTTTGCATCATGTTAATCATGTGATTTTCATTAAAAAATGTTTCAACATCAAAAAGTTTTTTCCTTCAAATTATATAAGAAACTTTCTAGTTTTATGATCTATCCCCTTTTTCAATCCAAAATTAAACCGTAGACTCATTGTTCTGTATTTTCTCAAAAAAATTTAAGTTTCAAGTTTAAGATGATGAATATGAAAGGGTACTTCTGAATCCATCCGAAATATTTTCAAAAATATCTCCATCTATTCCAAAAACATATTGACATAAACTACAAAACAGATTGGAAGAGTTTTGCATATCTAGACGATTCAAAGGATAACAATATGTTCCAATAAAAAAAATTCTTCTGTAAACCAATAAGATATCTCACAAAGAATATGAAATTACAAGCCTTCTATGCAAGAACGAGAAAGAAGCTTACTAGGAAGAAAATTATAGATAAAAAGGAATAACTAGATTAGTTAAGTTAATTATCAAAAGGCTTGTTTTATTTTTTTTAAATAGACTGAGATTTTATTCAAATATTCCTATATTTTATGAAAAAGGCATATGAATATGTATTTTGCATTTTTTCCAAAACTGAAAAATACCTATAATTAGGATTTAGAAACCGAACCTTATGAATAAATAGGCCTTTTATGCATAAGGTTGCCCTGCTGATAACTTTAGAATTGATTAAAAGTTTTAATCTTGAATTAAGGCTACTGATGATCTCTATTCATGGGAATTCTTTCAGGTACCGGATTTTTCTCATTCTATCAATATTTATTAGATGTTGATTCATTTAATGCTTGTAGTTCAACTAAATCCAGATAAGGATAATTCGAGATCAGTTGACATTAACGGGTTTTTTCAACTAAGATTTAAAAAATGAAAATTTTAAACATCTCCAAATTTTTTTCTTAAATCTCATTTTTTATGGTCAAACTTGAATAGATCAACACCACCCATTGACTTGTTATAAACTGGTACGATATCGGGATAGGGTACATCTATTATTTTACTGCTTTTCGAGCACCAGTGTTTAATATATTAAATGGACTCAGCACCAGTGTTTAATATATTAAATGGACTCAGCACCAGCAAAAGTTGAGGTAAAAGTTACAGCTCTGTTGTCAAACCATCTGAGAAGGCATATATGATTCTTGTTCTTAGGCAAAGACTCTAATGTTGACTTTTGGATGTAATCTTGTATCTCTCATGTTTTGTACAATCGGTACAGTTTGGACTGTTTCCTGTAGAGGAGTTTCATTGAATAAAAGAAGAGTCGAGCATAAATAATTAATTTGGTCTTCAGTCTCTTCTAATACTTCATCAGAGTTTTCAGCATCTGGAATTAGGACAACTTGCCAAAAACTGTTGATTTAACTGTCTTATAAAATTTACATGTATACAATGTATACTATACATGGTTCGATAGATATTATCGCTAGGAAGGTTTTTTCCTGTAACCTAAAGATTTTTATTGTCAGAATACTTAAATTAAAGTCCTCTTCAAGTTGACAAAGATTAAAATGTCACCAGAAAATGTTCCCATAGAAGACTATCTTGATTGGATTTACTTGCATTTTGATCTTGGAATATAGAAAAAGAATTCATCATACTTGGTCTATTCGATATGTGCAATTTGTGTAAGTTTGTGCAATATATATCATATAATACACAGCAGCAATGCATGTGTGAATATAGTAATAAGATTCTTTAATAAACAATTACTTTGACATGACCTGAAAGAGTTGATCTTTATTATAGCATAGTTGATAATAATGTGTTGTAGAAATCAATTTCATTCATATGATTTCATCTTTTATTGGATGTGTGATTCTTTTCGTTTGCATGGGAAAATTGAAGCCAAGCAACATTTGATGCTCATTCATATAAACCTAATTGACATGAAGATGAATATTAAAAAACTCAATATTTATCACCTAGGCATCCTAAAGCTAAAACTAGGAAAAATTAGACTTTTTACATACCACATTCAAGGGTTTTAAAAATAAAAGCCGCATTTCCCCGTTTTTGGGCAAATTTCAGAGGTGTTCCCGAATATTAATACCAGATTCATAAATTGGTAAATTATTTCTATAGAAATGAACCATGCGAGAAATATTAATTTAACAATTAATTTTTTTAGAATTCTTGTACTATTAACGATATCTATGAGATCAGATTAATGATCCGTTCTCCTACTACTGGGGATAATTTTCAAAAAGCTAGGTTGAAGAATATTAGCAAAATGTTCTTTCTTTTCCTGATGTCATTAAACCAGATTAAACAAGAGGAAAGAAATAAAATTATCTTGCCAATTAAAAATCAATAGAGATTATAATAAGATTCGGGTCAAGAGAGTTTGAGGATTTCCCAATCTCGCTTATGAGGTAAACTACAAAAGAGGCTCTCTATTTTGCTTTCTTGCCAATTGATGAGTGAATAGAATTATTTTTTGTGGATGATTAATTGGCTTGAATTCTCGAATACCCTTTCTTGTTCATTTATTGATTTTGACCAGTCTTACTTTAACAAGTATGATTCATAACTTTTGACATAAATTTTGGCATTATTTGTTGAATTTTTAAACCACGAAACCTACGAGAAAATTGTAGACCCATTTCTTTTGGAATCTAACTTGACTTCTTATACCTAGAGGTGTTGGAAATCGGAAAAGATGGCATCAATTTCATGTGAGAGTTAGATACTACTCAATTCAGGGAATTAAATATGGATTTTGAATCTAGTAGTTAAATTTGGTCACAACTTATTGTTACATGTTTGTTCACATGAAATCTAACTTGAGGGAGATGGTTTTGTTAGAAATCAGACAGGCAAGTTTCGATTCCATAAGAGAGTACAAAAAAATATTCAACTCACAGTGCCCCATTTACAAAATATTATTTAGGTCGTGTCAAAAGTTTTTCCTCAAAACTATAGTAATGTTGGAGTAATAGAAGATGAACAGGGATCCTGGCCTAATGGCTGTAAGTGTTGCCAAGGCTATTGTGTACTAACCAGTCTTAATAAGGACGTAACACGAAATACGATGAAATCCAGATGGCAAAGCTTGCTTTAATCATACTTTTTGAGGTAGATATTTTTATGGGTTAATCTAAAAAGTAGCCCCAAAATTCTCATAAATTCCAAAAGGGGGAATAATCCTAAAACTAGCCCCATTCTAGAAATTTTATCTCAGATTTAGCCCCAAAATTTTCCTGAATCCCTAACCCATCTTAATTCAGTTCATTGAATTCTTGAAATTTTCAACTTTTTGAAATATTAACATCATCTCTATTAACTATTAAAAATATATAGATGACTCATATTTCTCCATAAAAGTTTTATGGATCGTGGAGATCGCAGAGGTAAATTGATCCAGAATATGCTATTTTTATGGTTTTTTATGCTAATTCCTCGGGTGAACTAGATAAATATTTTGAGACAGCAAAAAGATGAGAACAAGGATAGCCATTATTTTTCATAAAGTCACAGGAGCACTTGAGTGAATTATAATCAACGATTTTTCGAATAGAACTATTCCTCTCTTTTGTAACTTGATAGGTACCTTCTATTGTAGTTTGATAGACTTTCAAGAATTTCGAACTTTCGAACTTTTTACATATAATAGTCAGATAAAAGGGAGGTTTTATCATAATTTTTCACTGAAATAATTCCGAATATCGCGAATATTCAATAATTTAGAGATAATAAACACATTATTTTCAAATTCATAAACTTTCTTTGTAAACGATGCATTCAGTTGAGAATAATTTGAGACAAATATTTCGAAAAAGTTTTCAGAATTCGATGAACTGAAGCAAGATGGGCTAATTTTGAAAAATTTTGGGGCTCAATTGATTTCAAAGTTAGAAAGTAATAAAAATGTGGACTTTAGGACCAGACAATAAATTTTTGATATTTTAGCAGTATAAATAATGTCTTGGCATGTCGAACCAACCATCAGCCTTATCTAAAACCACCAAGAAATGCTAATGAAACCTCTACTAGTTTATTTATCTTACTTCAAAACTTGAAGTTCAAACCTATGAAACTTGCATTCAATTCAAGATATAGCTAACTAACGCTCCGAGAATCGAGCCTCAATCACAAGACTTGATACTAGTTTAAAAATGTATTACCTTGAGTAGAGCACTGCTTTTCTTCTTATGGAATTTTCTAACTCGCAGATGTGTCTTCAATTCCTATAGATAAATTTAAATATATATTTTAAAAAGCTCAAATATTTATGGATTCCGAGTCAGATTCAAAAGATAAAAATATTGCTAGAATAAGAAATTTAATTTATTGTCAGCTGAGCGTAAGTAGTATACCGCTCAAACTGAATTTTCCATTAATTATTACGTACAAAGTTCAAATCTCTGCCCGTTTGAATTTTGAAATTAGCTTTCAGAAAATTTCTGACTCCTAGATTAAAGTATTTCAAGCAAAGATTTTAGCATGAATAAAATGCTCAGTGTTTGAATATTACCAAATGTTAAGTTAATTGTTGAATTTAGCTATTTTTTCGAAGAAGAGCGTTGCTCTAACCTTGAGTATAGAAATTTTTCATGTTTAACACAACTTTTACTCGAAACTTTAATTTATTCCATAACTCAACTTTCTAGGGTTACTTTGAGTCAGCTTCTACCAGAAATTTGACCTGGTAGAGAAAAAACTAGCTATATCGATTGAGTGATTTTCAATAAATTCTTTCTCATAAGCCCCTATTGTAAAGTTGAATATTTTTTCCTCTGAAAATAACAATAATGGGTGTATTTGCGTGTACTGATTTATGGCCTCAATTTCTCACATAGTTTACGGGAAACTATTCATTTTGTACACTGAAATTTGTTCTCGGCTCATGGGTAAAAAGTAAAAGTTGAAAATTTTGATCGATTTAAAATTCGCCCATATAATAATATAGGAAATAGAAAAATCCAATTTATTTAAAATTATTTTCACTCTTCACCTTCTGCATATTCAGTATCTGTTGCTGGCATCTGAATTCTGAAAACAATCTTTTTAAACTCTGAAAATTATTTTATTATATTAGATTCAGAACATAAAAAGTGTTTATAAAGCATGAAAGAATCCTTATAATCTAATAATAAGAAGCTAATAGGATTTGAATCAAGCAAAATACAAAAAATGAATCATTTTGGTCAACTACATGAGCATGATATTCTAAAAGAGTTTATCTTAAAATTAGAATGACTTAGAACTTTTGTGTCGCTATTTTAATTTTACTAATGTTTTTTATATTCCTTATATTTAAAGAGGTTCTTTGCATGAGACAAAAGAGGTGTTTTATTAAATTGTTATTGCATACGACTCGATAATTTTGAGATAGCTTTTTATATTTTAAAAGCTAGTTCACAGGAAGGTGAGAATATGCTATTTTTACAAAACAAAATTTTCTGAAAAGAATCCAATCTGACCAAAATAAGGCAGTTATTCGAAATTTCGAGAATGCACCGAATTTTTATCGATTTCGAAGATGCTGATATTTGGGATCAACATTAGACAAAGAATTCAAATTTTTCCGTAGAGGTTGAGATAAGCTTATTATTTTCAAAAACAAGTTTAACCTCTAAATCTTAGATAAGTTCCCTCTGTGGTAAATTATCACTGATAATCAAAATATTAGATTTCCCAAAATAGAGACGAATTTCTGTGAGCCTCTTAAAGCTAAAAAATATTTTGATTCCAAATATCAGTATTAAACTGTTTCAAATCTTCGAAATCGATTAAAATTTTCTGTTCAAAAGTTGTGCATTTACGAAATTCAGAAAAATGGTATTGAATGTACTAAGTGGACATTTGATTTCGGGCGAGGAGTGCGAAATACACGAAAATATTTATGATACATATAATATACCTATTTTTATCGTAGATATATATTGGTGCGGTCTAAATTTTATTCTATTTACCGGTTTAGACATGAGAAATTTATCAAAAATAGACTGATTTTTGGGGTCATACTGCAAGGATAGTATAGTAGATGCATGAAAAATTGAGAGCATTCATTCAACCGTTCGCGACCAATATTTTTGTCAGATTGAAATTTTTGTTCGAAATATTTTTATATAGGATCATTTTATTCAAAAAAAATTCTCATGACTTTTTTGTGAATATTTCGAATTCTCATCTTCATGTCAATCGGGTTTAGTTTTCTTTGTACCTTTCGATTGATTCAACTTTTTAATGAATTCCGAAAAAAGTTAAATTGCGTATTTTTCGGTCATGTTTCGATTTACTTAGAAATTCGAATTTTCCAGTCTAATATTATTATATATTTTGGGACATTGATTGAATTTCTTGCAAAGTTTTTTATCCTAACAACTTATAAGCCTGTTTTGTTATGCGATGCCAATATCTATTAGAAATTCCCCTATTTTTATTTATTTCTGAACACTTTTTTCTTTCATTTGAATAGTGAGAAATGAGTTAATTAAGATTGATTAATGCAAGATTTTGCCCAATTCCACATCTGTATTATAAAAAGACAACCTCGATTCGTAACAGGCCTTGCCTTGAATGAAAAGAGAACGAAGTTGAAATTCGATAGAATATTTCCGATATGGTTAGCGTGAATTTACCAAAAAGTCTCAAAGAGATTTCTAAACTGGGATCTAAACATGAGATCAAAAGAATCCTTTTCGTATCGTCTCGTTAGGGTTAATCGAATATGTATTGAAAATATCCTCGATATTAGATTATCATGCAAGAACATGATCAATACGATTCATTTTATCGATTTTTGCTTAATGTCAACTTTTGAAATTACAAATACACAGTTTATTATTATTTGATGAACAATCTGTATGATCTATTGATTGACACCAATTCAGATTAATTTGAAATTGATTTCATTTCCAAGATGAATGCTGAAAAATCTCACGATAATCAACGTCATAAATCTCTTCGTTAGATTTCTATTCTATTCATTTCAAAATCAATAAAATCTCTGACAGTTTTTCATACTTTTTTTTGTCTTTATGAAGAAATTCAACTTTTAACAAGAATTATATGTATTTACATAAAGAAATCTCTGTTGATTTTTTTGACGTTCTTTTCACGTGTATAATTACTATATTTTTTTAAATACCCGCTCATAAAATAAACGAGATCAAAAATTATTTCTCATATAACTCTTACAGTGTGTACAGTTCATATGTATTTATATGATGTGGTTATACAATGATATATACTATGAAATAATATTATATAAATTAAATAATACAGTAGTGATAATAAAAAAACATCATCTAGGTTGTTTTTATGAAATTAATTATTGAAAGACTATGCATACTCTGGTCCGATGATATCCTTGTGTAAAGGATGTGTCTTATGGTTGATCCGAAGAATTTTTCTTATTATGGCGCCAATTATTACAATCATTGTGAGAAAAGCAAATAGAGATATTGCTATCCATAACCAGATGATATCAACCTGTTTTGGGAAGATTGACTCTGATTTATTGTGTTTCATGTACTGGATCTTAGGGTCTTCGGCAGCAACTGTGTTTTGCTGATTATCTGAAGTAATCTCTCGAATATGTGGATCATCTCTACATAGAAAAGAATCTGAACAAATTCTCTTCTCACAGGAAATCATTGCTGATATTTGGGTCTCCTGTGAGTCTCGGATAAATTTTAAATAATTCTTTTTTGATTTTGGACCCGCTATCCTATGGATAACAGTCATATCTTGTTTATTCTTACATCGGATGCAGAAAAATTGCTTTTCAATGTCAAGACAATTCTTCAACCGGAGTACTGAGAATGATGCCCCGAATGTGAGAAAATCTTCTACAAAATCTGTTCGACAATCCAGACTGACTTCTCGAAGAGTATTTATCGAAGCAAGACTGCATCCGTTCAGTTTTAATCTGGACCGCTTTGTATTCAAACTAACAACACCATTTAAATGGGAAAAGTGTTGAGCGTTCAATATGTGATTTGATACATTCAGATCTAATTCTAATTTTGTGTCTGGCTCAACTCCAATCTGTGAGAATACATCTGTGCCCAATTGAAAGTTTCGATCTGGTTCGAGGGATATAATTTTCAAGTGGTCTTCAAATAGTTGACATTCAACTTCTGGTTCCCAGGGTACAACATCGTGATTCTTATTCTCTGTCGTATTGTAACATTTTAAATGAAAGTTTTCTGACTGGACTCCACACGAGCAAGTACGCTTTTGTATAGCATCCAGAATCAATGTGCAGAATAAAAATAAAATCAGTTTTAATGAGAGTGAAATGGTAATATTCCCCATCTTATGTTATCCCCACTTATCGGTTAATAATCCACATTGAAAAAATATTGTCAGAGTAATCCCTAAAAGTTATGAATGTGAAAAGGTAAATTTTCGACTAAAGTAGCCTCTCTAATGCTTCTTCAATCATAATTATTGTCCAACCAATCAGATTGAAGAAAATTTCTCACAGCCAATCAGATTACTGGTTACTAATTTTATTCATACTGTAATATACTATACTTTGTATCGTATACTTTATGAATAATATTCGTGTGAATTAATGTAGACTATGGGTAGAATACAGTCATCGTTTTCGTGTAATATGTCAACTTTGTATCAATGATGCAAAAATGTGTCTTAACAAGAATCATACGTTTTTCCCACCACATTACAAAGTGTTATTCCAACCTGATGATCATCAAAAGAGGATAATTTATGAACCAATTTATTGATAAATTATCGCGATCAGTAAATTACGAATAATATTTATTAAATATGATCATTTCAAGCTAGCTACAAGGGGAAAATAAAATTAGTATACACTAGATAGTTCCGATCACATGATTTACCCCTTTCTATAAATAAAATGAATCAACATTTTTTGAATATTTCCCAGAACTATCTTTATTTATCAACCTCTCTTATGGACAGGGATGGAAGAAACTTAAAATTTTTATTTCCGATTTAAATTAATTTACTGACATGTATGACTTGAAATAAAATGCACACTCATGGAAAAAGTATAGCCCTCGTTAAATGAACCTGGAAATAAAATCCCAACGATTCACTGGTACTGTATTTCCTGATGGGGGTTATTAAGGATTTAAATGTAGAAAAGGATAAACCTTTGCAGTTTCCTAATGACCTTGAGAATTCAGAAATCATTCATGGGAGACAGTCTAGGTCAAGAGTAATTAACCTTCAAAGGTTTTGTATAGATATGAATTATCTCTAATTTGAATCTTTGCAGGTAGGTCTTATTCGATGATTGTGAAATATATTTTGAATATTTCGGAAAATCAACTTGAATTATTACAGGGTGTAACAAGAAAAATTTTCTTTATAAATGCTTTGATCAGAATAACAAGCTATAAATATTCATCAAGTATGATATTTCAATCGAAAGCTGATAAGGGATTTAAGCGCAATTTTATTTTTCATGACGACAAAAATTTTCAAAATCAGTTTTTTGAGCATATCTTTTTTTCGGAGTCGATTTTTCAGTGTGAAATAATGTACAAGAATAGCTTTACTTAAGCTAGTTAATATGTGGATGGGAATTTATGATTTTTACGAAATTCTATTTTTTTCATCAAGAAATTATGGCGAAATTCGAAATTTTGAAGTAGCGCCAAATTCCCATTTTTTGAACTTAGAGATGGAAATTTTTGTTGATTTCAATGTGAGAGAGTGACCAAAAGTTGATCATAATAAAATTTTTGATAAATTCGTCATTTTTCTGGAATCTTGGAATATAAAATTTCATCTACTTTAAAGTAGGGAAAATGATGAAAAAATCAAAATTTGATTTTGACACGATTATGGGGGATTCTTTAAACCAGATTCAGCATATTTAATTTCTTCATCCAATCGTGACCCTAAAAATCAAATTTCGATCACTCTTCCACATAGAAATCAACAAACATTTTCATCTCAAGGTTCACAAAAATAGGAATTTGGCGCTACTTCAAGATTTCAAATTTGCCGTATTTTCCTTAAAAATTGATTTTTTTTCTCCGTACCGTGAAAGAGGGCCTCATGATCAAGACTCGAAAAAATCTTGATCAAATTCGATTACTTGATGAAAAAAATAAGAATTTGTAAAAATCATAAATTCCTATCTTCATATTACTATAACTAGGTGTATATTAAAAGCACATTTCTGTAGAGTTGATTTCTAACACCATGTATAGGATCAACATTTGAGTTCGATTATTTTTATTTAAAAAGATAAATGTTTTGTCCGATGAGATTCGGAAAATTCATATCAATTGCAAATTTCTATTCGTGAGAATTCGAGAAAAACACAGATTGAGAAGTGTATTGAACTTTTATATTCGTATTTTTAAAAATAATATAAATTACGTGAGTTTTATTGAAGTCTTCCTTCATTTGAGAACTTTTTAGATTAAAAGGACTTTCAATACTTTTCCTATATTTTTTTTAATTACAGGAGTTGAGCTGTTTCATAAATTTCTCACTCTACAAAACTTTTTATTTTTTTCAATAAAATTTTTCAATATACCCTATCCAAGTTGAAGTTGAAATTTTTAAAATCATTTTTAAACTTTCAAATTATCCTTTATCAAAAAGTGAATGGACTTATCGGATCAAATATTGTAAAATGTGATGAGTATCATTGCCCTCTTAGACTCGAATTTCGATTTCTTGATCATTTTTACTGCTCGAGGATTAGGGATTATTCGATGATCCTAACTCTGCCAAAGTGGCGGGTTTTGATGTTGACAATCGGTTTACGTGTTTCATCTATTCAGTTTATACGTTTTCGTCCTTGATCATATATTTCAATTCCGTAATTTTTAAAGAGATGATATAATTGACAATTTTAACTACTCAAATAAATTCATGAATAAATCTATACTGAATATTAGGCTGGGGTGTTTTCTCTAATCAACTCACGAGAGTACTAATTTTTCTGATAAAATTCAGCTCTCAAATTATGATTTGCATATTTTTAAAACATGAAAGTCCTTCTGTATTATGTCAATGCCCATTTATCCTACGGACATGATAAAATAACGAAATTTACCATGAAGGCCCTCTTTATGATAAGATTACTATTTTTGAAGATAAAACCTAAGAAATTCATTAAATACTATTTAATAAATAGCCAAGATTCGTGATTTTAGTGATTGTGAAGTAAAAAATCATTGAAAATTGAGTGGCGATTTGAAAAATGCTTAGAATTGATTTTTCTATCGGAATATTGGTACTAATATGAGGTCAAAAATTTCCCCCGCCCTACTGAATACTCATAAATTTTATTTTATTTTGAAGTTGAGACGTTTATTTCAAATAATAGTTTTGTTCACTCAATCAAAACCTAATTGACATGAAGATGAGAATTTACATTTTTTACAAAAAACTCTGTATTTTTCTTCGGAAAGTCAGGAAAAAATTTATTTTTCAAATTCCATAATGAAATAAGCCAACAAGGTTTGGAAATTTAAAAAATTTTCTGAAAAAATTCGATCTGACCAGAAAAAAAGTCACTAAATTTCCACTTTTTCAATTTTCGAACAAAAATTGTTATCGATTTCAATGATTTAAATCAGTTAAACGCAGATATTCGATCAGCATTAGACGAAGAATTCAAATTCAGCTGCAAAAATTCACAAAAATTCGTGGGTAGTCAAAATCGGGAATGATCCAAAATTTAAAAGTTGAACTTTTTCTTGAAAACAGTAGATTCCTTTCTTCCTCCAGGGCCGAATTCAAATTCTTTGTCTAATGCTGATCTCAAATATCTGCGTTTAACTGATTCAAATCCTTGAAATCAACAACAATTTTGGCTCGAAAGTTAAAAAAGTGGAAATTTGGTACCTAATTCGAAAAACGGCCTAATTTTGGTCAGATTGAATTTTTTCAAATTTTTTTTCAATTTCCAAAACTTAATGCCTCATTTAATTATAGAATTCCGAAAATAAAAAAATTCCGAATAAAAATATAGTTTTTTGTAAAAAATGTAAATTCTCATCTTCATGTCAACTAGCTTTATGTTTTATTCTTCAAGTTTTTGTTTAAAAAACCTAACTAATACTTGAGTTATGGTATAGAGAGATGTGGTTTCCGTCTAATATCAACTGAACAAATTTTTTTCGCACCTGAGGAAAATAATAATTGACACATTATTTGGATAAATCGTTCACTTCCAGTAAAGAATATCGATACGAGCCGATGGACTTATATAGATGAATGTTTACTTTAATGTAATTTTTCTAAATTCTTAAACCTATTAAAAGGAGATGTTCACGAATCGTGAATCACGGTGTGTGTTGATCGAAATCGGGTCTTTCATTTATTAATTGAAATATATTGTATTTTCTGATTTGGATTCATGAGGAAGAGGTAAAACCCCCATTAACTTTGTTTTTGTGAGATTTATTTATCATAACTAACTTACACTTATTTATTCAACATCGAGCTATGGTAGACTCTAATTAGTTTTTTTACTTGTTTTTGCGATCCTGAATAAGAATTTCGATAGGAAGAAACCAGCCATCAGCCTTTTCTATACCTTTTTCAGAGCTAGTTGCAAGTTAAGAATTCTGATTTAAAATTTTTTCATTCTGCTTAGCAAAGGGCCAAAGAAGTAATAGGGCGTTGGGTGTAATTATTTTTATAATTTACAATCTGAATTGAAATTTTTGCATTCTAAATTCATCATTTTTTAATCTAAACTGAAAAATATTCATTCTGATTAGCAAAGAACCCAGAACAGTAATTAAGGTTGTGGGGTGATTATTTAACATTTTTAACATTCTGATTTCAATTTTTTTCATTCTTAATTGATAATATTTCAATCTGAGTTTTAATAAAATGAAAATTAATTTGAAAAAGTCTCTGATCTTCCTTAGTTATCCTTACTCTATCAATTTATTTATGATTTTCTGAATTAATGAATTGATATCATTTATCGTGATTCAGGTTTGTCCCCAATGACGATTATAATGAATAATGCTCCTGTTCATTCAAGAATAGAAGAAGAAGTAATAGAGGATGATGTTAAAATTTTAAGAACCTCCGAGGGATCCCAATCTCTAATAAGACTTCTGCTAGTATTTATCTTACATTAGCTAAACCTCAAATTACTAAATTTGAATCAGATTTTTGTAAAATGCATTGATTAATTATTCTAGAATAGCCTTACATTGATCAATTCAATTCTTGACTATTTTAGGTATTTGGTGATTTCAGGTTACGAAATACTTTTTTCTTTAATATGAAATTAATATTTACGAATTTTACATGAAACATTTATCTAAGAAGAAACATTTTCGATGATTAACCTGTATATGGCTCACCTCGTAGGAACATGGTTTTTCATCATGTAAATATTAACCCCGGTCATTATTTTCTTACAAAATAAAATATTGACACGTTTCAAGAAGAAAATAAGCTAGCATGTTTTTTATTATTATCTAAGGGAAACAGGTTGAAGCATCTTCATTGATACATTTATCCCTGATTAATTATTCCTTTATAACCTTGCCTCTCAACAGATTTGAAAGATTTGCTTATTGCGTATGAAAGAAAAGGGTTAAGGACAAGCTCTTTTATATGAAAATAAATTTTAAACTTTAAACTTATACAGTATTTCAATTCATACTACACTGAATAGAGTTTTCTTCTGTTTCCTCGTTGAATAGTATTGAATGAATATAACCATTTGTTGAATATTTACTTGGAAACTTTGTTCAGTTCAATTCTCAGAAGTAGAGAGAGTTTTGATCTTATGAACGTCAATTGAAATTAAAGGACCAATTCTTTTTTACTTAACCCGATGGAATTAGTTTAAAATGAAAGGAAAATTGAGAAGATTAAAAAAAGTATAGTTAATTTTGAAATCGGGTTGAATATTTGTATTCTGATGTTATTCAATTGAATTGTTTAATTGTTTTTTTAATTTTTGTAAAAAACCTGAATTTCTTTCTTAAAATCTAAAATAAAAAAGTGACAAGTTGAATGGAAAAACATGCCAGGAGACTGTTGAAATCTAAAAAAGGAAATTCTGAAAATCTGAATTTTTGAGTAAAATAACCATTTTTAGCACTAATCCTCAATTACATTTGAAAGTATAAAATAACTATTAGAATATACTGTAAATAATATAAAAAATAAAATAAATATGCAATTTGAATACGAGAAAAGTATAGAAATTCCGAAAAAATATACTTCCCCTTGTACAAAGGCTTAGATGAAATTAAGAGCTTGTTGATGTGTAGATTTTCTAAAAAGTGAAACCAAGTGTAAGACTACTTAGACTAAATTAAAAAAAAATAAGATCAAAAGTGTAAACTCGGAGAAGTCAAATCAACTCTCAACTACCCTGAGCGAATCAAAAATTTCTAACAATTCTACCCTTGCAATCAAGAAAAAAAAGCAGAAAACGTTTAAGTGAACAGATACGTAAAGAAGAAATAATGACCCTGGAGATGAGCAGTGAGATCCTCTTCTTCACCATGATATTGATTCAGCCAATCAGAGAATGACTAAGAAAATTTATCAGTTACTTTACATATCAAGCGGGTGTTGATCCGGCGAAATATAAGCTTTATTACTAAATATTCCCTTGGTTTCTAAATCCTCCACGTTGAATTCTGTAAATTTAAAAAGTAACTAATTATTCGTTTTGTCTTCAAATCCTCAAAATAAGTTCCAACTCATCACCAGAAAAAAATTAAAATATGCCGAATTATAGAACTGTTTGACCAAATGATAATTATTTTATATTTTAAAAATTCATTCAATGTAGAAAAATTCTTCAAATGGAACTAATAGACGAATTATTGACTTTTCGGAAAGATCAAAGAAAAAGCTGGGAGATATTCGAGTATTTGATTCTTTTGATTTCTAAAATTTATTCATGAAATTTCCTTTGGTCAAATTTCCCAGACATTAACATCTTTGAATAGAATGAATTGGTCAAGATTGTCTCAGACAATCTGATGAATGCTACTCTTAAACCTGTTGATCTTCTTGATTAAGAGGAAAAAATTAATTATTCTTAGACACAGATGAATATTTATTCATCGTATTATTTAAGAATGGTTTCAGACTAAATACACTGTTACACACTGTTGTGTATCAAGGAAAAAAGTTCATTCTTAACCTAACTACGGGATAATTATTATAACAAAAGCTCTGTATTTGTTATATATTCAAATGATTATTTTCATGCAACGTACGTACTTTGGAGAGGAAGAAATAAACATTTACAAATGTGGTCTAGCCTTATGAGCCATGAGATGAGAATTCTCCAGAATCAGAGGACCAAATCTTGCGCGAATTTAGACAAAAAAATCAAATATTCCTATAAAGTATACCTATAATGTATAATGAAAATTAAGGTAATATTGGTAGTATTTTACAAGAAACTTTTGGCTAATCTGTAGAACATTTGCTCC
This sequence comes from Gyrodactylus bullatarudis, assembly GCA_012064415.1. Classification (NCBI taxonomy): domain Eukaryota; kingdom Metazoa; phylum Platyhelminthes; class Monogenea; order Gyrodactylidea; family Gyrodactylidae; genus Gyrodactylus; species Gyrodactylus bullatarudis. The sequence goes on from SSNU01000104.1 coordinate 465,688, forward strand.
CTCTTGTTTTCCAGTAGTTTTTCTGAATGACAAAGAGACCACGGGCTTTTTAACATCGATGAAATGAAAACGAACCCCGGTGAGTAATTTTTCTGAATGACAAAAAGACCAACACGATTCAAAGTAAACTTAGAGAGAAATAAGAGGGGGAAACTGTTCTCTAATTTAACCAAACTTTTTTAAACAGACGGTTCGAGATATAATTTAACGAATTGTCATTTTTTAAGTCTTGAATTCTTTCAACTTTGCACCAAGATGATTGGATTTTTAAAAAGGATTAAATTAATAAACAAATAATTATCTTTTTTCTAATTTATATAGCGTCTTGAAAAAATTACAAGATTTCAAAGTGCTGTAAAATCGAAAAAATTCAGTTTCGAATTTACACAAAATCCGATAGAATAGAACTTACTAATTAGCGAGATAAACTTGAATAAACTCAAGTAATTTATTACATTTGAATTTGTTTATTTTCATTCATATGGTATGACCGAATTCTTGAATTTGTTCTCATTGAATTTTGGGTGTGTTTACAATTCTCCATAAAACATTGTATCACGCCTTTAAAATGCATTATTTCTTAATTACAAGTTTCTCTCTCATATGACAAAATAAGAAATTTTTAATTTGAAAAATTTTCATAGATTTTTCACTGAAACAACTGAGTTTGTTGAATGAATGTAATTGGTTCAATTTTCATTAAAGGTCTTTCTTTTTCTACCACAATAGTTTAACCCTTTCAGTGCCGATGGACATATATGCCCATTTTCGAATTTTTTTGAACCTTCATAACTCTACCAGTTTGATAGGTTTCTGGATCAGAATTCTTGAGCCATTTGCGTTGGTGTTGAAATAGATGTTTTAAGCCTCGTAGTCAATTTATCATGACTCAGATTCAATCTTCTGTCTATTCTATGTTTTGTGAATACGCTGATTACGAATGTACAGTTGTTTAAACGCAATTATTTTTAGTTCAGGAGTTATCGATCAAAAAATGACCTATTTTTGACCCAAAAACAGGTTATCTTTGTAGGTTTAGCAGATAGAGT